>WBNH01012693.1:226131-315635 GCA_013401255.1 Urocolius indicus | reverse complement strand
CAGACTTTCCTCGTATGAGAGATGTTCCAGTCCCCTGATCATCTTGGTGGCCCTGTGCTGGACTCTCTCCAGAAGTTCCCTGTCCCTCTTGAACTGAGGAGCCCAGAACTGGACACAGGACTCCAGATGAGGCCTCACCAGGGCAGAGTAGAGAGGGAGAAGAAGTTCTCTTGACCTGCTGGCCACACTCTTCTTGATGCATCCCAGGATGTCATTGGCCTTCTTGGCCACGAGGGCACATTGGTGGCACTAGTATAGCTTATTATCAATCAGGACACTTCTACTTTTCGTCTTGAAACAGTCATGTGGATCACATTATTCACCTATCTTTATTTCTCTCTTATTCGTAAAGCAGGTGGGCCTACGACTGCAGTTGAGTCCTATCTACAAGTGTGTGGTTCCAGAAAGAAGTAATTCTGCACTTTAATTTACTCTCCCTGGCTACAAAAAAAAAACTAGTTTTCAGAAATCTTTTCCACATTTGTCAGTATGTGAGCATACTGATGCAATCCTTTGTGGTCAATGGGAATTTATTAAAGCACCTGGACATCAACGGGCATTATTTAAACCTCACGCGACAAGAAGTTAAGACTTCCTGGTATATAGAAGCCAAAAAACACTCATAGATTGTATAGATTAGAGGCATATTTTTTATAGTCTCTTTATCACACAAGAATTTCAAAGACTTGGGTGCAAACCAACATAAAGGCAATGCCGTTTTTCTGAACCTGTAATGTTTCTGCTTAAAGTGCAATGTTAAGTCTGCAGGAGATGCAAATGCCTGCTAAACCACAAGTGACAACCTTAACCAGGGCCTGTTATGCATACAGCATGAAAAGTAATTTAACTTAATACGTCCAGTTCAGGTTTCAGCCTTGAGAACTCTGCATATTCTTTTCTTTGTGCCTAATGATCTTTTGCAGCACTTGATACTTTTTGAGATCATTATAGTGTTAACTCTCTCATCTTGGCCAACGGCAAATTAAATTCTTTCTAGCTCAGTTTCTCCTGTGGTCCCAACTGGAAGGAATAGTTGCACAGCTGAGTAAGGCCAGGACCTGGCTTCATCCAGAAATTCAATACTGCTTTGGCAGTTTCAGCCTTCATGGG
Source organism: Urocolius indicus (assembly GCA_013401255.1). Taxonomy (NCBI): domain Eukaryota; kingdom Metazoa; phylum Chordata; class Aves; order Coliiformes; family Coliidae; genus Urocolius; species Urocolius indicus. The sequence goes on along the minus strand of WBNH01012693.1, from coordinate 314,525 downwards.
TGTCTCTGAAGAGGACAGGGAAGGAGACTCTGTGTGGGAGTGTGGCAGGCACAGCGGTGACTAGGCCTGCTGGTGCCTGTGATGTGCCAAGCTCACTCTCAGCACTTCAGGAACATGGCACTTCAGAGCAGAAACCTTCCCCTCTTCATCATTTTGTAACTACAGCCTGGAAGCTACAGCTGACTGCACGCTGGTGTGAGCTCCCGAGGCTATCTCTGGTTCCACCTTGTCCCTGGCTCAGTTTTGGGTGTAGAAGGGCCCCAGTGATGAAGCTGAATGCAGACAACCCAGTACCCAGACAGAGCCTTTGCCATCAGTTACAGTCATACTGGCCCTACGAGTCTGAAAACATTTACTGACCCTTGCCAGAGGGCCCAGAAGAGGTGAAAAGTGGCACTGGCACACCTCCCTGAGGATACAGGCTAGTGGGGAGAGTACCACGGTTCTGGTCTTCCTCAGACATTGAGACATTGAGACTCTATCTCCTACTTCCCTCGTTCCAGCAACTGGGCTTTAATACACCAAAATATTATCAACCTTCAACTCATCACTTGCCCATGCCTCAAAGCACCAATGAGCAACACCTCCTCCCAGGACACCCTTTAGGGGAGACCCTCTGGAGAAAACACCCAGTCCTCGATACTCTGCAAGCAAGGCATATAGGTTTTTTGATTTACCTCTCCCTGAAACCATTTGTACTTGCTGTTCATGGTGGTGTCTGTCCCAGTACATTGTGGTGGGCCTGTTCGCTGTAGAGGCTTGGCGGGGACCCTGGGAGCTCAGACCAGCAGCTCTGTCTGTCACTGCATGGCCAGAGGAGCAACAGCAACTTCTGCCCTGAAATATATGTGTCCTCTGCAGTATTTCTGGGCCCATCAGGCAAACAGGTTGAAATAGCTCTGGTTCGAATTACTCATGCGGGGAACACAAACAGAGGCAGCAACATGTCCTTCGAAATCCGAGTTCCCACACAAGATGAAAGGGAGACAGAATGGCTGTGAAATAGCTTGTACAAGCATAACTAATGAAGTTTTCACATTACAAATACAACCCAGGAACAAATCATCATTTTTCAGGGCAGCATCTTGTCTGTCCTGTTTACTTATGACTGTGCAAACTGTCTGTCAGTGGAAGAGGATGCCTCAGCAGAGGTGGGAGGGAGATTCATCTCAGGTGTCCAATATAGACATATCCATAATCCCTCTCTAGACAGCAACATCTCCTTCCAGCCCACCAGCACCAGACCCCAGCCTCTCCACTGGCATTTGCAAATGCTAGTCCTCAAAAGGAGAATGTAAACTGAAGGAGGTGGGTGTCAGCGATCGGTCTGTCAGGAGCCTTTCGGGCTGAAGACAAATAGGGAAATTCTTTGGGTCCAGGAGAATGAAGAGAACCCAAGATTCACATCAGTCTGACAAGTGATGAGGGACTGCACATTAGGAAAATAATAGACCAGTCAGTCTGGGGTAGGGACTGAAATAGGACAAAGGATAAATAGGATAAATACTATGCTGACAAGGAAATTAGTCCCCACTCAGAAAACAAATCTTCCTTGGAGTCAATCAGATGTGTCATGCCTGACTGGAGCTGATGTTCACTTCAAGCCCTCTGTCATCAGAGCCACTCTGCTGAAAAGTGACATGGAAGTGCAGGTTAGGATCAAGCTGGGGTTTCCACAACTACAGAGGAAAGGCTGTTATAAAACAGGTGCCAAGATCTTGAACCTATTAACTGGTTTTCTCTTGCCTTTCTGGGCATGACTGAAATTTCTCCCATTAAAAGTGGTTTTTTTTTTTTTTATTTTAAGGTGGTGAGGGAAGAAGCCTCTCCATCTTTAACACTAAGCCAAAAATCTCAAGCCTGCTGCTGATCTCCTCCATTATCCAAATCTGAAAGTTACCTCTCTCTCCCCCAAAGGCAGTATTCATATTCTATGCATGCTACAACGCCAAGATACTCATGGATCAATTTTTAAGTACTAAAACTTGATATTTACAAGTATGCTATATTCTGCTGAAATGAGAAAACCCAAATAATACACAAAGAAAATGCTTCAGAGGGGACAGCAAAGACTGCAGCAGTCTGGAGACCCTCAAGTGTCCTACCCAGTCATTTCTTCACTGTAACATCACCCAGGGCTTTAGTTTTCTGTCTCACTTGACTTTCTGTGTTCTCCATTTTGAAGTTAATGTTTCCTTATCAGCCCTATTCCTTCCAGAAAACCAAGCACAAGAGTAACACCATGGAACCGGCACACAGTGGTGGTATTTGCCAACTATGAAAGGTTTACGTATCTTTTATGCATATGAGCAGGACAGTACTTGTGTGGAGGGAAATCTCTAGGGCCAGATGCACTAATACAACTGGAAAGTTAAGTTTCTGAGCATACAAGTCCCTCCCAGATTCAACACGTCACTAAAACATTAGTGGCATTTGCTGCAGAGATATGCTTCATCTGTTTGTTTGCAACACCACTTCCCACTCTGCGTTGTCTGTCCACACTGCCAGTCTTGCCTCTGCAAGGCTTATTGCAGGAGTCTGATTCCTGGCCAGAACTGTGGTACTGCACATTAATGAACACAACTAATGAGTGGTGAAAGTGTTCTGTTCACTGCTGAAAAGCTACTGCAATCTGACCCACCTGGCAGTGTGCTGCGTCAGAACCAGCACAAACGGATTCCAACACATTTTTTTTTAGCTGCATAGAAAGACAGTTGTTTTCTCTTCATAGAATGGCAGGGGTTGGGGATTTTTAGAGATCATCTAGTCCAACCCCCCTGCAGAAGCAGGTTCACCTAGATCAGATCACACAGGAACATGTCCAGGCGAGTCTTCAAGACCTCCAAGGAAGGAGACTCCACAACCCCTCTGGGCAGCCTGTGCCAGGGCTCCCTCACCTGAACTGTGAAAACAGTTTTTTTCTTNCCACACTCTTCTTGATGCATCCCAGGATGCCATTGGCCTCTTCATTGACTTCTTCCCTCAAGGACTTAAACGCAGTTACCACCTTTCTGTAAGCAGTTCCCATTAACCAACTTGCAAACATTACCGTGCAGAAAAGAATCAGACAAGTAGACAGGACAGAAAAGTTGAATGAGCATCGGCTCTTCTTATTTTAATGAAGAAATATTTCAAGTTAATATCAGTGCATATTTAGAAATAGCATGTGATACTCCCAACGCCAAATACATCAGCAAATTACAGTTTCAAAAACTTCATAAATTAATGACAAGGAAAAGAAAAAAAAATGAACATTAACATGAAAAATAAGGTTCAAAGTAAACATCTTGTTTGTTTGCTGCACTGTGTCAATCATATTCCCGATGCTTAAAAGAGCAAGAGAGAGATCCAGTTTGCGGTGGTGGTTAGGCTCTCCAAAATAGCAGTTATTTCTCTACCAATGAGTTAAGCAGTTTGCATTTACTTTGAATGTAGGATTCACCGTTATTCTTCGCCGTTACACAGAAATTTAGTCACGTCACAGTAAAATTTCATCCCACGCCTGAAAAACCACACTAAGGTAGGAGCGCTGCCTTCTGCTTGTACTCACTGGAAACAGCTGAGAAGAGGAAGGACTACATGTGAGCCTATTTGGCTGGTACATCAAATGACTTGCCTTTTTTGTTGTTTTTTTTTTTTTTTACTCTGGTTTCACAGCCTCATAACAATACTGTTTTTCAACATTTGTTCCCAGACATTGTTTTTAAAATGGTTCATCAACATATCCTGAATCAATCACCGATATAAATAACTCCAGTGACAAAACCCATTATGGAAGGACACGGAACTGCAAACTGAAAGTCGTACCAAAAGATTTTAAGGTGGAACTGTAATTAGACTATAAAATTCTGTAAAAAAAAAAACAACTCACTGTACAGTAAGAGCAGAATTCCTAACTGGCAACGGTGGAGTCTGAGAAACTGAGTTATAATTTTAACAGACATTTAACTCACAATGGACTCTAATGCAAGAGAAATCTTACTGAAGCTAGAGAGAGATGCACATTTAAAGCTTGCAAGTGTGATATAAAAATATTCTCTATTTTTTTTTTCATTTTGATACAGGGAGGCCACCAATTCCCTAATGGAAGAAGATAAAAGTACATCCTCCTTCCTACACCATTGCTGTGCATATAGACTATTCCCTTGATAGCAGGAGATGGCATTTCCCCAACAAAAATACCAGCAGTGAGCATCGCAGACTTAGGTAAGTACGGGTTTGTTGAGTTTGCTTTTTAGAGTGTGCTTTCAAGCAGGTGAAATACTGACAGGAGATGCGTTTCTTTCACTATTAGTCTACTGTGCAAATCGTATGACCTGCCTGGACATGTTCCTAGGTGACCTGATCTAGGTGAACCTGCTTCTGCAGGGGGGTTGGACTAGATGATCTCTAAAGGTCCCTTCCAACCCTGCCATTCTATGATTCTATGATCAAGCCTGTAACTTCAATGCAGCTGCAGTCTGAATCACCTAGAATGATTTGAGAATCCAGTGTGATCCTACAGCACGGTGATGATTGCCAGGTTACGAAACATCAGGCTAAATCAGATTAGTAGGAAAAGGCACATGCTTCGGATTTAGCAGGAACATCTGAAGGTCCCTCGTTACCATACCCTTACGCTCCCCAAGTTACAGTCATTCTGTGCGTTACCCAAACAACAGCATTTGCTTCCAGAAAATCGTGAGGTAACAGGAAACTTCTGCTTGTGGCACGTACACATGAAAGGTCTGTGAGCTCAGCTGAACCTCTCAAGGCGCCAGGGATAATGCAGACACACACAAGGTAGGTTACAGTCTGGTTAGGCCAGAAACAAAAACTTAACATCTCATTATACTGCACGCATTCCTTTTATGCACAAACACAGGGTGCGCAAAATAAGCCGTTTGCTCAGGAAAATTTAATGTTTTGCATATGTAAAATCATCAGCTAAAGCTGCAATATAATCAAACCCCATGCACTAGATAAACAGAGCTTCTTCCCCATGAACAGTATTTCTCAGGAACATTTCGTTCCGCTTCAGGTAACGTCTAACCATTTGCCAGCTTGCATAGTCCCTTTAAAGAACACAGGACTGAGCTAAAACTGAAAAGCAAAACTATAAAACAGAAAAGAGAAAGAAACAAGTTTCGATTTTAGTTGCAAGACAGCTGAGATAGGATGCAACTGAGCTGCTGCAATGCACCAAAGAGTAACGAAAACTCAACACGAATGTCAGAACAATAAATATATGCCCTAAATTAATCTCTGTAAATACATTCACAGGTCCACTTAAGACACCCTTATGCATAACTCACACTTCGTTGAATCTGCAGATGGAGATGGATGTTAATTCATGGGGAAAGCAATTTATCACATGATTCGGTTTATCTGTCATTATTCCAGCAAAAAAAATCAGTAGCAAATGTGAAAATCTACATTTACTTTCCCCAAACCAACCACACAGAGGCTTAAGTCGCAAATTCTATTATTTTCAATGTTTGATCAGTAAGGCTTTATTTACACTTTTTTTTTTTTTACTATAAAGTCAGGAAAAAGTTTGGTGCAATGTGCAAGAAAAGACCGCACACTTCACTGACCGGAGACTCACATCTGCTTACGGTTTAATGCTAACCCACAGGCAGCCAATTAAAGTCCCGTATATCCATGTTCTTACATAAAGTTTCCTTCCAGATTCTGTCAGGAGCATACTAGCAGTCAGGCCACCTAAAAACAGCAAAGATGGCAAAGTTTTCTTGAGGCTTAGCTTGGAATGAACACTTTTCCCGGGGAACTTATTTCTTCTTTTAGAATCTTTCGCGTCATAAAACTCTATTAGTAACCTACAAGCAGACAAAAGGAGGGGGTTGAAGTTACATATTAGCACGAGCAGTTTCAAGCAAGTTACTTTCATGCAATAACTGCTTCTAACCATTTTATTTAACAAATTATTTCATTTGTCACAAGTTGAAACAATCAGTATGCCTGAAGAACATGACGCGTTTGTTACACGTCAGAACTCAACCTCAACTCGTGTAAGCAATAAAAGGAGATTTTCCTTGAGGATCAATTTTAACACCGAATACAGAAGTGGTTTCATTCAGCATTTAGCAGGTAAATCCAGAGTACTGGGAAATATTGTAGGACAAAATAGCACACAGTTAATCACTGAACAGCAAAGGAGGGAGGGAAATAGTATCTTCATAAAACAATGAGGGCTCAAAAGACTAAACATTTTGGAAGCCAAATGTGCAAGAGTAAAATACCACAGCAATTATTTACTAATAATTTTTCTCCTCCTATTTTTGAAAACCAGTAATAGCTAAGATTTGAAAATTCCAAGGCTTTGTTTTAACTTTGGTCCCAGAAAGATGTTCCAGTCAACAGGAGTCTACAATAAGACACAGATGATCAGGGTTCAGTTTTGCTGGTTTCTACCTGAAGACTACTTAAGAAACACTGGACAGCTTTTTATTTTATGTATCATTTACTTGTCCATAATAAAAAATTCTGACTTTTTTCCTCTCAAAAGTGAAGAAAAAAAAATTACTTAGTGATCCTAAACTTGTAAGACACTTTAGTAACAGTGTCATGTTTACAGATAGCCGTGTTAACTTTTACATGGATTCAAAGTTTACAGGACAAATTGATCCGTTTTTTTTTTAATTCATGGAACATGAGACTGGCAGAATAATTTTAAAGCCGAACATAGGAGAAGAACCAGGGAAATTTCCCTCTCACACAGTGTATTCAAGGATTTAGAAATTAAACAGATTCAGCTCTCTTAAGCTGGACTTCAGATGTGTGAAATTAAACCACCATCTCCTAACAATAGTCTAATTCCCCATTTAGGTACAGAGTCCTTCTGGAGCACAAAGTCCCCCAGGATCCACTGCATATGCTCACTAGTGACCATGTCTGAACATGCTGCTGCAGGGAGACAGGCACTTTAGTTCTGCCACGATTCAAAGATGAGACTTCTATTTCACCTAATTTCCCCCGTGAAGGCAGAGATCTTGGGCTTACTTGTGTTTTTATCCAATTGCTGTCTGATGCATAAACAATTTTGGCAGAAGAGATTAGATCAAGACCTGCCCCTTTCCAAGTGTAACCTAACACTGATTAGGAGGCTAGAATCAAACTGCTTGCTTGTTTTCCTATTGTGAGGATCTCACATTCCTGGCTGCACACGACTCAGCTGCAAGGAGAAAAAACGGGAAGTATTCAGATGAGTATGAGCCTTGCCTGGAACATGGACTCACAGCTCTCCAGTCTAAGGAAGGTGTAAAACTCAGGAATCCCAGCCTCCTGAGCAACAGGTTTCACCACAAGGTTATTATACCAAATATGCACAGCAGTACCAGCACCATCTCTCTTCAGAGAGCCCTACAGCTCGCACCGCTGGTAACACAGAAAGCAGAAGTACATCTGTTAACATAAGAAAGACAGCTTATCAGAACGGAGGGTTCACCATATTGCTACTCACTTGTCCTTTATTTCAAAACGCTCATGAAGCCACCTTCTCATGTACATCTGCTCCTCTGGAATGTCCTTCAGTTCGATTCGATCAACGAAAATGTGAACTCTTGGGCATTCCTTACAAAGAAACTCTAAAAAGAGAGCAAAACAACGAAGACTGAGTTACAAAAACACCACAGGGCAGTTATTCGGCTAAAGCACACCAAAAATCTGATCTCATAGCTGCAAGTGCCTTGGAGGCCTAACTTCAGTTCTCTAAAGACACTCCTCTTTCTGTTTGGATCCTGAGCACTTCAGTAAATCAGAAGCCATCTGGCCAACACACTTTTCAAATGGTGGCCCACTACCACACACAGCAAGGAAAGATTGTCCTCAAATGCACCCTGCTAACTGTAAAATGCTATGCTTGAAAATGTTACACTTCAACAGCAGTTTACTCATTCTGTAGTGTGGGATGCAATAACTTCGATGTCATCAAGTTACCCAGTCTGCAATTTTTTTAACGTTGATAATTCTCTTTGCTTGCCCTGTTTGAAAACTGGATTTTGTTTGCTCCTGGATGACAAAATCGGAACGACAGTGATTTCCCAAAGTATCTCCAGGAGGAAATGGGCTTGAGTTTAAGTAATGACTTGTAATTAAAAAGTATAATGGGGCAAAAGACTCAGAACAAAATGCTGCTTTTCATTTTTGCTTTCCTTCATTTTTCTTCTCTCTGATAAAGCTCGAGACAGCTCTATTGCAATCCCTCTCCCCCATTTCCTCAATCTGTCCCTGGAAAAATTTAGCAAGCAAGCGTTAATTACAAACAAAACTCCACTACTCATTTCTTACAACTAACAAGTGGTAAAAATACTGAACATGGGATGAAAAGTGCACCAGTGCTTGTGTGTTAGTAATCATTTCCATTTTTCAGTAGCAAGGGGTACTGCAGCAACCACAGCATCCCTGTACAGACAGATGCATGAAGAGAGGGTGCAAGTCCTTAGAAATTTGGACAATCTTTATATTTTGAAATGGGACCAGAAGTGCCTTCCTACAATACAGACAGGCAACCAATGTAATACAGACTTGGTGGTCCTTTTAGGTAGCTGACATTTTTTGGACAGCAGTGCAGACATATAGAAGACTTTGACCTGTAAGTGTCAAGAGGTATCTGGGAGGAACGACAGCACAGAAGAATTATTACCGTGTGTACATCTTTATAACTGTCTGCCAAATCAGATATCCCCTTATTTAAAGGCTCGTTGATTTTTAAGGACCTTGCTGTAAAAGCAATTCTTATCATACACTATAAATTGTCTTAAAGAATTTTAAAAGCCCGTTCATGCAAATGTGTTTATGTGTTTGCAGAGGGGGAGAGAACAAGAGATAAAGAGGTCGGGTAAAGTCTTATGGCATTTTGCTGCAGAGATTTGCAATGTGCTGTGTGCAGTTCTGTGTCATCTTCAGGCACAGACAGCCCTTCACTGAACCACACTGCACCGCAGCATAAAGGGAGTCACACGGCCCACAGGCCACTAGCTGATGGCTCTAAACAGGAACAGACCCACCTCCTATCCGTGGAGTGGCAAACACAACTGCTGCTGGAAAGCTTCTGCTAAAACTCGCTACAGCTACAGCTATTAGATGGCAGGCAAGTGAAGTACTTGGAGTGCAAAATGATGGTACAGATACACATTTGTCTTCAGGTTTACGTGTTTTTACTAACCACAAAGAAATCATGTATCTGAAAGCAGGTTTTTTCTCTTGCTTTCAATGGGAAGAAAGATATTCCAGGTCTGTTTCTCTGAGGATAGTATCCAGGCCACTAGATGAACGTTATTCACTACAAGAGCATCTAAAAGCATACTTATTAATATTTTAAAATGACAGATGTATTATCCATGTCTTAAATGCTCACAGTGTTCACTGATGCACAAATCCTCTTTTTCAGTGGCATCACCTACTAAGTGGAACAGTCTAAAAATATGCAAAACTCTACCCAGAAAACAACTGCCCTGAAGCCAGATGAGATGGTGGGTTTTTATACTAGACTCCTATAAAAAGCAGCTATGCTACGTGTATCCAGCTAAGGCTGCAGGTCTAGTTAAAGAGACTCGAAACGTTCTGTGTACTGTATAGTATATGCTTATTTTACTTCCTAGCACGTAGGTTGTTCTGGCTAGGAACAAACAATTCCTTCATCATGTTATTAATGATCTCAGTTATAAATTAAGGAAATAACCAACCAGCCAACCAACCAAAATTCGTAAATAAGATGGGATAGTATTATTAACAGCTCTGTGGTACTTGTAAAATTAATGCTGAACAAAAAAAGCCCTGATATTTGGTCACTGAAAGACAGCAACAGAATATGTTTTGCAATAATAAGCTCTAGGTAACAAAACAGGAATAAGACAGGAGCATTTCAAAACAAACAACTTCTCTCACCAAAGTTGAAATATGGTAACTCTATAAACTTACTCAGAAAGCAAGTAACCCTCCACAACCACTCACCTTCTGCCTAAGTTGCAACGCAAGCTAATTCTTACTACTTCCCACACTGGCTGCCTTCTACTGGTGTAAATTGAGTCCCTATATGTGAAGATCCTAAAATCTGGCCTTCATTCCCATCTTTGTAAGTCTCCACAGCCTTACTCTCCCTGGCAGTTTGAGACTTTCTGCAGGTTTACTTAGGACTCTGTGGTCTGTAATTGGTGTGATCTGCAACTGCAGGTGCTCTCCCAGAGAGGACCCTGATTCCCACCCATCAGTTCAGAGCTGTTTTATCCAAAGCCTGGGCATCCAGGACATCTGCGGATGACACTGCAATGCATGCAATCAAGCTTGTCAGGGAACCTGACTAGCCTTTAATTATCCATTTCATGCCAGAGTCTAATGCAACTAATCCACTGGAGTTTTTTAGGTGGATAGTGTCACTACCATCACATAAGAACACCAGTGGATAACAATATGTTGAGAGGTTGTTTTTGAGAAGAAACAGCTGCATTTTATCACCACAGCTTCTAAAGGTTTGTGGTGGTCCCATGACCCTTAATTTCACATTAGCTTAACTCCCAAAAGACTTATGTAATTAAGCTAAGAAGCAAAATCTTATTGAAGCAATTTGTTATGTGCAAATTACAGCCAACTTCAGGGACACTAGCCCTGAAGGCCAACATCTGATAGGTTTTTCAGATCCCTAAAGTTGCCAGAATTTGTTATAATTAAGAGCAGGAACAAGCAAGCCTAAACTTTCCTTCACAAGGCAAAACTTAAGTGCAAAACACGCATTAAAATCAAATGTTATATTGTGGACAGCATTAGTCAATCAAGAACCCAACATGTGTGGGAGCCAAGTGGACTGCCATTTATGTGGGAGATAACCTCCTAATGAAACTTTCTATCTGGCTAAGAGATACAAGAGCAGAATGTTCATAACATTTCTACTGCCCAACCACAGCACAAGGAAGGAATTGAAAATAGCAAGGTGGTTTGAGCATTTTTTGTTCTTAAACTGTGACATTGTGACCATCCTTCTACCAGGCAGGATTCACACTAACCCAGGGCTGAAGGATTCAGTGCAGAATTACAATTTATGTGTGGGGTGCAACAGCCTCTGGGAAATGAATTGGATCCACTGAGTTTTTAATTGCAAATTGATGTACTGGGAGGGTGTTTTGCTCACTGGGGCTTCCACTGAATTCTAACAGTTTTCAACTTTTTACCTTTAAAAGCCAATGAATTCTGTTTTTAATTACCAGCATTACCAGGGAAAGTGAAGGAAGGAGAGAAGCTCCAAAGCATAGACATACCTGAAACTGAGGTGGGACATACAAGTGGCCTCAGACCACCATCCCCTTAATGCTACCACAGAAGTTCATTCCATCCCTCCAAATTATTTGCCTTGCCCCTTATCAAAGTTGTGACAGTGGTGTTACACTTAAACAGATATTCCAGTTTTCAATTACTAATGAAGTCTATTTTTATATGCACTTTAAATATGACAGCAATAAAGCAGCTCAGATTTCAGCCTCCTACGTTGGCTCTTCTGCTGCAATGTAATTATTGCCAAAGTCCTTCATATTTAAGAAAGGACAAACTGAAGCCTCATGTAGTCACAGCCAATTGAAGGGCCTCTCCTGTTTTAACAGATTTCAGTAATGTTTGTGATAAATTGAAAGTGATGTCACGGGAAACTGAAATCAGAATAATGTATATTTATTCTAAGCAGTATTTCAAATGTGTAAGAATACATCTCTTTGGTAACAGAACACTGTGTGTTGTGGTGCACATAGTGGTACAGGCAAAGCCAGGGTAGCAAAGACATTCCTCTCTGAACTGTAGATGCTCTCTCCACTTTATAAATTCTCATTAGTCTGGACTCAAGTGTTCAGCAACCAAAGCAGTTTGCAAGCTACTTCCTCCTTGAAGACTGAAATAATCTCTCTCCCCTTTCATTGACTTTGTACACCAAATTAGCAATCAATTGGCAAAACAAACAAAAACGTAAGTGCCTGGTTGTTTCTCAACTTCACGCTTTCTATCATCCCAAGGTGAGCTGTCAGGGAACTATTTCACAGCTTGCTCTAACAAAATCAAGCAGTGAATGGGGAAAGCAAACATTCAGGGCACAGCAAAGGCTGTCCATGTGGGGTATGGAGCAGCAGAGGGGCAGGCAGCACCAGCACCTGCTGATGTAGGGATGTGGTACAGGCTGGATTGAAGCTTGCAGCCAGAAGACAAGCCTGGAACCTAAGGAAGAGTACTCTCAGAGATACTGCCTGTGCCAGGCATGAGGTGTAGAGAGATCGGAACCTCTGCACATGCATGAGGGGCTCAGCACAGGGTGTAAGCACCGTAGGAGCTGGGGGACCTTTTGGGATGCACCTGAATCATTATTAAGCCAGGGTGCTGGCAGAGAAAACAGGACACGTTAGAGAGCATTTCAACTGCCAGGTGGGGAAAGTTGAAGATCAGGAAAAGCAACCTGTTTGGATGGATGTAACAAGAGGTGGATGTGGCTAAAATTCAATTTGAGGGCAAAACTCAGTATCAGCATGAGAAGCCTCAACATGAAGAGAGGAGAACAAGAATTACTGGCACCAAGAGATTACCCTGTGAGGCAAGTATCCCGGTGTCCTTGAAGGAGCATAAAACATCACCAGGCTACCAGAGTTACAGGAATGACAGAATATTGTGTACAGCTGAGGGAATGGTAGGGTGCACAAAAACTTACAGAAAATATAATAACTCCACAGAATGAGACAGAGACACAGCAAAACCCCTGTGGATGAAAATCCCAGATTCTAATAAAACATATATTACATAGATATATGAAATGGCTTCCCAGTAAGACTGATAATAGTGACCAGAAACTGTGAAGCCAGACTGACAGCTGCAAGTTCAGGACTGTGAGATTACAGCTACCTTTATCAAACTGCATCAATGCTTCATCAGGGTGAGGAATAGAGGAGGGAAAAAAAAAATCAAACAAACACAAGCCAAACCAACCAACTACACAAAAGCCAAAGAGATTGTTTCCTGGAAGAAGCTGGTAGCAAAACCCACAAGAAAAGATGCCATTCCTGCTGTGGTCTTGAGTGTTGGATGGTGTTTGTGAGAAGTGCTCTGCAACCACAACACAGTTACTTTGAGCACTGTAGAGAAAGAGTCTCAATGAATTCCATACACAAATGCAGAGTTAAAGGAACTATGTGACGAGGGAGAAAATGAAAAAAACCCAAAGTGTCAAAACATCCTAAAAGAAACAGTACAAAAAGAGGCAACCCAGAGGCTGTTACAAAAAGCCTTAAATGCCAACTCTCAGAAAAACTTGTATTAGAAACCCTCTGCAAAAACCTGGGTGGGTCTGAAACCCACGTGTATGGCTTGGTGGGAAAACCAAAGAGGCTACCACTATATTCCTACTTTCTCCTCTTTGAGGAATGGAACTATTGTCCAAATATGGTAAAGCCACAAAACTGCTTACACCAAATGTAAACATAAAATTACAAGGACTAAAAAGGAACTTGAAAAATGCAAAGGATGCTCTAACAATTTAAACTTTTTTGAATATACTAAAAGCAGTAAACTGGCTAAGGCACTGGTGGGACTGCTGGATGACAAAGGCGTGAAGAGCAGCACTTGCGGTAAAATATAAGCCCTTTAAAGAGAAGATAAAATACTTGTTTGCATTATTTTCTTGCTGAAAATGTTTGATTCCTACACCCATTGCATTCTTTGACCAGATCACTGCAAGGATGTAGATCAACAAGTAAACAGACAAAAAGTATTAGACTAAATAAACAAGTTAGATGTCAGGAAGTCACCAAGACCAGACAGCATTCATCCAAAAGCTCTCAAATGTGGAATTTAAAACCGAAGATGTGTAACCTATCATCACAAACAGCCGTTGTCACAGAAAAATGGGGAGCTTCCCTTCTACAAATGAGAGCTTTAGAGATGATGCTGGGAAACACAAACCAAGGAGTCCTACATCCCTGGCTAAGATAGCAGTGTCTATAATAACAGATCACTAAGCACAGAGATAATCACAGTCTGTTGGAAAAGAGTTGTCATGGATTCTGCAGAGGGAAATCCCATCTCACCAATTCACTGGGTTTCCACAGCAGTGTCAAGAAGCAGGCAGATAAGGGGATTCACTGGACATGATACATTTGAATTTTCATAAAGCCTCTGACAGGGTTCCACACTGAAGGCTATTAAAGAAATTAAGCTGCCATGGGATTAGAGGAAATGATGTTTTATAGTCTAAAAGCTGCTTAAAGGAGAGGAAGCAAACGGAAAGACTTACTTAACGGTCACCCGGCAATTGGGGACTTGCAAGGATCAACACTAGAAATGGTTTTACTCAGTGTCATGACCAATGAGCTGAAGAAGGGAACAAAGAGTGAACCAGTTTTCCACGTATTTTTCAGAGGATCCTAAGCCCTTTTGGGTAGTCAAATGTTGTCTGAACTCCAAAAGGACCTCAAAGCTGAACAAACAGGGTGAAAATATGGGAGCTGAGCTTCGGCATAAACAAACATGGGGAAAAAATGTGAACCCTGATTAGGTGATGCTTAACTTGGAATTGGTGGCTACAATTTAGGTGTCACTGATCTTTCTCTGAAACCATCTTCTCAGTTGCGGAGCAGCAGCCCTAATACTGGGCAGCATCAGCAAAGACATTGAGAAGAGAGCAAAACCAGTCACTTTGCAGATACATATAGAGACTGTGAATCCACATGTCAAATACTGTGTGCACTTCTGGTCTCTGTATCTGAAGAAGGATGTAGCGGACTCAAAGGAGGCCACAGAAAAGGCCAAAGAAACATTTAAGGAGAAAAAGCACCTGCATTACAAACCTGGAGAGGTTAAAAAGGCTGAATTTTCAGTTTGCAGAAGGCAGGATACAACATTAAAAAGTCCTAAAAATGGCAGATAAGAACTGTAGCTCAACAAATCCTGCAAAATTCAAGGGTAAATAATCACATTTCTGTACCGTCCTAAAAATGCCCAGATCTAAAGAATCCTTCAAAGTTATCATCCGAAAATGGTACACACAGTTTTCTGTACTGGTATTAGCACTGGAGAGCAGAAGAATGTCATTGTAAGCTGTGTTACTGGAGCAAGATGGTATTTGATGAAGACACACAGTACTTGCACATTATAGTTCAGTCAAACAACCTTCGAGTGGCTTTAATCTGTTTTCCTAACAGATGTATTCTGGCCTTTGTACTGCTCTGTAACAATTTGTGACTATTGTTTGTTTTCTGAGTTAGCAGGAGGTTTCCTACAATAGCATAACAGTTTTGATCAACAGGTTGCCAGCAACAGAACATGGATCAGGTTAGGTCAGGTCTGTGGAATACATCTAAAGGGTATCCCACCGCTGGTAACTGAAAAGGAGCAAATTTAGGAGATATCTGTGTCTTCCTTGGAACAGGTTTTTTTTTTTCCACTTATCAAACTTTAAAAAGTTAAACTATGCCATTAAAAAATAAAAAAAGGCAAGAAAAGATGCAAGGATTGGACAAGTTCAAAACAGTGCTCTCTCTAGCAAATAAACAGGATCTGTTAGGAACTATGCCAGTACTGCTCGTATTGATGTTTTTGCCTTTCCTTCAGCCAGTCTGTTTTGATAAACAGAGAACAGTATTCCAAACAGAGTAGAAGAAA
Organism: Urocolius indicus; assembly: GCA_013401255.1. NCBI lineage: Eukaryota > Metazoa > Chordata > Aves > Coliiformes > Coliidae > Urocolius > Urocolius indicus. The sequence goes on along the minus strand of WBNH01012693.1, from coordinate 298,904 downwards.
AGGACTCTGATTCACAGAAAAAGCAAAAATAAACACAGGCTCTCAAAGCAGCAACACATTTCTGGCCAAACCTGACAGTATGAAGCAAATAAAGTTGTTTTTGTTATCCTCAGGGTTTAGATACACTTTTGCATAAAGATCAGGAGTTCCTCAAGCTGTTGTAGGGAAATGTTGCCTGAGGAGCCAAATGCTTCCTCTCTCACATGCACGAGGCCCAGGGTGCATGGTAATTTTATGATCTCCAGTGAAAATACTTGTTAAATCCTCCCTTATAAAGCAGAGGTTTTCTGATGACTGTGTGATTTCAGATCACCAATTTCCAAAGGGAAGCTACAGAGACCCACCTTTGGTAGGAGCTGCTTGAGAATAACTGAGATACACAAGATCCTAGTTTACAAACACTCTGGGCATGAGGGGAAGCTCGAGGGAGTTTTTATGCTCATCGAGGGGATGTCATTAACACACAGATGCAGCACCTACAGGTGCTTGTGATTTGGGAAAAGGAAGAATCATTTACTCTTGCCTTACTCTTACACTCCTCCTCAGGCATCCAAGTTTGGTTGTTGTTGGAGAAAAGAAACTGGGCTACAGCAACTCCAGTTAGTCACCTTCACACTGTTGTTTTGAGACAGGTAAAGAAACAGACGTGCCACTCATGCCCAGGCTGACCTTCGTTTTCTCAGATTTTTCTGAGTTTTGTGAAATACTACAGCGAGGCCTGTGTACATTCCCATAAACTGATGCCACTATTCAGGGAAATGTAGTTATTTTGGAGCAGAAGTGCAATGTTTATTTGTTTATTTGCTATGAAAATACTTTGTGTTTACCCAGACTATCCTTATCTGCAGAATATTGATGCCTGTGTCCACATCTGTGTTCAAAGGGCCGTTTCAAATAAGGCAACCACACAACTGATAGGCTTTGATGTTACTGAAACTACTTTTAATAGGAAATGACAGAGGCTCTAAAGTGAAAGATCTAGCTGCACAGAGGACATGTCGAAATGCCTTCAGTTTAAAATGGAATGATCATTTCCTTTGTAGCAGTTGGTGAAATCGTGTTATTTAATAAGTTGTATTTTAATATTTAGCACAAAATAAACCCAAAGTATTCCTTTAGAGGGAAAAAAACCCACAGTAACATAGAATACTAGGGTTTGGAAGGGATCTCCAGAGATCATATAGCCCAGTCACCTGCAGAAGCAGGTCCACCTAGATCAGGTCACACAGGAAGGTGTCCAAGTGGGTTTCGAAAGCCTCCAGAGAAGTAGACTCTACACTCTTCCTGGGAGCCTGTGCCAGTGCTTCCTTACAGTAAAAAAGCTTTTCCTTACATTTAAATGGAACTTTTTGTGTTCCAGTTTATGTCCATTACCCGTTGTCCTGTCACTAGAGACAACAGAAAAAAGTGCTGCCCCATCCTCTTGACAAACACTAAATACTTGTGTTAATGAGGTCCCCTCTCAACCTTCTCCAGGCTGAACAGCCCCTGTTCCTGCAGCCTTTCCTCATAAGGAAGATGTTCCAGTCCGTTGATCATCTTGGTGGCCCCGTGCTGGACTCTCTCCACAAGTTCCCTGTCCCTCTTGAGCTGAGGAGCCCAGAACTGGACACAAGACTCCAGATGGAGTAAGATAAAATATCACAGAACTACGTTGCTAGCCTGTACTGTTATCAAAATTCCTCCAAGTATTTCCATGGAAAATTTACATTTTGAAATATGCAAGGTAGTTACTTAAATTTTACTTGAACACATGCGGAATGACATGTTCTTCAGGTGAGATTTACTACGTGTGTTAAAAAGCAATCCCACTCTTGATGTGAATTTCACTAGTGCTGATGCCCATCCTCAGCTCTCATCTACATCCTGTCTTAAATTGCTCTAAAAGAATTGCCATTTCCTTTTCTATGTTCTCGCATGCAATTAGAACATGACAGCTAGCAGAGAACTGAACTGATTACTAGTCTTAAGAATAAGCATAGTCTTTCGACTAATAATCACTATAAATCTTACTTTGGACTGTTTTACATTCCCGTTTATCAGTTTGTTAATTTAGGTTTTTTAATTCTTTCAACACATCCATAACTATGTGCTTGTTATCATTCCTTGGACCTTGAAAGACAATAGATGTGATCAAATTTGGGCCACAGCCCAGACAAAGATTGGTTTGTGTTGCTTCAGTTTTCTATTGTCCTGTACTTCACTGTCTAACCGGGCCCTAATAAAAGTGCAAACATTTGGAAAAGTGTTATTTCCCCATGGGAAGTCAGGCCAGTCTGACCTCCTCAAATTACACTGATCAAAGTGATGTACAGATTTTCAGAAATGCACACATACACAGGCTTTCAAAGTGTTTGTTCTGGAATTGATATACAGCAGAGTCAATAATTCTCAGGAATTCCTCTGACTTCTTTAAGACAGGGTCTACATGTACTTGCTATTTTTATTCAGTGTTTATCATTGTCACATGCTGCTATTTCACACACTCTTTCATCTACAATGGCCAGATAAATACCATCTGGTTATGTTAAAGCCTTTAGGCAGAATAATAAAGATGTAGATGTGTACATAACACTCCTTCAGGTGCAAGAATGACAACAGTTCCCACGTTCCACAAGATGTGTCCCTTAACACCAGGCCAAGCTGGATGTGAACACTTAGGGCATTAATTCAGAAGGGGGAAAACTAGGTTCTCATTCTTTCTTCCCCAACTTGTATCTATTTTTTACTTAATGACAGAGTAGTAAAACGATGTCAACAAGAGTTTCTCTCTCTTATTTTCCCTTCTGAATAGTTCTCCCAGAATTCTTTACCTGAGATGCACACTGGCTGTGCCACAGCACCTGTATGATTATCTGTATCTTATTCTTGACCTTGATCTTATTCTATAAATACTGTCTGACAGCATGGTCCTGCCCTAAGCAGGACCACTGTGATCTGTCATTAAAGATCTGGACAAACCATCTCCAGCAGGGCGATGGGAGAAATCTGTGGGAAATCGCCACTCTTTGGAAAAGCTGCCATGTGCAGGACAAGCTTCCACTGGAAATGTACCAAGGTCCAAACTTGTTGGAATGAAGAGGAATGAATAATGAATACATGGTAGGAAAAATTGCATTCATTGGTCACAACTGGATGTGAAGCAATAGCAGGAAGCAACATCCCTGTGTAAAGCTAATCTAATCTTAGTCCCTGTCTAAGACTAATCAAACATGATGTCTTTTAAAACAAACAACTTGTGGCTGGAAAGTGCCAACAAAACATTAAAATGCACAGATAGCGACAAAAAGTTCAGCACATTTGAAAGGATATACTAAAATATTCTGCCTGCTGTAAAAAGGTACTGTGCTATCAGGTGTGCCTGGGATTCACCTTTCTTCTCAAAGCCCTAATGCCAAAAGGCCAGTAAATGTCTGTTTTCCAGTTGCAAGAACACTACGCTTTGTTTTCATTCTGTTGAGCAAGTCATCACTATGATATTCCAGCTTGCTGGATTGAAAAAGAAAATAAAAATCAAATTTTGCTAAGGAAGGCTTTTTATGCTAAGACTTCTGTATGACAAAATTTAAAATGCAATCAATTTTTTCTTCAATTTTTTTCCCCATTTACAGTTGACTAACACAACGTCTCAGATAAAGCGTGGCAGCACTACTCACAGTCCCTAAAATGTTCCTTTTTAACCTGCTCTGCTTACTGCTAGAGGCATCAGCCAAGAGTTGAGTGTATCCCTGGTAAGTGTGGGTTCTTTCCAGAATCACAGAATTTTGAGGGTTGAAATGGACCTCTAGAGATCATCTAGTCCAACCTCCCTGCCAGAGCAGGGCCACCTAGAGTAGGTCACGCAGGAACTCATCCAGGTGGGTTTTGAATGTCCCCAGAGAAGGAGACTCCACAACCCATCTGGGCAGCTTGTTCCAGTGCTTCCTCACTGTCACAGTGAAGTTTTTCCTTATGTTTCTTTGGAACCTTTTATGTTGCAGCTTATCCTGCACCAGAAGTGGTGCAGGCTTTTCTGAGGAATTGAGATTTACAGAACCGAAAGTAAAATATGTTTCAAGAAACACAACACATTATATCTGTGTGGAATTCAGATTTCATTCACATGGGAAATGTCATGCTATGGGAAATACAGTCTTCAAGCAAAGTTGTGTTTATCAGAAGTTTGTTTTGCATGCAATAAATTTCAACCCGAGTTGCTAGATTGAAAAAGACATGTCAACCTTATCTTTTAAAAATTACCAGGATTGCACTGCCCTTTTATTCCGATGAGAATGAGAAACAAAATTCTCATTCAGCGCTGATGGAAATGTGAAAAGCTCATACGAAATGTGCACATGAAAACTACATTCGGTCACTCATTTCAGTAACGTAACAATGGCCATAGTGCTAAAAAAAAAAAATTCTCCAATCCATAACACTGTGTAATTGAATTCTTGTTATAGGATATTCCCCAACACACCAATTGTTGGTTGGACTTCTGTGTAACAAATGGTGAAATGATCTTGACCTCTTAGAACAGAAATTGTTTTTCTTCCACTTAGTGTTTGCAGGGCCTAAAAGAATGACAGCTATGTTCCATGCTGTAATTTATAAAGTGTCCTTAATCTATATAATTTATATTGTATGGAATACGTATGACTGCCACAATAGCTCGGAATGTCCTGGATGGATATTTCATTTATCTTCTCTGTAATGGGTAACAACTGGTTGGCTGCACTTCATTTTGTGTTACTGTCTTTATTTTTACCCAAGGATGAGGCAGTCATTATCCCAGCCCTAATAGTAAGGGTTGCTGAAAGACATGCCTGGACTGCCTGCTGTGGAGTCTCCAAAAGGCTGGACATTGAGCAAGTGCTCCAACCCATCTCATTAGCACTTGACACCAGACACGAGAAACAGTAAACAAGGAAATTCAGTTTGTGGGTTCCCTTTCCACAATTATATCATGCTTCATGCAAACTGGAAGGTTCAATGGGTGAAGAGGTCTTATAAGGAATTTGAACATTTGCCATCTTATCATTAGGTAATGACATTTTAATAGTTTAATTAACCATCAGGCAGTGAGAATTCCAGCATGAGAATCGTTGAAACTGCCTAATAATTAAGCCACGAAACAAGATACGCTGCAGGGAAGGGGAAACAGTCTTGTTTGCTTTGAAAGGGGTCGTGAAAGGGGTTGGGAGACAGCACAAGAGGGAGGCTGCCCAGCCTTCCAAGGAAAGGACTCTCTGTAAGGGGTCATAAGGTATTTTAGAAAACACAAAACTTTAAATAATAAAATCTGTAAAATCAAGTTCAAAAAGGAATTACAAATTAAATTATGTTAAATAAGAAAAAGTAATTTTAATATTTAGCCATAAAAAAATGTACAAAAAACATAAAGCTGTCCTAAGACCTCCCAATATAAACAGGTGTTAATACACAGTGTTACTAGGTTTGTTGCTTACCTATCCAGAAGAATTTTAAACAGTGAAAACATAAAAACAGACAATTCCAGAACTTCTAAGGAACTACCACCTGGAAGGAGTGCATGTGAACTTTACACCACCTAAAGGAGTTACTCCTGCTTATAAAGCGATGTGGAAACAGTCACACTACAAACTGCTTTTAGCACCAGAAGGAACAAGCCTTAGTGACTTTGGGCCATTCAAGCAGTGGGGAGTTAGCTAAGAAATTCCCTGCAGGTCCCTCAGCCAACATTGATCCCTTGCCCAAAAGTCTGAACAGCTCTGTGGAACTACTGTAGCTTTCTTTTTCCACTTGTTTTCGGTAGTGCAAAAGACTCAAAAGTACCTCTTGGAACCGGCAGTTGTGCAGAGATATGTCTGAATAACACTTCTACTACAACTGGAAAGAAAGTTCATATCTGGCCCTTCAGTGACAGTGCAGGCAACTTCATTATTTTAAAAATAAATAAATAAAACCAACCCACCACCAAGCATAATCGGCAAATCCTGAAAGGCCTCGGTCCCAGAGTCTTCTTACCCAACAGAAACAATAGAATTTACTTGCTGGTTAGATACTAGAGGAATGTACAACTAATTTACCCCATTCTCTTCAGATGCTGTAGGTAGTTTACCATACTACAGCAAGTGAAGCTCACTTGCATAAAATACCATCAAGTATTTGTAAAGTTGTTGGGTACAGGTAGCTATTTGAAAAATTGCCAATCAAATACCATTACTACACATTTTCCCTTTAAAAAAACATCAATTTTAGCCATTAGATCACATGTACATCTATGTACCACAGCAGAGGGAAAGAGAATTTGTAACAATGCCAAATCCCACTGCTAGAGGAGAAACGTGAAAATGCTGCGTATGGTTCCAAGCTGATTTAATTCCAAAGAGCACCTGTATGCAGAATTTGCCAACAGAAATATTCTGTTTCCCATCCCTATTCCACATGGAGAGGGTAGGAATGTCACAGGTAACTACTGTAAAACCTAGTCATTGCTGAACAATGCCCTACCAACATATGGTGACGTGTCTGAAGCACTGTGGAGACTGTCTTCAGAGCACTACAAAGCACCACCTGAAGCTGGTTCTGTATATTAAGCAGCACATGGCAGTAGCATGTTTAACATACATCAACTCACCTGTCATGGACGGTGCCAGTTTTCTTTGTCCTTTGTGGTCCACAGTACCTTCGTAAGCTACAGTCACATCATACACTGCATCCAGATAGTCTTTCATTGTGTCAATGGCTACATGAGTTGCCTTCACGCGTGGCGTTAGCACGTGCTTTAATATAGCAAGTCCTAGAGGGGCAAAAAATCTCAGTTACAGCGTTTGAAAATGAACTGGAGTACATTCACAAAAGGAACATCACATCAAGGAACTCCAGCACTCCCCACTCAAAATCACAAAAGGTTTATTCTTAATCTCAGTTCTCCGTTGAGAGAGAGAATGTGCACATGTGCACACTTGCATATGCTCTACTGAGCACCTGCAGAAGATGAAACAGAGATCCTAAAGGAAATTCATGACAAAAAGGCTGCTAAAAAAATAAGCCTCTTTACAGTTCCTGCTCCAGAAGCAGTGGTGGTTTTAACTTGCTTCATAAGTGATGAAACAGCATTTTTCTTTACTGCTTGTTTGTCCAGTTGTGATTAAAAAAAATAAGATCAAATAAACTGAGAAATACCAGATGCACCGTACATCTCCTGAAACTCTGCACTAGAAACAGATTTGGTAGGTGATGTATAAGCACAGATAATTTCACATATGCCTAACTCTCATTCAGTATTTTACTTACAAAGGAGAAACCAACTTTATCAACATAACGAATCCTAGTGTTGCCCCATGATGACGAAAAAAGTGATTAAGTACACACACTTAAAATGTTTCTCCAAAGCTACCATGCTTTTGGAAATTTCAACGTGTCTTCTTCTTCTCTAGCTTTCCCTGATTTTGCTTTTTCCTCCTAATGGCACATTCTGGGACATTAGATATGGTTCCGCTGAGGGCCCTCATTTTGGAGAAGGATGGGAGAAAGCAGTTAGACTCAAGACAGTTTCAGACCACTGCAATGACTTGAGAGAGGGGTGGATGTTGCACTTAGGGAAATGGCCTAGTGGTTGATGGGGCTAAGACAAATGCTGAACTCAATCTTAAAGGTCTCTTCCAGCTGAAACAAAATGACATAAAATAATAATAATTAAAAGAGGGATACTTCACTTTATCCTTGCAGTTGTTTTCCTTACTGCTTTTTCCTGCTCTGGCACACCTCTCCCACCAGCTTGATTCACCTTACCATCCCAGCAGAAAACTAAGCAGGGAAGGGGAAAATATAGCATCATGAACGAAGAGGAAGGATGAAACCTCTTTTTCCCTGTGAACACCCTATTACAATTGACTTGGCTACTAAGAAATCCATAGATACAGAATCAACTATTGGCTTCAACCATCCTGGCCAACACATAGGGGATGGTATATCAAGGACACCTGAATGTACAATTTAGTAGCACTCCGCAAGCCCTGCCAAAGTATTCTGATCTTTGTTTGCTTTAGCTCACCACTTCCACCTCTAGCTACTTAAGAATTATAGAAAACACTGGCTCAAAAGTATGAACTTTATACTTTTTAAATTTTAATATACAATGACTTTCAAAATGAAAACAAACAGAATACGCCCCAAAACATTTTCATGATGTGAACATGACTCTTCTACACGTATTTGAAAGTGCTTCTACAAGAAAAAAAACAAAACATTATTATGGAAAAAAAAAGAAAATCACTGCTTTGCTATATGTACCTTTTTCAAAGAGGAAACTGCAATTATTTCTTTCTAGCAATATTTTTCTTTGGTTTACTCTTCCGTCCTTTTTTAAAGAACCATCCATTGGTGCTATTGGTTCCTGACAAACAAAGCAGAAATTTTTCTAGCCCAAAGTATTGTGGTGTTGCTTTTGAAACCTTTCTGCTTGCAAAATCAATTTAAAAGATAATATAGTATGTCCAAATTTTGTACTGAGTTTCCTTGCCTTTTTTGACAAAGGGTACTTCTGTCTAAAATGATGAGGATATCTACTGAACACTGTAAGAAAATGCCAGTTTCTAAATTGCTTTAATATTCTTAAGAGCTGAAAATTTCAGCATAAATCACCGTTAATTTCATAACATTTGCTGAGAATCTCCTTGTCTGAATACAGAGATAAGAGGTTATTTACTATTAATCCTTCTGAAGTCATTGTTCTAAGCTTTACCAGCAATAGCAATGACTGTCTATACAAAATATTATATGGATCATGTAAATATTTTGAAGCATAACATGGTGGTAGTGTTTTCTTAGCTTGTGAACTGTTACATCAAACAGCTAATTATGTTATGTTTCCAAATGTTTACTCTGTAAATGAAGCACTGAATATTCTAGTGTTGTGTCAGCAACGATATTAGTGTGGACATCACTCAACACGACTCCTGTTGAGCCAAATTCCCAAACGTGTTCTAAAAACACTGTTATTCCTTTCCTACCCTACTCATCTTCCCCTTAACCAAACTATTACTGTGGGGATGACAAAAGAAAAACAGCCTTCAGTGAGAACTGAATCCTCTAGACAAATATATAAGACTACATATATCTAAGACTATATATATCTAGACAATATTTAAGACCATTCAGACATTAGTTTTTTGAATCCACGGCCAATTTGGGTGATACAGATGGTCAGTGACAATCTGTGAAGCGCAACTGTAGTATCAGCCCCTCTCACTCCACATGCCACCAGGGGACTCTAGAAAGTTGGAAGTACAAAATGAGTATTCATCTAATTAAAATCAATAAAGAAAGTCCATAATCCATTATTCAGAAACACTCCAGTGCATGACAAACATACAGCAACACCAGGAGTTCAGCACATCCTTTTAAAGGATCTGTTTTATAAAAACATTAACCACACATTCCTGCAATTACTTTATGATCTTTGCTAAAATCAACATATCAGAATTTAAACTCAAGCAGTTACAGTATAGTTACCTTGGCAAGCTGCCTGCATCCAATTCACAAAACACGCTGTGCTTAAACTGTTTTTAATGTTGTGCAATACTAAGTTAGGACTCTCTCTCAAAGTATTTGAGGTCATGAGATTTTATTTTAAATGCCAAAGAAAATGAACAAGATGTCTAATAATGTAATCCTCTACCTTAAAATGCTGTAGTTTGGCTTTTTCTATGTTAGCTAACCTTTAAATGACAAATAGACATAAAAAATCCCAAAAATAATGTGAAAATTGGAAGAAATGTGGTGAATAATGGTACTTCTAATATAAATCATTTACTAGACTACAATAAGACGTAGAATTCATTCAGAAAGTCTGCAAGAAAACAGAAAGAAATAAAGTAAGTTTTTAGTTTGGGAGGTACAAAGAGGCCCCAAATGATTAAAGTCTATAGGACCAAATTTTTCATCTAAACAAAAAAGAACAAAATCCACCACACAAAACATCATTTATCTAATCTCTCAGGGTGAAATTACAACTGAGTACAACTCTATTGGAGAAGATGGCTCTTCCCTTCATCCAGGACAGAAACTCGGAGAGGTGTTCAGTGTAAGCAGACCATCTACATTTTCAGACTTGGAACTTCATTAGTCATATTTGTATTCCTGATGTGCGCACACCACATTTTAAAACGAAAACAATAAAAAACCCTAGTGCTAAATTCAGAATATCCGATGAGTGTTACATTAGCATCACCACATTTCATCAACAGAAGTTATACGGTCACTGAAAGCGGATGTCAGAATTAGTCTGAGGCTTTCCCCCTTCCTCTATACAACCATATTACTTTGACAGTAACACAAAACCTGAAAGCTGGGTGAAAAATGATGAGATCAATATCACTTAGACATTTCTTTTAAAATTTTTTTTGGTGTGCATGTGTGTGCATCAGTGATATTAAACTGAAAGCTCTGCAGTTACGTGGGGTGCCTCAAGCACTCACCCAACACCGAGCTCCCACAGCCTTCTGGATGCCTCCAGTGACTGGTGCTTTACTTGCTGAAACACCAGAGCCAGACTCATAAAAACGACAAGGTCATTTTATATGGTCATGACATGACCATAGGATCTATGCTTCTATGGTGGGAGAGCTCATCCATTTGTATGCTAGTGTTCCACTGACTTAAATCAACAGGACTCAGCTGATGATAGCACTAAAAAACTGCACACTCTTAAAGATTAAAAGTGTTTTCTGTTACCATGATCTGTAAAGTACAAGATATGCAAATAATCCCTTCAGGAACAGTATAACCATCCAATAGCAAAACATGGGAGACACTACACTTAGGTACACTTTCCTCTGTGATGGGTATCTACAAGAAATACAAGGTAGCTTCTTGCTACCTTCAAACTAAATTTCCTAAGGCTGACTTTCAGTAGCAGAAGTCCTCTCTTCATACTAACAGTAGATCTCTTAAATGCTCCTCAAGACCCACAGCCCATTCTTTTAAAAAAATTGTATTCTCCTTTCCACATCTCACTGTGCACTTTAACACCAAGCTTGCTTATGTGGAAAATGCATGGAAAAAATATCACCGAAAGCTATTTTCTTTAGAGACAGTTCCAAATAACATGTATGGATATTAAATACTTCAGGTTGCTTTAAAATACAATCTAAAACCAATGCCAAAATCTAGAAGGGAAACATTTTCGATTAGCTCTTGAAATACCTCTTTTTCACATGACCTGTAAAAGCAATTTTGAGATAAGCATATCCTGCACGTACAAACATCTTAGCAGAAAGCATGATACCAGTCCTGATAAACTTAGCGTTAACAAGCCATTTATATTAACAACTTTTCTGCATAAAAACAACGGAGATAATAAATGAATACCTGAAATGTTTGCTTGATTAAATGTCTTACATTAGAAATCAAACAAAGAATTCTGTAAGTGCTTTTCACCAGGGACGACTGTTTTGTCTTTATTCAGTAAAAGCAAGCCAAGTTACATTTAACAAGCTTCTAACCATTTTCTCTTTGACTTTTCAGAGTTAGTAACACTGGGAGTAGGAGGGCTTTGGGTTGCTCTCATTTATTTTCCAATTTTAAAAACGTCCTTTTTTAACACAGGCTGTTACATTCTTAGATTTTGAGAGAGGAAGAAATATTTAATTTCTCTATAAAAATGTTACAAGATGTCCCATTAAAAACACCATACAACATGGAGAAGGAGAGAGCCCATCCTGATAGCAATTGATAGAATCATCTCACATAGCCACTTACTTCCTATCAGGAGTGAACAACTAGGTGTATGAAGTCCAAATCCAGCTACCTGGCATGTATCTCCATCAGCCTGGAAGTGAGGGGTTTCATTTGCCTCCAACAGAAATCAGAAAACTTGTCTTCATCTGCTATTCTGGCAAAATTCATCATGTGGTTTGCTGCAGCTGTGAAACCCCAGCAAATATTGCTATTTTTGGCCAACAAAAGTAAATGCTGGATTAATCTTCTCAACTCCATAGAATTTAACCTGTTCTATGAATGACTCCAGCATTACTCTTGCCCTCTACAACTAACCAACCTACCTAGTTTTAGAGAGAGAATTTTTGCTTGCACTTGTAAACTTCAGGAAATGCAATATTTTTCCCCCAGTGTAATCAAACAAATGTATTTTGAGTTCAAAATGCTTCCTGTTCTGTATTGGGTAAGAATCTGATCTGATTGGAATTTCTTCCACTTGTAAAGCACATAGAGTGAATAATCTCGAGTTTCTGAGAGCATTAGCGTTACTCTTAGATGACAACAGTCACAGTTCATCGCCATAAAACCAGCATTCCTGGAGGTAAGCAACCTTCTGTATCTCATTGAATACAATTGTGGACAGAACTTAGGAGTAAGTTCAAATTAACCATGATAGAGTTTTGCTGCATCAAATCTGCCAGTGCTGATGGCTGATACACATGTGGTAGTCTCCAGCATGAAAACATGAATATTAATGCCCTAATTTTAGCAATTTTACATCTAGATGGTTTTGGCATTCTTTCATCTTAATAAACAAAAAATTGGCAGTACATTCAAACTTGAACTTGGCAAGGTAGTTAATAACAAAATTGAAAGACCAATCCATGGATTTATTTTTTTACTGCAGAATATCTTTTATTTCTTTCTAAAAATGGTAAGAAGGTACACAGTCATACTCCTTCCCTAGAAGTTTGTCTGTGCTTTACAGCCTTCAGTCTCTGTTGGATCTGCCCTGTGTGTTTCATCTGCCTGTGTTTCAGAAAGAGAAAAACAACCTGGTCTTGCTAGGAGTCAAGATTTTATGTAGAATCCAAGTCCTATGGCAGAATAAACTGAAACATTAAGTATTGTCAGTATTTTTAACAGTTGCTGCTCTTTAAAGGGTGATCTCAATCACCTTTAAATTCCTTTGCTATTTGATATCCTTCTATCCTATTCATAGATAAATCAATATTGATTTATGTAGTGCTGTCAATGAAGAAAGGCATAATAGTTGAAATCAGCATCATCAAAATGTTCCTTTGGATGTCAACATAAGTCTTTAAAAAAAAAAAAAAATCTTTTAATTGAACTGGTCCTAGGACTAACTGTAAAGAGGCAGGAACTGTCCAAAGCTAGGCTTTACTTAAAAACTCATCAAGATATGAGATGCAGTTCATCAGCTGGTCCCCCTAAGACCAGGTAATTCGGCTCAGCCCAATAATTCTGCTTAAACTAAGAAACTTTCTCTAGATGAGAATTCGGACCATGGAGAATACACAAACTCTACAAAACTTTTTCATATTTTCTCTGAAAAACTACTGAAACACACACACATACTTATGTCAAAACAGTATTTCAGAAAAGCGTGATAAAACCATGAGCTGTGCCTGTGCTCAACATAAAATTGTGCAAAAATGTAGGAAAAAAATCATTATAAAGCTTCAACATATAAAACAAACAAAAAATCCCCCATGTCTCTAAAGCCAACTGAAGCACCGTGCTCTGTAACAAATACACTAACTCCTATAAAACATCCCCTCTGAACTGTCAAAGAACCGTCAACTTAAATGAAACATTTGACTTCCATTTCCAACAGGAAACTGAAGCAAAGAAAGAATACATTGTGATTTAAGCTCTCTTGCTCAAACATGCAAACAAACTCCATTCCTTCCCAAGGAGGAGAAGAAAAGCATATATCCTTTTGGACAAGAGCTAACAATACTTAATAGCTTGATGATATCAACAGGCTGATTCACAGAGTTTTGAATTCATTTCAGTGTGTCACAGAAATGAATTTACCAGACCTATTTGTTATTCTTTGTTTACCTTCAGAGTGAATTATTTCACTTTTGGTCAACAGGAAAAAACAAAACCAGGAAACGTGTTCACTAAACTGTTGGACTTAAAAGTTTACGTGTACTGTACATACGATGTGAGAAAAAATGAAAAAGCTTGGGAACACAAGAGGTTACAAAGAAACACAAGGAAGAATTTTTTTCACTGAGGGTGACAGAGCACTGACGCAGATGGGTTATGGAGTCTCCTTCTCTAGGGATATTCAAAACCCACCTGGACAAGTTCCTGTGTGACCCCCTCTGGCAGGGAGGTTGGATTACTTGATCTTTTGAGGCCCCTTCCAACCCTTAACATTCTGAGACCCTTAGATTTTTTCCAAGCCTTTCCAAAGATTCCATCTGTGGTTATACAGACAATGTCAACAATCCAAATTACTACAGAATAAAGTTCAACCAAGGAAGGGTGATACTGAAAGGCAGGAGAGTAACAAAAGCAAGAATCCATTGTAGTGCTAATGGTAATTAAAAACAAAGTCATGGAAGACTTTTTCTTTTAAAGCACAACAATTGCTATGCAAAATATTCCTCAGATTGAGTAACAACTGTCATTGGCGTTACAGTGTCAACTTAGGTTACCAATGTAGGTAACTCTCATGTCCATGAAGGAGCAAGAAAAAAGGGCCCACAAATACAGAGATATAGACTGAAATGAGATTTCTTCAGAAGTAACACTCTTGACACAATGTGAAATGCATGAAACGTTTGTATATAATCAAGTCTCATTTTTCCCTGTGGCAAGAGAAACACTGACTTATGCTACTCTAACCTTTAAGTATAAATTAGGCAGGCTTAATAGTCCATTTAAGGTGAGATCATATTCATATTATGTAACAACTTAATGTAACATATATTAACACTGTAACAAAAGAATGAGTTCCTTACCTTCCTTCTCGGCAAATGTTTGACTATCTGCAATGACTTTTGGTATTTCTGGATTGTAACGAGTCCCCTCTGGAAAAATCACTAAATACATCTGTAGGATTAAAAAGACACAAAACAGACAAGTTCTTACAATGAACGTAAGCCGATTCTTTTTACCAAAATCATCATCAGTTGGAAGGTCCATATTGTATTTATTTCCCACCATTGATTAAGAATTCAAAGAAAATCAGGATATTTGAGCTAAAATGCCTTAGCTCTAAAAAACTTACTGTTCAAGGTTCAAGCTAAGGTACACCACAGAAAGTTGCCGAGGTCACTCAAGAAGGGAGATGGCACACATCAACAGAAGAGAGCAAGTCAGGAGCGTGTTGTTATCAAGAAGACTATTAGTTTTATTTAAAGGGATAAGAAAGTTTGAAAAGACAGTCAAATATGTCACAGATGACCTAAATTATATTTTCCCTCAATAATACTTCCTTATACTGAAAAAATACATGTAATTCCATTCATAATGACATACTAATTGAAATTATGATGGCTCAGCTACCTTATGTGCCTTTACACATCTCACTGTATTAAATATCTAATACACCTATAAATATGTAAAGGGTGGGTGTCAGGAGGATGGGACATCCCTTTTTTCTATTGTATCTAGCAACAGGACAAGGGGTAATGGGATGAAGCTGCAATACAAACAGTTCCACTTAAATATAGAAAAAACTATTTCACTGTTCAGGTGAGGGAGCCCTGGCACAGGCTGCCCAGAGGGGTTGTGGAGTCTCCTTCCTTGGAGGTCTTCAAGACCCACCTGGATGTGTTTCTGTGTGACCTGATGTAGGTGAACCTGCTTCTGCAGGGAGGTTGGACTAGATGATCTCTAAGGTCTCTTCCAAGCCCTGCCATTCTATGATTCTATGATATTAAATGTATTATGAGCTTAAAATCATAAAGTTCAAATTACGCTAAAGTTAAAAGAATGCTTGTCTGCAAGGTTAAATTTCCCAGGTAAATTAGTTGGCTTGACTGTTCAGCAACAACTGTCTCCAGGTTCTCAAATAATTACACAGGTAGAAGTTGCCTAAGTACCTGCATATGTGAGTTGAAAATTAAGTACCCAAATAGAAGCAGTCAAATGTCATGAATTTTCTATTTGCTTTTGAAACAGAAGTTTCCACCTCCCTTTCTGTTTTTTTGGTGCATATGTCTTGCATAATCTCCTGCAAACAAAGTTAATGCAAAACATCACTTAAGCGATGAAAATTTCATATTGGGGGCTCATCTGCAGAAGAAGACTATGGACACAAATGGTAACTAGTGTGGAGTTGAACACGACATATTAAAGTAAAACCGTGCCTACCATGCCTAGACTAAGAATTTCATTTGTTATCTTTGCTGAAATGTGTCTCAAAGAAAAAGAGGGAGTAGACTTACAAAACAGTCCAAGTTAAATTATCAGTGAGTGCAGGAAGACACTGACAAGTGGGAGTGCACATAGTGAAAAGGTGCAAAGTCAAATAACTCAGAAATTAACGCACAGGAATGTAACTGTTCTTCTGGCTCACAAAATACCAGTGTGCTGGCATTTGTACATAATGACCGCTCAACGGCTAGAGGAAAGGTTGAATGCAGAAAGACAGGACACAGCAAGCACACTCTCCAGAATCACCCCACAGTTAGGAAGGGTGAAAGGTGTGCTAAAAAGCAGAGGAGGGAAGAAATCTAGGAACTGGGCTAACCAGTGAAGCCAGCAGGAGATCAAAGAAAAAGAGGAACTGAGTACATAGCCTGGAATCTGGAAGGGGAAAAGAAAAAACAAAGGCAAAACCAACGTCAGCAGAGTGAACTAAAGAGAGCTAGAGGAAAGGCTGTACTTGCCATGGCACGTTCTGGGAGGAGGAGAACAGGTAGACTACAGAGGTAGGTGTAGTCCAAGAATGTTCAAGAACCAGCAGAAACCCAAAATGTATACAGATTTGGATGAGAAAGAACAAAAGAAAATGGGTTTAAGAGGCAAGGTGCTTACTTTTTAATTACATTGCAGTAGCATAAGCACAGGGATGAGCAGAGGAATCCTTAGACCCAGTTGCAGTTCACACTTTCCTCAGTCATGTACAGATTTCATCTATGGAGTACACTGTTGAGATACTTAAATGACTAAGTAAAGCTGTTCAGAGGGCACAGTTCAGTGCCACAGGAAAGGGCACAGTGTTCAAACCCACATGATTTTTTAAAAAAATTCATTTAATTTGGATTCTTAGAATAGTACTTCAAGAGGAGGTTACTCTCTCCCTGCCCTCACACTCATTAAGACTCAATGCTCAGCTCCAAAGGGCAATGCAGTGGCTGTAACAGGTAATAACTGACAGGCAAAGAAAGTAAAGCACACAGGATAGGAAAGCATTCTTGGTACAGAAGGCAGCACTTAAAAGCATGCAACATTACTGGTCTTCAAAGCAGATAATCAGTCTCCAAAAGCTGATTACACAGCAGAGAATAGTATCTACTTATTCCAGCTCCACGTGTGTACTACAAAACAGGGGCAGAAATTATATTTTAATTACTCTTGTAAAATTCTAAAACACAAGCAGCCAAACAGGTTTGCTGATGAGAATCTGAGCATCTCTGAATTGAAAGCATATCAACAAGACAGAGAAGTGGCCTTTCCTTTAAATTTTGCCTATATGAATTTAATATGTAGCTCGGTGGGTCTACTTTACCTAAATAAAATTCATGAATGTAAACAGATGTCATACTTAAAACTCACATACAGTCTTGCAGATGATATTCTGCCAGTGTAATTCAGCCTACCAAATCTACTTGTGTGCCTGGTTTTTCTCTTCTCCCACCATGGGCAGCAGAAGCTACATTCTTAACTCTGTGACAAAAATTGTAAGAGCTACAAATCTTTAAGATTTTAGTAACTACGTAAACTCCCCTAAACTTGGATTAAGAACTGCTGAGTTGTAGAAACATTTTAATTACCTAGAGATACTAGCTGCAGCTAAGACAATTTTTTAGACAGAATTTTTCATTCAAGGCTATCAGCTACATAAATTTTTGTGACTGCAAAACAGAGTGCTTCTGTTCAAGGTGACATAGAAAATTTTGCATTACCATAGTCCTCATTCACTGATGTACCAATTTTAACCTAAGCAGAGTAGGTCCCTCTGTTTAGTTACATGGTACTTTGATGCCCGCTTCTGTGTAATGGGTGGGTATCAATACACTTGCTACCCCTGATCAATTTGAAAGCTTCAAGGAGTGGATTAGAATATATTTAGTAGAACCCTTCAGATTCTTGCTTGAGCCAGAAAACTAGAAAAGAAGCACAGGTTACCCATAGGTTATCCCCAGAATCATGTCAATGAACTTGACACAATCCACAAACTAAATGAAGTGGTAAATGATGGTAACTGCTTTCACCTGATCAGCAACTCCATTCATTCCCCCAGTGTTGTAAAGTTTGCCCAGGTAAAAAGAAATAGCAATGGCACCAAGAGGATCTGTACTTCCAGAGTAGCCAAGGGATTTCTCAAGACAGAGTGCTACAAAGGGAGTTGGTATGGGTTGAGGAAGGGAAAGGGGCAAGAAACAACACGAGTCCCTGGAATACAGAAGTCAGCCCCAGATACCATAACCATATAGCTGGAAGGCGCAATAAAGAGAAAATCTGTCTGGGGAGAAGGCTTTGGAGAGTGTCCTGGAGAGAGGAGCTGACACTTTGCAGAAGAATATTGGGTATCAAGAAGTGGCAACTATTGACTAAAGATAGCCTGGATATACTGTGCCGTTCCTAGCTAGGTGACAAGGGGAAAACAAATATTTTTACTTACAAAGTTAAAAAATATATTAAGCAATGCATTTTCCCAGTTTTAATATTATTATTATTTCATTCTGGCAACTAGACAGATTCATATCTGAAGCCATTTATGTGACTGCCTAGAAGCCATGCTTCAGGTGAACTGGATGAGAAACATTAACACTCCAATCAATATCTGAAAGAGACATGGTGTGACATGTGGTATAACTGGAATGAAATACTAAAGCTGATGTGAAGAAAGCAGGACATCCAAGATTTACAAAGAAATTTGTAAAAAGAAATTTTGCACATTATACAACAATATAATTACACTAAACCTCATAGCAGGTATATTAATGTATCTGTTCCCTCCAGGTTTTTACTGCTTCATTCACACTGCTTCACATGACAAAGAATTATTCTGTGACTGAAAAAATGACAAAAGCAAAAATACATAGTACCCAGCTAAATACTGGCTATACCATGTTAAATCTCACATCTCAGAACGCAGATTTTCTACTCCTGATGCATGATAAAAAGAAATATGAGCTATATTTTCAGTTATCAAATGAAATAGTTCACTATTCAGAAGAGTTAACTTTATAAAACAAGCAAGTTGAGTGCATGCTCCAATGACAGTTTAAAAAGCAATTTCCAGAAACAAAGAAAATGTATTAGTTCAAGATCCCAACTAAGAAAACACAGGTGCAACAGTGTTTCATTCTAGCATCAAGAGCTTTGTGTGTGTCTAATATTGCTGCACTGCATCTGGGAAGAAGAGTGAACCAACTGTGATCAGCAGGGTGGGAAAAGGGGCTCTAAGGCAGGCAGGTGGGTAGAAGTCATAAGGCAAGGTGAACAAGGAGCACTGTGCAGTTCAATGTCTCTACACAAAATGAGGCATACCAGGTCACTAATCTGTTTTGACTGTGAATATGAGGACAAGAGGCAGCCTCATTTTTCCTGTCTGCATTCCACCTCCAATTTACTTTCCATTTAAAGAAAAAAAGCAAAAAAGCACTCCAGTAAAACAGTAAAGGGCTTGCTACACTAACGAGAACAGAAGATTGGTTCTGCCTTCCTACACGTCTTTGGTTTCTTAATGGGAATAGAGATGGCTCCAGACAGACTGAACATTAATCATTTGGATTCTTTTGTTTAAACTGTATGTGGAGAGAAACTGTAAATAACAAAGTGACCCTTAACACATATTCCCGTCCATCTCCTCTCTATTGGCATATAATTCTTTCCTTAGCAGATGAAAGGCAAGCTTTCCTCTAACACTACACTAAAGAAAGACCTCCACCACGTACATGCAGGATGACTAAGCAACAAGAGCTGCTCACTAAACTGAGGAAAAGCTCATCTTGAGCAGAGGCAACCCATGCATCAATTTTAATAAAAAACCCAGAGTAGTAAACTAATTCTCTTCCATGAAGCTGAGGAGTTCAGGGCATCCTTGCTTTACTGATTAAAACGTCTTCATTTTAAAAGCAATATGGTTGCTTGCAAATGTCACGCTAAGTGGCAGAACTGCAAAGTTTCTTCATGAGTTATGCAGCAAGGACACAGGTTATCATGTTCTTCTCCCAGTAGTAATTGTAGGTTAAAGGGCATTTCCAGTATCTACATTTAAATTCTCAGATAAAGTGGATTATAGAAAGTTTCGTCTTCCCTCAAATGACAACATAATGGTGTGTGTCTTTCACCTCAGCACATGCAAATATTTGTCTCAGTAAATAAGCTTTTGACAGCTTTGGGTTATTTAAAACTCAAGTGTCACTCCCTATATGGTTTGACCGAAAGAGATTTAAACCAGAATGCATTTCTGTAGCAGTTACACTTATTTCTCTTCTATAATGCTACCCTAGATAACATGGGGAAAATGTCAACAACTGTCTGGCAAGCACATCCACGTTCTGTGCCTATTTCCTACACCACTGAACTTCCAGATAGCCAAACTGCATAAAAATTAAATGTATCCAAGGGGTCCCAAATTCATTTGCCACTAGCTTAGGTTAGGTATAGGCTCTCAATCCACACACAGCTAAGGAGGGAGAAAAAGATGATTTCGGACAAAAAGTCTTCTGGATTTATTTAATTTATTAATAATATGTAGACATCCATCATGGAAAGCAGAACCCATTGTAGATTTAGCTTTAAAGGAAAGCTTTATGCTTAAACCTCCCCTTACGTTCCAGTTGGGTGAAAATCAAGCACTAGCCTCTCCAGTCAATTTATAGCACTGCAGCAACACTGAACATTATTTGCAGGTTTCTAGAGACATTCAGAGTTAAGTGAGTTCCTAGACACATCTTCCTAAGATTCTATTAAAGAAATTCTATGTTTCTATAAAGGAGACTAATTTAAAACAGAGTTCAAATCAAGTCTCTTTATCACAATCAAACCTTATTATTACAAGAAACTTCCTGTATTTTAGGGGTCGTATAAGGCAGGAAGAAAGTCAGACTCAACCAGAAGCACGACTCTTCGGCTAGCTAGAAATCCATGGTCTATGCAGGAAAACACTCACATAGGATATCTCATCCAGACTAACTAAAGTAAACTTACCAATACTATGAAGGAGATCAATTGCTTAGGGGGATGACTACAAATACACTTCATACATCACGCAATTTGTCTTTGCTTATTCCCTTACACCACAAGCTTTACAGAAAGTAGAATCTTTGCCACTGACATACAGAAAATAACTTGATGCGACGCAACCTTCTCCCATATCCCAGGACCTTCCCGGGCAATGTGGGCACAAGTTATCACTGCTGAATATGACCATCTCCTCTAAGTGGACATGATTAGATTAGACATTAGACAGCACAAGTTTAGTTGTCGTAATGAATTTCTGTCCTTTTCTTTGGACATAGATCCAGTTTCTTACCTTAAGAAAAAAAAAACCCTGTTAATGCTAAATCTTAGTTCAAGACACCATAAGTTTCAATGTCTTAAACAGAGATGCTTTACTCAGTTAAGCTTCTTGTTTACTTTTTCAACAAACACATACACAAACATAAACACACCATCTCTAAAAAAGAAAAACAACAACAAAAGACTATTACTAAGGTCAAAAACAACCCATGCACTCCTTTTACCCACGTCTCTGCTTATAAAAGGTTTGCCACTTATTATTTGGAATGACTAGTCCTAGTCACATCATTTTAAATAAAATGAAAGTGTAACTGTTCCATATCAAGTCTTGCTGAGATAGTTTTCTTAAACCTAGCCAAAAAGGCAGAAAACATCTTAATGCACAGCAAGTGATGGAAGTACAGTGATTCTAACCACTGAGCCGCAAACCATACAGGGAGTCATGAGAAAAGTCACTTGGCACTAACAATCATTCTTCAAATAGAAAGTTATCAAGAGTTCAGGGCTTTTTTGTTTTTCTCCTCCAGGCGTAGCAGACAAAGTTACTCAGTTCTAAGATGTAACTGCCATTAAAAATGATTGATCATTGAAATGACTAATTAAGACTTGGTAAGAATGGTTCTTGACTTTCAGAAATCAAGAATGACAGTCTCTGACAAGCACAAAGTAGTCCAAATGTTGTCTTTTGAAACACAGAGAACACCAGCAATGTAAGGTGCTATAGCTCATGTTTTACGTTATAGTCCAGATTCCCCCTGCTCTCTACAGACAGAATCACAAATTTACTGTCATTCATCAGTCACTAGTCAAATTTTCCTAAGCTTAATTAGGGGTACATTCTAATCACAAAAAGTAACTTTAAAAATACAGAAAGAAAACAAATCTATGATTACCATCTCGTAGTTTGCAGGTGTTTGCTCATTTCTCCAATAAGCCTTTGCATTAAAGAAGTCAAACAAATGAGAAGGTAGGTATAATCTTACCGGAGTCTCAGCTTTCATCTGAGCTCGTAACTTCTCTCTCATTTCTTTTTCATTGAATTTGGCACTTCTTTTTACATAGACTCCTCCATGCTAATAAAGGAAAAACAAAGAAGAAAGTAGTAAATATTTAAATAATTGAACGTAGAATAGAGTAATAGAAGAACAAGATGACAAGTCCTTTATGACTCATGCTGTAAATTGCCCACAGATATTTTCTCCTAAGATGAAAGCACCTGAAGTTAATTTTACATTTCCATGTACTTAAGTTCATAAAATCTGCTTAAATAAAGATCCGATCTGGGAAAAAAAAAAAAAAAAAAGGCATAAGACACTTGAACTGTCTTGTTTAAAGATGTTAAATACTCAACTGGAAGATGGGATTGGAACCAGCCCCTGGGATCTATCTATTCCCAACAACAGTGACAAGTAGCTTAATTTGTCCATTAAGGAAAAACCACACAACTGAAGTTGCTCACGTACAAGCACTTATAGGTCTATGTTTTCAATGCCCACTCTTAAATAGTAACTCATGCAAATACTGGAATCATAGCTCTACATACAAAACACATGAATCACACAAAAGTAACCACTATAGGTCTTCAAAGCTTCTGTGTACTTTATTAGAGAACCAAACTTTTAATAAGGAAATTATATAACAAGATAATAATTGCGTAAATAATAGAAAGTCTCTAGAAGGCATAGGATTTTATAAAAGTATTTTTACTGAAAAACAGTATAAAAAGTTAGACCATTTCCTGGAAAAGATTCATTGCATAACTTGTTTCACACAATTTGTCACAAAAACTTCAATAAAAGGGCTACAAGCAAAGTACACACAAAGAAAGAGGGTTACAAAGAAATAAACTTCGCCTCATCATTTCTCCTTTCCATCATTTTGGTTTTACACACACTTAACAGAAATAAAACAATAAGATTAAAACTACTAAGAGCTGAATCTCATTTAAATATCTTATCTCAGAAAAAGGTAGAGTTGTAGAAGCACGAGTGTTGGTGTGTGTGGGGAAAGCTATTATTTTATATTCATGACATGGACAAGAATTAAGTTTGAGGAGTCAGGAGGAGACAGGCAGAAGGTCATGCGAAGTGCTTTCAGCCTTTTGTTTTCACAGCATGAAGAGACAACTGCGCTAGTGGTATTTGGTGTGACTGTCAAGCTTTTCTCCAAAAGTTACAGTGAAAAGGAAGACAAAAACAGTAGTACAGAACTCCATATTTAGTATTCTGTCCTAACATTATTGTTTGTGGTTCCCTTCCAAGGTGGAATAGCCAGCTGCAACACTCAGTAGTGCTGCTGTGGCTGGCAGGACATCAAACCCAAGAACAGAATCCCTCAGCCCACCAAGCTTAGCCTTTATCAGGCTAGAGCATCACATCAGCACCACGCCACAAGCAGTCCACCAGTCCTGGATAGATAACGGCATGAACAGAAAAACGTTCCACCTACTCTGTGGCAAACAGAGTAACATGTTAATAACACACTCCACGCCTAAGGCCATTTTTAAGTTCTGACACCATTAAAGTCTTATTCTGTACAGTGACACCACAACAACTGCTTTCAGGAAAGGTAAACCCAGTTTAGTATGACAAATAATGCTGCTGCCTTCCATGTAATTGCTAAGTTGTCATTCTGTGTGAGGCTCAGTTAGGTCAAGATTTGAAAAACGAGGGAAGGTTGAAATCAAAGTTGGAAGACTTATTTATCAAATTAATAAGCAGCCACAGTAAACTGGAAAAACACGGAACGACCTTTTCCTTGTCTAATTTGTGAACTTGGAGAAATCAAGTTACTATTGCACAGTTTGCTTAGGGACATTACACTACCAAAGACAGGTTTGGTGTCACCACAGAGTCACAGAATGGCAGGGTTGGAAGGGACCTCTAAAGATCATCTAGTCCAAGACCCCTGCTCAAGCAGTTTCATCTCGATCAGTTCACACAGGAACGTGTCCAAGTTGGTTTTGAAAGCCCTCCAGAGAAGGAGACTCTACACCATCCCTGGGCAGCCTGTGCCAGGGCTCCCTCACCTGAACAGGAAAGAAGTTTATCCTTATTAAGTGGAACTTTTTGTGTTCCAGTTTTTGTCCATTACCCCTAGCCCTATCACTGGACACTACAGAAGAAAGTGTTGCCCCATCCTCTTGACATACACCTCTCAAACACTTGTAAGCATTTAATGAAGCCTCGACTCTTCTCAAGGCTGAACGGTCCCAGGTCCTGCAGCCTTTCCTCATAAGTAAGATCCTTCAGTACCAGAAACATGTCCCCACGTCAGATTATTTAACATTTGAAAATATGATTTGTGCTTCTCAAGTAAATATGAGTACAGGGCCACGTAATGTAAGGACAGTCACATTACTTACTGTAAGATTTGCTGCACACAGCCCAACTATGTAAATATGTCAGTTCCCCTATGGCGCGGGGTTACAAAGCTAAAGAGAGGCACGATGCCATATAACTTTTGGTTGATATTCTTTCTCAATTATTGCTTTGGACAGAGTCACCAGTTGTCCTTGTACAAGACTCCTGTCCACAACAAACCCAGAAAGAACCTGTGACTGAGGGCCCATGGACTGCTATCAGATCTTGTTGCCCATTGCTTGGACCTCTTTGGATTGGTGTTCAATGGAACAAACAGGTTAGAGACAGTAGTTAGTGGCAGTTCTATGTCCATCCTCTTTAGTCCACAGATTATCAAGTATTTGCACAAGAGCTTCAAATTTCTGTTTCCTAATGTGCCATTTTGGATGGGACACTGTACCCTCACCTGCTGGAGACCCAGCAATGAGCTAAATACTTGCCCAAAAATCAGTGACAACCAAGCTGATACTCAGTTGGGTGCAGAAGCTGATGAAGAATAACAGAAAAGACAAAATACATACTTCCCATGTGAAAAAGTCAAACAAACTAGGGGCTATCAAAAATATTTATCAAAATTATACCCCAGCTTCTCCAGGTGGTATAAGATGAATAGAAGCCAGCTGCATTTTGATGGAGAAAGATAGGGAAAAACAAAAATCCAAAATAATAAAGCCAGTTTTATGAGAAGAAATAGCTCTGTGTAATAATCAAACTTGGAACGTAACAGGTTAATTTAAGTGGCTTTTTTTTTTTCTTTTCTTGCTATTAGATAGCTGCCTCCAAAGAAGAATGCTAGTTATGCAATTGTATATAGCTCAAATTCCCCAATTTCTGTTGCATTTCCTTTTCAGTAAGAGATCAAATATATGAATGCTTTTCAAAATAGGTTTCTGGAAGTACTGTTTTTAAAGTCATAATTTTTTTCCGCTGCACTTTAAAAGCCTCTCTCTCGGTCAACAATGGATATGTTTACAAATATACTTCCTTTGTGCCTGAATTTCATTCTCCTGGACATCCAGAACACGTTTATTTCCAAACAGGATGTTTACCTGAGGTAGGGAATATGAATTCCGTGAGCATGGCGTAATTACACGGCTCTGGAAACTTTTAGTGGAGTGTAAGTGACATCACTGACAGAACATCAACAGGAAGAGCAGGAAGTGTTTTATGTTTTTGCACTGTTTGGTGTGATAAAAACAATAAAAATACCTATTAGCTTGCACTGCAGTCCTGCTGCATCCCGTCTCAGTCATTTAAACACACATGCATTGCCACAGTTAGAAATCTGCCTTTCGTTTGTGTCACTGAATCCAATGTGTTTTTAAAAAATAAAATACATATATGTTGGAAAAAAAAAATGTTATCGTTCCTCACTAAATCTTGTAGAAGTTTTATGTTTTGAGGAATCCAAAGCTGAACAGGTTTTATTTAATATATATGCTTTGATTAAAAACATATTAATTTCCACAGGAACCTTCTTTTAACAGTCAATACAGCAGTCAGGAAACTGAGCGCCGGATATTCCAGACAGTAATAGTCATTTCCCAAAATCTTGAAAAAAATCATTTCTGGACACCTAGTGATAGCGGATGGAATATACATCCTGTCTGTATTTTAATTAAAGCAGCCTTAAATCACCTCCAATGTAACGACTACAGGCAAGGATAAAGAACAATATATTTCCATGCAGCACACTAGTTACTTTAATAGAATAAAAAATGTAGAGAACCAGAGTCATCAGTGGGAACAAGCATCAGGGAACAGAGAAGTCCATTTTCTCCCGATTAATACCCTCAGTTAGGTATGACAGGTTATGAGAGCTCATACTTTTTTAGGGGACTGAGACAACAAACTCACTAATAAAAAGAAGTCCTAAACAGTTTTATTATTTTCTCTGCAGCACATTCTTTCCTTAACATAGCAATTTGAGGAGAAAGGATGGCAATCACCATCCAGCCTAGATTTATAGTCTACTTGCGGCTTAATACACCCCTCCAAAGGATAACAAACATTTTCAACCATCAAGCTAAAAACATAGAACCCATATCTCCCAATCTCTTGTGGGACACACTAACCTCTTACATACTGAACTGGCAGTAGGAACCTCAACCACCACCAAGATAAAACAGTTCATACACTAGCAATGGGCTTCTTACATGACATTATCTAAGCCTCTGTTCACATTAGGTACTTTCACCCAAGCTAGAAGGCAACATCTGATTGCTGGGAAAGGCACTTCCTATTCTTTAGAATATTAGTCAGTTCACGGTTCTCTGCCTCCCTTCACCCAACTCTCTCTAAATCCAGTTCAACTCACATTAGCTTCTTTGAAACAAAGTTTCAGTGTTAACAGCCAAACAGGGGCTATCCTGCCTCCTTCCCTCTTCCCACCCATGGCTGTACACTCAAAATTTTCCCCCTTTTGCTGGCTCTAGCAATCAATTGGACTTGATTTACGGATTCAAGAGTGCAAGCAGTGAGAGAAAGAAGAACGTGCAGCCAAGGATGAGACAGCAAAGCCTCCTAGTTGGACATATTTTTGTAGTTCCGTATGCCTCATGTATTCCTTTACAAATTACTATATAGCTCTAAGTACACCTAGCATAGTATTTCTCTTAATATAAGTATTTCCTCCATCTTCTTGGATGGGGCTGACAGTCAATTCAATCAAGCTGCCTAATTCTACCAGAAGTATTTTTCTAAGTGATGGGTTTTTTTGCTTTTCTTTGCCTAGGAGGCAGAGGGTGGGGAGCAGAAAACAGATTGATGTTGAGGGAACAGGTAAAGGTCAAAGACAGAGGCCAAAGGAGTAAAATCTTATTGAACAGGCACTTTGGAATGGTTACCCAAAACTTAATCCACTTCTAACAGCTAAGTATCCATCTAAATCCTGAGATAAATACTGTGAAGTCGTTTCTTACAACATAGCAAAACATATTAATACTTCCAAAACTATCCCCATCTATATTCTATTTCCTTTGTATATAGAAACAGTCTTGCTTTAAGAAGATGCAAGGAACAGATGTGACAAATTCAGAGAGGATTTCAGAGAGGTAAAAGCAGCTGCACTGTTCCCCACCACTTTAGTATGCGCTTCATCCACTTAGTATGTTGGCTGTACAGTGACCATGGCTCACTGTTTCTTCAGCAATTGTGTAATTTTAAGTCACATCAAGTTGAGTTCTCCAACGAAAAAGAACAAGAGGAGCATTGTGCAGGAAGAGGAGAAAGTAAAAGGTAGTAACAGGAATATTGTTAGGCCCAGATTTTTGCTTAACTGAACTTCAAAGCAAAAAAATTAACACTTTCACAGAGGCTGGGATCCTTCTCCACACTGAGGTTCAAACAACATCTTTCATACGTTGTTAAAACCAAAGAATTGAAAAATAACTAAGTGTACCACAGCAATATCAATTTACTCTTAATTTGTAGTGTGATTAAAAAAACTCCCAAACAGGAAAAAAGTCTACTTGCATATACTGCTAAGTGATGTTTTGGACTGTAAAAAGAACAATGCTCTAGAATATTCTGAAGTGCTTCTAACAAATTTACAGTTTTAATTCTAGTCATAAACACCATCCATATGAAGTATATTTAGAAAAGTAAACTGATTCTTTAATACTGTGTCTCTCAACTAAGATACACATCTACCTACATTGAGTGCAACCAGCTGTTTTCATGCTCAAATAAACAAGTGCCAACTCATAAATGTGTCTTCCCAGCATGTTTGATGAACAGAAGGCATATCACAGAATCACAGAACATACATATATTACATATTTCACCTACAACAGCAAGGAAAAAGTGAATGAGCTTACCTGTGAAAAATACCACCCATACAGCGGAAGCCATTTTAACCCATCTTTCAAGACATAGCGGACGTGCCCGAGAGCATTCTGTCTGATTGCCATCATGTCTGCAATAATCCAATCAACTGCAAAAATAAAAGCCCAAAATGCTCAGTTAAATTAGGTCTTAATTACCACTAGTGAAAAACACCTCACACAATGTACATATGAGTATCATTAAAGGTTTCTGAACTAGGAACTCTTGCTCACTAGGGCCAGACTGGAAAGAGACAAAGTAACCACATAGATTTTTAATCTATAAAAGTGCAAAGACAAACTAAAATCCCACCAACCTGTACACTGATGATTCGATAAATATATTACATTTTCTTTACTTTTTGGCAAATCCCCGTAGATGATTACCTAAAAAATAGAAGAAATGCAGTATTAACTATTATTTTTTTTTATTGTATTGGTTAATGATGAGATCCAATGTAGTAATCAGCTGTTCACTAGGAAAACTGACAACAATATAAGACCATTAACAGAAAAACACTCCAACACTGCATCAGTACACCATCATGCATACAACTGACTTATCCACAACGCAGTGAATATTAATTAAAGAGGACTTAATGTTAGTCTGTTCTTGTGCCTCAGCCCTTGAACTGGATCTCCAGAAGCCGACCTATATCCACATGATCCCTACATTAATAAAATTAAAGGTAAAGAGGAACCATAGACATGTACAAAACCACCATTTAACTTTATCCAGCTAATGAATAAGACAAGCTTCAGCTAGATACTCATTATTATTCTTCTATCTAAAATGCTAAGCTTTCCTAGATTAGTTCAAGTAGAAAATGTCAACCAATTGCCGTGATTTTAACCACCAAGAACAAATACAAAAGCATGAGCCTGAGGAGAGTCTGTACATTAACCTTCATCTTCCAGACTGGTGGTTTTGTTGGTTTTTTTTCCATTATATTAAATATACGTTTAATCTTGTAGTTTCCTACCCTGAAATGTAATTCCTGAAATGTATTATTACCGCTCCCTAGTCTGGATCTTGTAGGAATTTTATCAGGAAGGTGTAACTAATATTCATATTTTTATGAATTTAATTTAGTATGCAGAGTCTCATATTGATCTTTACAGAGGGTTTTTAGGAGCCCTTCTGGAAAATCTGTCCACCTCCCAATTCACATGTGGTACCAGAAGGGTAAAACACACACAGACACCTCCCCCCCTCCCTCCCTCCCTCCCCACCACCAGAAGCTGTATGTTTTACATTCACAGTTTTCCTTCTTCTTTGAAAATGCAACTGCACTGTTGATTAAATTTTGTTTGCAAGGTAGTGCAAAGCAGATAGTGTCAAATTGAGATATTAAGTAAATATGTGAACGCAAGTTCATCCAGTATATGGTAAGGAACATTACTTATTTGAATTATGTTTTTTTCAAATAAGAAAAGGCACGCATAACAAATTTTAACTGAACATTATCTGTAACAAGTTACTTGACAAGTATATTCTGAACAGTAGCCAAGAAAATGAAAGAAAATTTTGCTGTAAGAGTATTTTTTTCATTAAGGTTCCAGGAGAACTTTTTATAACCTTCCTGCTGACACTCTAGGTATCACATTTTATTTAGTGCAAGGTAGCAGTGAGAGTGACCTTACAGTTCAAGTGCAAAACTTGCACTGAAATAAGAAATTGTTTTCCTACTCTCACTTATAAAGTTTCATTTCTCCAGTGTACACCTTTCCAGCACTGTTTTGCACTAGGTCCATACTGTTTTCTTTAATTCCAAGTTAAGACTCTGCTATGCAGTTTCTGGCAAAGACTGTTTTAGAGGAAGGGAACAGGCCCAGCACAACAGATCACTAAGTCAGAAGGTCCTGAATGCTATCTGTCGTTCTTTAAAAAGTAATAAGAACAATACCTGCTCATGATACTGTAACAGCTGCTCCACGCAGGAAACAAGGTTTGATACATATATTTCATAACTTCAACTTGTAAAAATTTCCATTTTAATGTAAAGTCAAAATCTCAGTGTAATCAGATGCACGATTCAAAGCATCCATTGAGACTACTGCATGAGTAAAAAACAAATACAGAGGATCATTCCTTAAAAAAAACATGTATGATCCTGTCTGCCAAATATAACAGTTAATCTGTATTATTTTTTATTTCAGCAAGATTGGATCCAGTTCAGTTTTTAATCCCAGAGGAACACCCACTCGTTGTTACTGTAAGCAACTTCTATGTACAACATTATGTCTTACTGTAACAGTAATATGTGTTTATGTGTAATGGACCAAAATTTTTTACTCATGATAAGCCACATGGCCATACTGTTGTACATAACTAAAAACTAAAATCTGTATTTTCCTAGTTATGAATTCCCTCTCATCAAACATAAAAACACAGATATTTTATTTCAAAGGAAAGGAAGGAGCAAGAAAATCTGGAAACTCTTATTTTGTTTGCTCAGATGTCTCAGCCTAAGAGGATGCAACAGCTTTAACTGCTGTATCCTTCACTTCAGCACTGTCCATTTCAATAATCTTGAGAAAAGGCTTATACAGTTCATGAAAGGCCACCAAAGAGCTATTAGACGTTCATGGCTAGGAGTGCAGTGCTATACACAATGCAACTGCTATTACAACCAGGCAGAATGGCAACTTCCAACAAGCGTTCTCTAGAGGCTTCTTCAGGTTTCACAGGAGACACCTACTCTGTAGCAGCCACAGAGCTCTCCTCCTGAGAATGAAGCACTTTTGCTTTATTGTTGTGTTTCTGGAAATTTTCACAGACCTTACATAACAGAGGGATAACAGTTAAGAGCTTTGAATCCTGCAGAAATGTTGCCCTTTTCTCTTTGAGATGTCTGAAGAACTCACCTGATTGTGGGTAAGGAGAGGAAGAGTTCCCTCAGGCAAGCCTTTAATTTCTAGCAATCTGTTGCTTTTAGGTGAACCAGACCACCTCATATATATTATAGCTGCAGAAGGAAACCATTCAGTACTCCTCTTGATAGCCTCCAGAAAGGCTCTGACTCTCTGCTGTTTTACGTAGCTAACTTTGCAGTATTTCCTGTCACAAAGACTGTGCAGTCCCTTGTCTCCTTCTCAGTCTGCTGGTGCAGCAGAGATGTGGGGAACTACAGTGACAGAAAGCACTCAACTGATTTCGCCAGGGATAGCAACACAGAAATAAGTGTCCACAGTGCCAGGTTGTGTGCAGGCCTCTTTTGAAGCAACATGAAGAGATCAGAGTACCTAAGAGACTCCTGGTCCTTCTCAAAGAACAGTAGTGCAGCTCCCAGGCCTGCAGAGGAACAGAAGGGGTTCTTCCCTTCTGCAGGGGAAAAGGGAAGCAGTGCAGGACATGCCTGGGAAACCATTTTCAGTGTCAGAAGCCAATGTACCTAGCGTTTCAGCTATTTTCTGCACAGCTCTCCAAATGCCACAGTATATATACATCCTACCTATTTTTCACCTTGAAAAACTCAGAAGATAAATGTCCTGTCTGCCACAGTGAAGCAAGTGAAGAACCTATTTATTTGAATAGGCACTGCTTTGTTAAAAAAGGCACAATTAAGCCAAGCAAAGAAAACAAGCTAAAAGGATGAGAAACACAGCAAGCCAAAGTAAGCTGAGATTTGAGGGAAAATATTTAATGTGCAGATTTACAGTCTAACACTGCAAACATTACTTGTGTACAGAACATTAAAATGTGTGCTCCTAGCCATGTTTTGGTTGCTTCACAGCCTACTTCACAATAATGCAGTTACTCTCAATATGAGTCTTTCACATCTGTTTACATAGCAGTACTGTCAAACTCAATTCAGTGAGGTCTCAAAAACAGGAAAATGGATAGTATTAGATTATCTTCTGTGGGAAGGCTGGTACCCAGCTTCCCAGGATGCCACACACCAAGCTGTTCACACACTCAGCAGGCACAAGGCACCTCTCAGAGTATTGCGGCCAGAGGTATCTCTGATTCACTGGCTGGTAGTTAAAATTATACTGGGAGAATTATACTAATTCAGAGATAGGCTGATCTAGGTATGCAAATGAGAGCTCATGGGTGATCTGGTGACACCAGTTTCAGTTTCCCTAGCAGCCTCTGCCTCTTTCAGTGCATTATATTCAACTATGGCTGTGCTAATGTGGTAAGTCACGTAGCAATGTAAAACAATCCTGCTCATCAGCCACGTTTGAATAACTCAATTTGCAAAGGTTTTCACTGCAACTAGGTGGACATTCCCAATTTAGAGTTAAGAGTTTTATTTCTTGCTTATGAAATCTGTACATATGAAAGAACACAAAATAGATAATTCACATCTTAGCTGCATCAGCTCAGTAAACAGGGCCATGACAAAAATAACTCAAAAGGTAAAAGTAATCTTTCTTGCAGGTCAACTGGTGACCACATCAAACTCCTAGCAAAGAGATTACCTTAATATGATAATTGGATGTAGCTGATAATGGGAGCAATTCAGGAGCTGACCTACAAGCAGATCTGGTACTTCTGCTTCCATGGCAGTAAGGCAACACAGCTGGTTATTGGTGGTGAAAACTTGGGCCATTTCATCTGATGTCCTACTGCACATCTACCAGCACACTCACTCCTGGTTCCTCGGACTTGTTAATCTTCCTCCCTTCTTCATTCAAATAAACTAGGTGTGAACTGTGGAATGACTCTCCCTTCTTTGCTGTTTCGTCAACAAAACTGATGCGCGCTGGGGCACTTTGCAGACGTGGTAAAGCATTGTGATCAGGAAAAACATCAGCTTCAAGCACAAGCCATAGCTACTGGAAAGAAGGATAAGAACAGTTGGAATACAGCAGGACAACATTCCTTCCCTTTCCTGGAGGAAGAGTAGAGAAACATTCAAGACATCAACACTTCGATTAAAAACAACCATATGAACTTCATATAGTCAGCTTGCTACGCTCACCACACACACTTTCTCTCCACTTTCTTATTTATTCGTGACTACTTTTATAATTGGGACTGCATGCTCTGTGGGACAAGAGCCTCTCTGTTAGCTGGGCACTATGACAACATGAGTGCTTATTAAAATAAATAGTATCCTAGGATGTGTTTCCTAGCTGTTTGGTAAAAAGTCTAGATATAATTTTGTGGTGACAAGGTGGAGCCTGCATCACCAACCAACCGAAAGCAACTACCATATACACCTTCTGAAGTCAACACAATGCTGTGCAAACTGACTTTTGCAGCACCGCTGCAGGAACCTTAGGGGAAGCTGTTTAAATTCTCTCTTAGTCTAAAAACTTGCCTCACAACAAGCAGTCCTTCAAGCTTCTAGAGAAAGTACCTCAGATCACAGAATGTTTATTCTGTTTGACAAGAAGCAGGCTGAAGACAGGACACAAATGGTGAACTTGTACTTGGTGATGACAAATTTATCAAGTTTTCATGTGTCCTACCATAAGAACTTAAAATATTTTTCTTCCCAGAATAGGGTTTCACTTGCCTACAGCACAAGGAATATGAACAGGACAGAAGGAGAAATTACTTCGATGTTTTAGTTCTTAATTTCTTTTTCTATAGATCTTTAAAAAAAGTTTACCTTTAAGTATCATTTTTCATAAGATACCTTTAGATCAAATACAGTTTTTAAGTAATGGTCATATTATTGCTACACTTTATAACCTCTTTAGTTAAATACACTATCTGCTCAATACATAATTGCACAAGTCTGAAGTCTGCTGCTCAGGCTCAGCATCAAACCATAAAAACACAATGTAATCCATTTTACTGAAGCAGAAAGTTCACTCAAATATTCTGCAGCTACAGATTTTACTGGGGTTCAGTGAAGAAAACCATTGCCAAGAGCCTGAGCTCTGGGGAATACTTGGAAGATTCCTGTATGTAATTGCTTTGTAATTTTTGTGTGTCATTCCTTCCATTGAACCAGAAAGCAAAGAACTTCAAAAAATACAGATATATTATCTCCTTGTTATAAGACTATTTAGCAACCTATGTGGATTATGCAGGACTGAATCGTATCATTTGACGTTAAGTATGCAGTCTGTACATTTTTGCTTTCGTACTAGCTTTTAGTCTCACGCACTGAATTGACAAACGTACAAACATGAGTGATTATGCTTCATTCAGTGGCACTGAATGTGGCATGTATAACAGAAGTTTAGTCCTGATGCTGATTGTACAGGCTTTACAAGTCTCAGCTGAGTGAAAGACCACTGACTCCTGAATTAAAGGAAAGCTCCTTCTGAAAGAATATGAATCAATAAAATCTTAAGGCAAATGCAGTTACCTTGTGAGCTAATGAAAAATATATTAATATTTAAAATAACATCTATAATATATATGCCAGTAAAAAGCCAGCTCTAGAGTCTCTTATTCTGTGCATATTTGATTACTTTTTGTATTCAAGCATTAAAAAAAGCCTTGCAAATATTTAGGCTCTAAGAAATTAGTTGCCTCATTTTCTAGAGTTTTATAACCAATTAAATAATTTTCACTGCAGGCAGGAAGTCTGAAGTAAAATCTTGATAGTTTCACTGCCATCAGGAAATAAACAGCAATAACTACCACATTTATTTTCAAGCAAAAGCTGCAAGGTTAATACAAAATTAACGAAAAAGTATATACCCAGAACATCCAGTTACAGCAGCACACTAAATGACACCAATTCTGAACATTTAACAGGGTTACTGTAACTCTGAAAAAAAACACAAAACCCTCACAGTTCTGTAAACAGAGTAAGACACTTGTCAACAAGCAATACCATGTGTTTAACTAGACTTGTTTTGTTTTCAATGCTTGACACCTGTAACTTTCACAGATGCTACAGAAGGGACTGAGATGTGCAGC
Organism: Urocolius indicus; assembly: GCA_013401255.1. Taxonomy (NCBI): domain Eukaryota; kingdom Metazoa; phylum Chordata; class Aves; order Coliiformes; family Coliidae; genus Urocolius; species Urocolius indicus. The sequence continues at coordinate 263,520 of WBNH01012693.1, read as the reverse complement.
ACTTAATCCTACGGCAGCATTGTGCACCTCTCTCTCCCCAAAGCTTCCAGAGCAGAACATTAGAAACCTCTTAATTCACACCAGTCTAACATTACCTGAAGTCTCACTCAGAATGTGATTTAAGATGCTGATTATTGTTTACAGAACGGACACACGGTGGAGCAAAGTAGTTCTGGGAAATATCCATAACAACTGGAATATCCAATCTGAGCAAAAGGCTAATTTCAGAGAAAATAAATGTGTACAATACCAAGCATGTCAGAGCAATTTCAGTTAGTTTACACTTTTCTAAACAACTGTCTCAAACTAGATTCAGCAAAACCACTCCAGTGGCTACTCATAGCACAGTAGCCAGAAGCAGGAGCTCATGGCTTCTAGGGGAAGCTCAGGGCTGCCAGAAGGGCATTCACAAAAATCTGTGATACTGAGCCTGCCAGCTTTCAATTGCCAGAATCTAGCTCACTGAAAGCAGACGCACATCTTAAATCCCATCCTGCCCTACCACATGCTCACTGCTGTTAGAAGGTGCATCTACGAAGCAGGAATTACTTCTTCTGAAAACAAACTACTACATCATCTTTTTCAAAGAAGTGGTGGGGATAAGTGCATGCAGAGGGAATTAAGCTGATGCATCCTCTAAATTGAGTTTATGCTTTCATTAAGTTCTAGAGAGGTACCATAATTTATTCCCTTTGTTTGATTTTTTTATTTAAACAAACAAACAAACAAAGGTGCATAAACTTTCTTTGTGGTCCCCAGTCCTGCCAGCATATGTTAAGTATCATTTGTCAGCACTTTGTAGATTCAGAGCTTTGCTTCGGAATTCTGATCACAGCTACACTTTAAGAGTTCTACTTGAGAACTTTTCAGTACCCCCAACTACTTCAGTCCTGTCTGGATTGCTTAGTTTTTGAGGAATCTTAAAGAAAAGCACATTTGTATAACCCGTTTCAGTCTTGGTGACAAATAAAAAGCAGGACTTATCATGAACATAATAGGATTTTGGCATCTAAACTCCAAATAAATGCTATTTTCACTGCCTAAATAGTTTACTGGATCTTTCTGCAAATTACTTGCTTTTGATTACAGTGCAGTTCTATGGGATGGGCCATGGAGAGGCCCACAATTAGAATCAGTGACCACTTGGGAAAGAAAGTTAGAGCATCTAAATAACTTTTATTATAAATCACCAGTAACTACATTTTTTAAAAACAAGTTCTGGACATATTTTGAGTATATATATATAGCACATAAGAAAGGAGATTATTTGTAAGCTGAGATTTCAACAGGAGGGTTTTTATGAACATCTGGCATCTTGGTATTAAGCAAAACCTGAACATGCCTTCTAGCACGAGTGGAAGGAAGTATTCCACCTGTTTCATTAGGAGATAAATAATTCCCTTACAAGCCTTTGGCACCGCTGAATATTTCTTCATGAAGCTTTTAAAAATTTCCTTAAAAGAAAGGAAAAAAGTGACCCACATTTAATGTAGCCATTGTTTATTTTATTGCCCTTCTGTAGTGGAAAATACGTAACCTTTATGTCTCATCCTGTCCATCCCCCCTGCCCCAGAATAGCAGATTATGATGCCTTGGCACATTAAGCATGTTCTGGACATGTTATTCTTTGTTCACCTCAAACCAGCCAGAAGCAGGAAAACTCACAGCAGGCTGCAGTGTTCCTCTAGCTAGACCTTTTTATAATAGGAACTTTGCTTCTAACTGTCAAAGTCTCCAAGGAGTTGCCAATTGCATCTTTACTTGTAATATTTAACAAAAGCATTTTGTATCGAGTACAGATAGAATGGGTCTAAGTTATCAGTGAGTTGACATACATGGGAAATGGGACGATTAAGAAACCTCTATGTCCTCTGCTTGTGATTGTGGAATAAGATTTTTGAATGTTTCTCCACACATCACCTCCAGTGAAAAAGCTATTTTACTGCGAGGGTGACGGAGCATTGGCACAGGCTGACCAGAGGGGCTGTGGAGTCTCCCTCCTTGGAGGTCTTCAAGACCCACCTGACCATGTTCGTAGCAACGTGATCTAGGTGAACCTCCTTCTGCAGGGGGGTTGGACTAGATGATCTCTAAGTGTCCCTTCCAACCCCTACCATTCTATGACTCTATGATTCAGTAAGTATTTAGAATGTAAGCACAATGGCATTTCAAGGTGAGGCAAAAGAATCACTACACAGCAAAACCAAACATGCAGGAAGGTATCTGAGCTAGCTGCAACTAATCTGGCTCCAGATCTTAACACAGTAAACTTGAAGCAACCTGAAAAAGTAGCTACAGTTAACTAAAATCAGTAATATCTGCACACCACCACTGTGTGTGAATGAGCCGGTGCACCTGTAGTTTGCTTGGGACAACACATTATGTTTGCTTACTCAAAAAGCAACATGTATGCCATCAGATTCCCAAGTAGTATTAGAATACAGGATAGGATAACTCTTCAAGTTAACTCCTAAGTTCCAAAGGAATTACTGCAACTACTACAATAGAGTTTGAAGTTATCCAAATGAACTCTGCTTCTTCACATCTAGCTGTATGTTCAAATACTGACTCAACCAAATCATGGGTAGCTAATGATCTATTTTAAAAAAAAACCCACAAACTATCATAAATGCTATTTCTTAGCTCCAAAGAGCTAGTTATAGTAGTGAAGATGACAAGTGATGTCACAGAAATTAAATGAACAAAAGAAGAAAACTTCCCTGTTTTTTTATCCCAAAACTCTTCATTGCATAAATTGAAATTGACAGAACAAAGACTATTCTTCCTCTGAGAAGATATACTTCCTTGTAATTGTAATGTCAAAAGCTCTGACATCTGAGCCTACTTACCTAACACAACAAAATCTGGGGGAAAAAAAATAAAACAGATACCCTGTAAGCCTGAGGTAAATAATTTAAAATAATTGTAGTCAAATGTTTAACTACGAACAGAATCTCATGTGAGCAAGAACTGTGTCTGATGGTACAAGTACCAGGAGAAAAAAACTTCTCAATTAACACTCATCCTTACATAAAGTGTCTGGACATACCATGTAAGCAGAAGGAAAGTGCATGGAAGAGCACTGTAAATCTCTGTAGTCCAGTATCTATAAAAATACAACTAAATGCAAACAGAGGAAAGTGTACAGAACTCATGGAACTTTGGGTTTTTTCTCAAAGTGGAATTTTAAAAAGTGATAAATAACATTCACATTTTCAAATGTAACAAATTATGCAAACTCAGGAAAACTTCTATTAAGAACCGAACATACTCAAAATCATAAGATATTAGAATTTTGTTTAAAATATATTTTGATTTTAAAATGAAACCATGAGATTGTAAAACTTATTGGCTAAATATCTGGAAACATAATTTGGAAGTGCATTCCAACCTGCCCTCTGACTCCTTAGCTTTTCCTACCTCGCTCTTGACTTTCTAGACTGCTGTAAGTACACACAGCTAACTTTAAAATGTAAATATACACATTAGTTTTAAATTGCAGACTGCATTAGATAAGGCTGATAGAGATTTCAGATTCAGCTGGAACTTGGCCAATTACAAAATACAGGCTAGGTAAATCTCCATGCAAAGTTTCTAATTTATGAACCAAACCAGAAGTTTTGGTTTAAGTAGCTGACACTTGGTTTCTAGAAATGTTAACACACCTCAGTTTTAATTTATTTAATTTTTCATATATGAGGCAAGAGGTGGAAGATGATGAGGGCCAACACTAAATGTAGAATCTCCCCATATTAAATTCTTTCCAGATTGCCCCAGAGCCAAATCTGCAGCACACCAGAACTCTAGCTGATAACCTGATGAACTAGTCACAACAGACTTCACTTTCACCTTCATAAAGACAGTCAAAGGCAGACAGGACAAAAGTTAAGATACATGCAAATATACCTTTTGTAATAGCTAAAAAAGGAAGAGCACAAAGCTCACATACCTAATGTATCTATTTTTTGCTGCCTCACACCACAGTTCAAATAAGAATCTAAAATTAGGCATGCATTTCAACTGGAAAGCCACATCCCTCAGGCTTAGCAGGTATCACTTGATTTCTTCTACAGTAACAAAGGACTTTGCTGTATACTATAAAAGATATATATACCTGGAGAAAGTTGTGCACTGAAGTATCTAATGAGATGAGCTGAGGTAGCCTGTCTTCATGGAGACTGTATTACAGCAGAAAAAAACATCACTGGGCTTCTTTTAAAACTTTAGCACCCAAAGGTGATTCACTTCACTGTGTTCTCCAGCTTCTTTCCAATCTTTGCACTGCTCCAATCCTCAAATTTCTATCACTCTTTCACGACTTTTATATCATTATTTCTAACACTGCGAATAAATGACAAGTTGTGATGGTCTTAACCTCTCAACATGCCTCAGAACAGCTACTCTAGTTTCACAACGCAGCAACGTGAGCAGATGTTAACAAGGCTGCAAGGTACCTGGAATGAGCTGGGAAAAATGAAGTGCGAGGCCTCAGATGCTGCTCAGCTACTGCCTCAGTCTGGAAGTTGGCTTCCCTGCAGCTCTGTGCTTTCCCACTTGGCTCCCACATCATCTCAGTAATCACCCCATTCCTGAGCTGCCAGACTGGTAGGCGAGCTCAGGGAACTCAAGCACGGGTTCACAAACCCAGACACATGCCAAAGGGCAATTGCCAGCACTTTCTCTTCCAACTCACTGGAGAGGGGTGAAGACATCTCCTTTTCACCTTCCACTTATGCCACTTGCATGGGAAAGGTGTCTTTGTCTTGAGGGGAGTCAGACCCCATCACTCACAACAACTGTTAGAAAGCAGTTAGAAGATGAACAAACCTTCAGCTTGCCTTGATGAAGCCTGGTTATGATGCCTCCTCCACTGTGGGGAGACAAAAATCAGATTTGTAAGAGGACAATCCACCTCACCAACAGCAACCAGAAGCAGCTCCCTGACATGAGTATGCTGCAACCTGGCCATTAGACTTGTGCTGCTTTGTTTTTGCTTCCCACCTCCACCTGCGTCCCTTTCAAATTACCTGCTGGATGGGTGAACAGCTTCAAAAGGAGTAAGTAAGCAGAGAGTAAGTAAAGTTAACCTTATCTGGGAAAGCTGCTGTCTAGGGAACAGAGATGGACACAGACCTTCACTTCCACTGTAAACAGGATAATAGCTGTAAGACTTAATGATCCATCCCAAGCTCAGACACTGAGCTCTTTTCCTAGGAAGCGAAGACATGAAACACAGCCCAGGCTCCAGTTCACTGGACAGCACCGTCAAGAGTTCAGCAGCATAGTGTCCATGTAAAGTTTTAATTTGCACTAATCTTAAGTAGTTCTCAACCTCATTGAGACACAGCAGAGAGCACATTGTATAGTTTATCAAGGATCCCTTGTATTTTCTAAAATAATTGTTAGAAACACTACTACTCTACCAAACAACACTGAGGTAGCATCTGATTCTCTGTCTTTCCAGAGTCTTGCAAGGACAATGAAAACCAGAATTTCATAATGACTTTAATGAAAGCACCACTTCCAAAACCCCCTATTCAGCAGGAAGTGGGGGTAGGGAAAAGAGCTGACACATGCACTAAACAAAATCCATCTACATTAATTCAGTCACGGATTTGATTCAATTGTCAGAACCTGTCAGATGGAAAATGATCCTTTAGGAAACAGCCCGAGTGATGATTTCTTTATTATTTCTTCACTGTCATTCAATACAAAATATCAAACACAATTACAACAACAACAACAAAAAAAGCTGAGGAACATTTAGTCCTCATCTGATCTGAAACATGTGCACAAACACAATAGGCATTAATTTCATCACTCTGGCAGTAACTGGGCTAAGATGCTAAGAATCACAGAGTGGTGACAGTATTCATCATATTCAACTACCAGTACTTTCAGCCCTTCAAATGTCCTAATCACAGGCATATTTGGAGTCATTCTGGTTTTCATACTCCATGGTAAAAAGCAACTGTTCTCTGTGTTCTGTATGAAACGTAAGAGACTAGACTACCCTAACGCAGCAAATACAAAAGCAGCAACACAACCACAGTTCACAGAATACTTAAATGATTTAGAAACTTAGGGCCAAGTCAACTGTTAACACAAGCAAATGCAAGTCCTCCAAAGTGCTTGAATTGCACCCGCTTCTGTCAGTGACTGCTTTGGCTCACTGCTGATGAAATTAACATCCTTTGCTTTCCAAGACTTTCCACAGTTTAGATACGGTTCAAGCACCTCCTATATATATATATTCTTTCTAGAAAAGAGCACAATAGTGCTTCCGCAGCTTACAATGGGATGGGAAGATGGGAAGCAGCACAACTGCACATGCATCAAAAGTAACCAAGGGCTGAAGCAGGGCCATTCGTTCCATGCCACTTCCCACGTTTGCAAGTTTTCATTACTACAAGTACATAATCCTGAAGATATATGAAGAGCTCTATCACAATGCCACATATGGATTAGTTGGCATGATAGACAACATAAGGGCTATTTTTAGAAACTCATACACACAACTCTGATATCGCAAAACCTACAGTGATTTTGTTTTAGCTCAAGTTTTCTTAGGCTTTCTAAAACAAATTGTTTGGGTGGAAAAACACCAAACAAACAGGTCTCGCCCGAAATTTAAAAAGAAAGTATTTACAGAACGAGAAAGTAAGAAACTTTTACAGTTACTTCACGACCTTCTCTCTAAAACATAAATACTCCATAAATGTTCACAGCAATTATAGCTTTGTAATTGTATTAGATCTCAAATCAAATGCTCAAAGAGAAAGGCAATTATTAGTCTTAAAAGGTTTTCTGTCATGCAGATCAGGTTATCACCTTGTTTAGAATCATAGAATGGTAGGAACTGGAAGGGACCTTTAGAAATCATCTAGTCCAACACCCCTGCAGAAGCAGGTTCACCTAGATCAGGTTGCATAGGAACGTGTCCAGGCGGGTCTTGAAGACTTCCAAGGAAGGAGACTCCACACTCTCCCTGGGCAGCCTGTGCCAGGGCTCCGTCACATGAACAGTAAAATATTTTTTTCTTATGTTTAAATGGAACTTTTTGTGTTCCAGCTTCATCCCACTACCCCTTGTACTTTTGCTAGATACCATCAAAAAATGGGATGCCCCAGCCTCCTGAGTTTAGTTACATTTCACAATGAAAAGAATTTGCTACAAAGATAATGCCTTCCTTGCATGAACTAGAGTTTTTGTTTTAATAAACATAACTAAAAACATCCAAGGAGAACAAAAAAAGAAAAAAATGTGCATAAGGTCATGAGGGGAAGACAGACAGTTGATGGAATAATGGCAGATGATACACAGAAGTATCACTTCTTGATGTAGGTACACTAGTATTTCCTTCAGTCAGAAAATAATCTGTGTTTACGATCCAAACCAACTTTACTCTTTTAAGGTCCAATCACGTTATTTGGAATTTCAGAAGAATTATTATTTTAAGATCGTACATCTCAAACATCCACAACTGCCTTAGTGTTTTTCAAAAACCACAAATACTCCAAGTGTAATAAACTAAAGAATGCTAAACAGTGCACAGCGTTAAAGACTTTCTATATATGTTAAAACAGAAGCTGTGCTAACAAGAAGTTGCTTAAGGCTTTGATTCTGTAAGCCACTTAAGTAACTGCATAATCCTAACGACTTCAGCGAAACTATGCAAGTTCCAGTATTCAGATGGTTGTTGGCCTCCCACTCACCCAGTTACCAAAAAATATCCCAACACACTTCAATCGGTGAACAAATTAATAGACCTGAAAGAGATACCAAGTTCCTCCCTCCCACGGTTACTATGACACCTTAATGCTAGTAAAGCCTTACAGCTGCCTTTATGGAGTCACACAAGTTACTATTCTTGAATCATTTTTGGGAGATAAAATGATTTAAGTTCAATAATGCTACACTTGTGCATCTAATGACATGCCTTCAACCAGCCATTTCACAGCAGCTCTCAGGTTACCATTCCAATCTCAAACACTCAGGCACATGCTTAACTTTCCACTGTGAGTTTCAAGTTAAACATGTTCAGTGTTTGGAAGACACCATTGCTCCTCCTTAAACCCATGATATCTTCCAGTTAAACAATATATGACTTTTAAGGATTTTTTACCTCTTACCTCTATATGTATCATATTTTCCAAGTTTTTATTTAACTTTCAGTCTCAGTTACTATTTTACTTATCCTGCAGCTTACACCACACTGGTTTTGCAGGTTCTTATTCGTTTGTTCATTATCCTTTCAGTTTTGCGTATATCATCTCCTCTTTAACATCACCTGTAGCATGCTGCCACAAAGCATCCTCTATTTTAATACTGTACTAAGTGATCACATGTACCATCTCTTACTGTATCTTTTCTTGGTGTGTGGATGAAGTTTTATGAATGCAATAAAAGAAGAGATATCAAAAGATGATAGGTGCCTTTTTGGTTAGCATTTCTCTTTCTGTACCTTTATGTCACAGGCATGTTTATGACAAAACTTCTTATCAAAATTTCAAAGTGGTTACTTGTAGGAAATTCGAGTAATTTTTCTATTACAATTTATATCTTGCTACTTTCAGAAGCTAATGACCAAAGTGTGTTACTACACATCAAGATATGTGCAGTGAAGACACTACATAAAAAAAAGAAGACAGATAAAACTAAATAATCTGTGAACTATCACTCCCTCTTCTGTTTTTTATCTTGTTTTGTTTTTTTAAATATATATGCAAATCACAATATGAGTTAACATAATTTGGACAGGACACAAAGGCAAAGTTACATGATGTATCAAAAACTTAACTAATTTTCACTAGAAGAAGATATCACTTCCTTTTTGCATCCATTCCATTTTCCCTGATGTCAAACTGCAATACTTGGGAGTTTCCATGAGAGTCGGTATGAAGCGAGGCCTAGAATCAAGAGTGGAGACTAGGGGAGACCTAGCCTCACTTTGACATAAATGCTTTGTAAGAAAGTAGACAAATGCTTTAGCTGCAAATATGGAGAGCTTATTTGTACCAGTTCTGTCACCTGCCAATCAACATGTAAGTACCTTGCTATTCTTTGCTCCCAAGTACCTACAGCTAACACAAACTTCAAATACACTTCTGTATACTCAGACAACTTTGAAAGTTGGGTTTAGGCACTGTAAGCACCTATCATCCACATAATTATTTTTTACAAGTAGAATTAAAAATCTCTTCCTTTACTTTTCAAATTACAAACAAATACATAAACTTTCAAGCATTTAATGCTTCGAGAGGCAAGTGAATTATTCCTGTTTTAACACAAATACCCCTCTGGTCACACAAGAGTGGCCTCTAATTCCAACCTACTAACTTGACAACTTGGACTTCAGCTTCTGACACAGTGAATAATCACCATCAACGGCTGATCCAAAATTTAAGGGCCAAAGACTAAGGGGATCAGACTGTATGCAAACTGAGAAGTGACGGTAATTTAGAAGTAGTCTATTTATTGGAAACTTGTACGTGTATCAAGAACAACTATAGCTGATTATAGTTTTATTAAATGGGCAGCAGATAAGACTACAGACGCACAAGACAGGCCACAGGGTGCAAGCGTGCAAAGGAGGCTGCCATTCAAGTGCTGACAGAGCATGACCGGTGTCACATCCCTTCCGTTTTCCCGACCTGCAAAACGAGCACAAGACGCAATGCTCCGTGAAATGCATCACCAGGGGAGCAACAGCGGCTGCGAAACGGGGCTGTGCCCCGCGGCTCCGGAGCCCCACCGGTACCGGGGCGAGGCCACAGCCCGAACCTGCTGCCGGCCACGACCATGCCGGCTCACATGGCGGCGGCCGGGCGGGCTCCGAGGCGAGGCGAGGCGAGGCGAGCGGCGTCCCGCCCGGCGGCGCGGCCTGAGCGGAGGCAGAGCGGGCGGGCACCGGCCGGGAGGCGACCCGAGAGCCGATGCCCAAGGGCTGCCGGCTCTGGAGTAGGGGGGGGGGCACACGCCAGGCCGGAGTCCCCCCCCTCCGCTGCCCACCTCACCTGCACGCCCGTGTAGTTCTCGAAGAAGAAGAGCACCATGCTCTGGTAGATGGTGTAGAGGCGGTCGTCCACCTCGCGGTAGAAGCGGGCGGGCAGCACGGCGGAGAGCAGGCGCCAGGCGCCCCAGGCCAGCACGTAGGTGGGCGCCGTGCCCATCATGACGGCGGCGGGCAGGACGTAGCGCATGGAGTAGGTGTGCAGCACCAGCGACAGCAGCATCTTCCCGCCGCTCCTCCGGCCTCACCGGGACACCCACATGGGCGGCGCGCTCACGCACGGCTCGGCAGCCCCGCCGCACCGCTCCGCGCCGCTCCGCGCCGCACANCGCCCCCCCCCGTCCCGGGCTGCCGCCGCCCGCTGCCCCGGGCTGCCTCCCCAGGCGCAGCGCCGGCTCACCCGCTCCTTCCCACGCCACTGCTGAGCGGCAGCGCCGCGGCGCCGAGCGTTCGGGGCCCGCTGTGTCACAGTGCAGCGCAGGGCTGCTGGGCACCATTAGGCAGCCGCGGTTGTAACTGGTTAGGTGCGATTTGTAGCCTGGCAGGGGTTACAGGAAGAACCTCCGCCCCCGCCCCCGCCGCCCCTCTTTGCNCCCGTCCCGGGCTGCCGCCGCCCGCTGCCCCGGGCTGCCTCCCCAGGCGCAGCGCCGGCTCACCCGCTCCTTCCCACGCCACTGCTGAGCGGCAGCGCCGCGGCGCCGAGCGTTCGGGGCCCGCTGTGTCACAGTGCAGCGCAGGGCTGCTGGGCACCATTAGGCAGCCGCGGTTGTAACTGGTTAGGTGCGATTGGCGTTGACTGTAGCCTGGCAGGGGTTACAGGAAAACCCACCCCCACCTCCACTCCTTTCTGCCGCGAGTCCAAAGCAGAGCGCTAAGAGAACTGAAGCCGGCGCTTTTGCCGGCCGCAGCCGCGGCGATGGGCCAGGGATTCGCACTCACCGCGTGCTTACCCGCGTGTTAGCGTCTTGTCTCCCTCGACGCTCCTCTCGCACCAGCAGGCAGCTGCCAGCCGGCATCCTCCTCTCTGACCCGCAATGAGCTGGAGGCAGCGGCGAGGTGCACGAGTTGGTTTTGAGGAAAATGCGATAAGTCTCGGAGAAAACCACCTTCACGGAGCTAATTTTTTGCTAGTCTCTAGTTTACACTGCAGTATTTATTCCTTGTTTCTAAAAAAAAAGAGTTTTATCCCGAAGCTGGTGAAGTTCTCATTGTTCTAAAAGAAGCGGGCGCTCGATAACTTTCTGCTGAGACCTGTTTCCTTTGACAGGCTTTAACTGGAACAACCTTTGTCCCTTGCTGTTGTTTACCTCGTGCTATCTGTTTTTTTTTTTAACGCGTGTTGAAAATGGCATCCCGAAGAGTTCAGCAAATAAGGCTGGAGGAGGGGTGATACTAGGTTGAAGTATTGTGGCAATATTCTCTTAAAAATACCTCAGGGATGTCGAGCTCTGCAGTGAGAATTTGTATTTGACGTGCATCACAGCTTCTGTGTCCCGAATGAGAATGAGTGCTCTGATGTGGCTGGAACAGCAGGATGAGTTGGAGCGTCAATCCAGACCTGCTGCTTCACAAAGGCGAGTGCAGAGAGAGGCTGGGATTCAGAGCAACATGGTGTGTTTGGCTAACGAGACTGCAATAGGAGCAGGAAAGGTAAATTAACTGTAGAGTCACTGTAAAGTACACAGATTCCTAATCTGCCACCATCCCACACTGCACACACACATCCACACCCTTTGTTTTTGCTTTTGATAATTTGATATTTTCAGCAGGCTTTTCTTATACATTTCCTCTCTTTACCAAATATATGCTGTCAAAAGTGTAGAGTCTTCTGTACTATGGCTTAGGGCTTGCTTAATTTACTAGTATCTATTAATATGAAGTAACAGAATCTCAAGGGTTGGAAGGGGCCTCAAAAGCTCATCTAGGCCAACCCCCACCGCCAGAAAAGGACCACTTAAAGTGGTAATATGGTGTTAAAATGTCTGCAACTGAATGAAACCAAAGCTCTTCAAGAAATGATCATGCCGTAGTGATTAGATGTAGAACATTGCCACAAAGACTTTGTGTCTCGATTCCGAAGCACTTTTTATCCTAGACCATTCTGAATTGTGCCACAGGAATTTGCATATTGGTCTTTCACATTCTAGACTACAGAGGCAAACCCAGGAAGATTAGATTTTGCTACAATTTATAATTTCTAGTCCTGTGAAAGCATGGGCACTAATTAAACCTCCTTCAACCGAAACGTCAGCGGTATTACTTCCTAGGCATTTTTTACTTTCAGCTTGAAGAATCAAAATCACCCCACTTAGGGTGATCAGGTCTCCATTTAGGAAATTAAGACATCAAAGTAGTATTTTCTTATATAGAGCAACCTGGAAATTTAAAAGAATAAACAAGCCTGCAATTTTGAAAAAAACACATCACCCTACCGTACCTGAGGAGCTCAGTCCTTTTGGTGTGAGCATAATTATTTGGTGTGAACCTGATTATTCTAGTGTTAGGTTCTTCTGCCAGTGGTTGTCGCCTCAAAAGTGGCCAAACACAACAAACTCTGGAAAAGTATCAGATTTTCATCTCACAGTGAAAAATGACAGTGACTGTTCCTCTAGAAGGAGCCACAAAATGTGTCATTAAGCACCGACTGAACACAAAGGGACTTCCTCATGCTGCTAGTCACAAAATGACGTTTCACATTTCTTTCACCAACTTACTCTAACTATCAATTAGACTAAGCAAAGCCAGATAACATTAGATGCAAATCAAGCTGCCTCCACATTTAGACTTTAAACATTTATAGAGGGGCTTATCTTCAGCAATATCCTTGGAGATGATGTATTGGTATTATCTTTGATTTTATATGGTGAGAAAGCACAGATTTGAAGGCCAAAGGACTAGATCCAAATAAGGATTTAAGCGCCTGGATTCCTGGAGTCCAGGGCTCTGAGTGAGTGTCTAGGCTTCCTATGCAGAGAATGTCAGGCAAAGAGCACCACAGAACAGGATCCACAGCAATCATCAGTCTGAGCAAGAAGTTGATTAAAATTAGCAGGCTCACTGTGCATTTGCGTAAGGTCAGGTAAAAGGAAACACTGAGATGTGGTGACCTAAGTATGGTCTCGCAGGATTCTCATTCTGGATTTCAGAAACACATCTGTCAACTTGAGATCTGCAACCCACAGGTCTCTCTCAAAGAGTTGGGTGACAATCACACTTTTAAAAACGTGGACAGAGAAGACACCAACATCACCTCCTACTTCAGAGAACTGGATTAGACATGGATTTGGTTTGTTGAGGGTGTCAAGCTCATACCTTCCATCACCGAGGTGGGTGACCTGCAGGATGAGAATAATCAGCATCTCTTACGTTGAAGATGTATTTACTTAGCAATTGTTTAACTTAACATAAAGAAATAGTTAGGTTCCCGGTAGATTACAGTTCCTCTAGCTGTGTGCCTTTTCTTTAACAGTGGCCATATCCTTCTGAATGTCTCCATGTTTGCTTCAAGAGATGGAGGCTTCTTTGAATCCTGCAATCCTCTCCAACCTCAGGTGAGACCTGTATTAGCTCCTGTCCATCCCTGGCTCTGGCTTTGCAGGGCTTCTTCTTGTGCCTCTGTCCCATGGGACTCCTCAGCTGCCCCTCTCATGGAACATGGTAAAGCTGTACAACATCTAGCTGGTCTACCACAGAAACACATCTTCATGCCTGTACTCTGCTAATTCCATTCTCTACCCTCACGTTCTGCTCAGAGACTGTGTCTCATACCATCAGAAAGTGGTGAGGAACCACAGTGGGCCAGCTTGTGTTCGGAGCTAATTCCATGGCCTACAAGAGGATTTTCCATCTTAATTCCTAGGCTGGCAGTGGGCAGGGCTCTGTTCGTGGTCTGCTCCATACCCTGGCAGTGAGAGGGAAACTCAAGCTTAGTTTAGTTGAGGCAGGTTTCAGTTCTCTGCCTCCTGTGAATTTTTTTCTTGAAGATTTGGTTATAATTTTCGTCCCTACAAGTCTTGTAAGAACAGCAGATACAGAAGAAGTAAAGATGGGGCAAACTTCTCCAATATTTGCCCTGCCTTCCTCAAGCCTCTCATTTATGGCTCGGGGTCTGGAGTCTGATATGGCTTCTGTATATACAGCAGTAATCACCAGGAGATTTATCCTACTTGTACCTATCCATTCTTCCCTTTACTCCTACTGGCTTTTAGTCTCCACAGCATCCAGCAGAATCATCTCCTGCCTCATTGTAGCTTCCTTCTATGTACCTTAGTGCTTGTATTGAAAGAGTCAGAAAATCCCTTTCCAGTCTCTTATTTGTGCCACTCATGAATTTGACAGTTCTCTATAATATCCCTTCTAGGCTGTCTGTTTTCCAAACTGAATTTTATTCAGTTTTGCCCAGTGTGAAAGCTGCTCTGTAATTTCTGCCTTGCAGGCATAGCCAGCATTATCTATGGCATTTGCTAACTTTTAAAGTTTCACTTTGCAAGTGATTCTTTTTTTACCAAAAATAAATCTCAAAAGTTCGTGTGAAACATTATGTTCACTCTCATAGGATAGATCCATAAAAATAACATTCAGATTCTCTGCTACAAGTCTAGGATATGTCATCATTTAATAAATCAAACTAGTAAAGGAGGAGAAACTCAGACAATGGTTCTAAAACATATTTGATAACCCTAGAGAAATGGTGATTCTCAGGGCTCTACAGATCATGGAGGAAAGAATGTTTTGATGAACACAGACTCTTGCATCAAGCTGGATCCCTTTGACCTTTCACCTACCTCCAAGTTGTCTTCTTCTCCAGTTTCCAGCCTTCCCCCGTGAAACTCTGTCTCCTTTCCAAACTGCATCCTTCATTCTCAGCTCTGCTGTGTGTCTACATGTGTGGGGTTTTTTTTCCAGTCTCCTTCCCAGGCAAACCTAGCTAATTCTACTCCCATGACTCCTGTACATCCCATTCACATTTCTCACACAATGTCAGCCTCTTCTTTTCTTAGTGAATCCTAGTTTGCTCTTAATTTCCCTTGAGAACTCCTAATCCTGTTACCCACTCTTCTGTATGTCAAAGTGTCTTTGCTCAAACAATTCTAATTTTTGCTTCCTGCCTACGTGGTCACCGTCCAGTTTTTCCTCAGAAATTCTCAGCCACAGCTTCATCCTTGACCAGTAATTCTAGCATTGCTTTCCCCCCTCTTTTGGTCAAGCCCTCATTCCCATTGCATGTAACTTGGGTGGCTCTGTGGTACTGGGTGCAGGCAGGGAGAGCACAGAGAGAATGGCAGAACTAAGATACCATTGTCCTCCAGCTTGTACTTGGACAACCTGAAGAGGACAAAGGGTGCTGTCTCTCAGAAGCAACAGCATCTATACAGCCTGTTCCCTGAGAGTAGGATTTGTGCTTGGTAATTGGTAAACTCTGGGTTCTCTGTTATCCACTTGCAAACAGATTTGTCAAAGGTCTGTGATTGCCAAATTTGAGCCCATTTTCGCAGCAGCAGCAGATGACACGTAGTGTCCACCATAGCTTAAGTGCTACTCACCACCTTACCAAATTTCAAATTTCTGTTCAAAGGCCAGAAGTAGGAGGAAGGAAAAACACCAGAAGAATAGCATATTTTCCATGTCTGTGTTGCCTCCATTTTAAAACAGGCAAAGAGAAGACAACAAAGAACATTTGAAATGAAAATCCATTCATAAAAACTGAACTGACTTTAAAATCAGGTGATACTATTCTTGCCCACAATTAGGGCTGTGTTCAAAGCAGAAATCCAGCTGAAGGATGAGTTAATATTTACGCACAGAAGCCTAAGAATCCTAGGATCATAAAAGACTTGGGAAAAGAGCTGATGTGGTATGCCTAAGTATAGCTATAGCTGCTCATGTTTAGCAGGAGGAGGAAAGCCAGTTGAGCTGCATATGTGAGTGTATGTAACTAATGCTTAGGGAAGAATTAGTTACCACTTTCTACCTGCAGTTTTAGTTCTGTACCGCCCACAGCCACATATAAGGGCTATATTCTCAGTACAACAGCATTTTTGTATGAACAGTATCCCTTCAGTGTAACATGACTGTAACAGAGAAGCATTTTGCTGTGGTAATCTGTATCATTACTGCAAATAGACTGACTGCAGCTTGGCTGTGTACTGTGTCCACAAAAGTAACAGGTAGGCTTGCTCCTAAAGCTGTTAAGCTTTAGGAATATTGGGTTCATTCCTGGCTCAAATACAGGCTTCCTCTCTGCTGCTGTACAAGTGATTTTGGTTTCCCGTTTATAAAATGAAAGTAATACTTATCTCACGAGGTCCTCGTAATGGCAAATTAATTAAGTTTAGAGGAAGGATACTCTTGTGATTAAGAGACGGCACGGAATCTAAGTTTGCCTCCTGACAGCAGACTTTCTGTAGCACCTGGCAGAAGTTACTACATGTCTCTGTGCCTTTGTCTGGTGTAAAATAAAGACAGTATTTCCTCCCTACACCCTTGATTTGTTTAGATTGTGAACAGAGCTGGTTGGAAAAATTCTGACATGTTTTTAATTGAGCATTTGCTGACTCATCAAAATCTAGCGTTTCAATGAGAACCCTACCCAGCTTCCTGACAGCTTGCTGACCTGGTTCCTTGGCAGAGATCTGGGAAGTGCCGGGAGCCATGGCTCTCAGGGCTCTCAAGCTCGTTTTTCCTTGATAACTGGAGCTCTCAGTGTCCACAGCTGTGGAGCAGCCTGCTGTGTGCTCAAGGCTCTGGGACAGTCCACCTCCAGTTCCCTGGAGATGCAGTTTCACACCTTTTTTTTCTAAATCGGGTATTGTTCCCAACAGAAGGAAACCTTATTATGAGATAATAGAGTCTTCTGCAAAACAAAGTTCCCTTTCTCTATTCAGCTTTTCAGAGCAGGACTGTCTTTTGCTTTAATGCTGGTATGTTGAAGGGGAAGTATACCTCCCTTTTTAAGAAGCAATAAACCCTGTAGAAAGAAGACTGACAGTCTTCGGTATGGTTAATCCTTTCACTGCCTTCCACAATACTTTTGTCACAGTTTCCAGTCTCAGAACACTAGACACATTGCTCAAGCCATTCACCTACAAATAGGACCCTGATGTAAGAACAGAGCTGGAAGTAGCAGGCTGATCTTCACTCTACCATACCTGACGTTGTAACGCTAAGGAAAAAGACTAACATACATGTGTTAATAATATATCCAGCATCAGCAAAACTAATTCCTGTTCATCTCCAAAGAAAGAGTGTGAGACATACAGCAGTCAATGCCTTCACAGAAGATGCACACATGTGAAGTCACAATTCTGTGTATGCTCATCTGTAATTCGTGAAGGAATAGATGTAAACAGGGTAGAATTGCCCTCTCTTTGGCTACAGACCATCTTTGTCCCTGTATCCTGCAAAGAACTAGTCCCAAAAAGAAAAAGAAACCATTTTTATGCAGATTTATGCATGAAAACAACAATCTCAGTGCTCAAAGGCACTGATGGTGGAATTGCCAGTCCCAAAATGTCTGTTGGTGACATTGGTAATGACTTTCTATCTTGAGACAAAAGCATGGAAATGCAAAACTGACTCATCTCAAGAAATTATCTGCTTCAGGCCCCTTGCATTAAGAAAAGCTCAAACACACCCAGTCAGTCTTTCCTATGTTTTATGAAGGCTATTACCAGACTTCTTCCCTGAAGGCTCTTCAGCCACCTTTATCCTGGAGCAAACAAATCTACTTTCTTCAATATTTTATTTCTACGCCACAATTTCTAAATCTCTTCTCATTTTTTTTCCTTGACTCCTTGCTTTGTAAACTTCTTCTTAAAGCACAAGCTTGAAAACTTCTCCTAAACAGAACAGAATAGAACAATTATTCCATGTTTTACAAATGCTTTCACTTGGGAGAGATAAGAACCAGCCAGACAGAAAGGGAGAATCAAAATGATAAACCCATGCCTGAACACCCAAGACTACTGGAATCAGAGTGATAAACCATGTGTGAACACCCAGGACCACTGGTGTTCTGCCTGAGAAGACATTCTGAAAGGAACAGTATGTAAAAAAAAAAAAGAGTAGCGTCATTGTTCTCTCAAAGATGTGTGCAGTATAGTAAGGAAGGACAGTCTCCCATATATACTGTAGACTGTAAAGCTCAGGACACTATATGCCATAGACCTACTCTTTGTGAGATAAACCTAGCTCCTCCTCTCAGACACAGTTGTTTCAAGTAGGTGTTCAAAGTTCTGGAAAAGTTATAAACATAGCTGGAAATCAACATCACAGGCTGCAAAAATTAAGTTACTCCACAGAGGCCTGCAGGGAGCTGCCACACTGGCACAACAGGGATTGCTAATATAATCCAGAGTAAATGCAAATAAATTATCCAGTTCTGCTTTGGGCAATATAAAATTTGTCCATTTCTCACGAACCTCTGTGAAATGCCCGATAGAGGAATTTATTGACATTTTAAATTACTGCACATCTACCAGCAGTGCTGTCATGGTCTGCTGAGGGTAGGCAGAATGTGCTGCGTGCGTGAAGAAAACAGATAACATTGATTCTGCAGCTTGCAAGGTTTCAATTATATCAATACGTGGTGCTATATTTAGGAAATGGTATGCTGGTTTCCAGTCTGACTTCACAGGACTTGAAAATCTATCTTTGTTGGAAAAAATTATCAACAAGACTAAAATTGCTGTAAAGGAGAATAAAATGCAAATTGCATTTGGTAGCAGTAGGTCATGCCAGGCAAACGTGCTTGCTTTCTTTAATAAGATAACTGAAAAAATGCAATGGAGTTGTCAGCTTCTATAGAGGACCTGATACAGTGCAAAATGGTGCAGAACCTGAAGATTAGTGTTAGAACTGTAGGCAAGGTGTTGAACTGGCTATAGAGAAAAGAGAACTAGTGTGAAAACAGAGTTCCTCAAAGACCAGTCTTGAGCCCGGTACTGTTAAACATTTTCTGTAATGACTTTGCCACAAAAAGTAGGCCTTTGCTGTTATTATATCTTAATGGCACAAAGCTAAGTCCTGGGTGAGGAGGAGGTAAGAACATCTGCCAGTAATGGCTATGGCCCATCAGACTTGTATCTGGTATCTGCTGGTTCATGTGTGGACACAACAAAATTATTATCAAAGCTATGAGCCTACTTAAAGAGGAAGAAAGTTATCATTCTTGTTTTTCTAAGTTGCTTAACTTGCTCACTTTGACATGGCTGATAGTTAAGCTAGAGGCAGTTTCCAGAAACACAGCTGAGGGAAAGCTGCAGAAAAGTAGCTTTTATCTGTTACCTGCCTTGACAATTCTTTTTCTAAGTATTTTACAACCGTCCTGATTCTTATGTTAATATAGTAGATTTTAATAGTGTTGGTTAATATAGTGGAATTCTTTTGGGCTACACAATTACATTTGTGAAAATTACCTCAGCACTCCTGTTGTAATCATGTGGTGATCTACTATTGCAATTTAACTTTGCACTTCAATTCTAAAACAAGATGCTGGCGCTCTCATTCAATGGAATGAGTGTGCATATTTTCCTTTCTGAACTAACAAGGAAGGTCACTGTAACCTTGCTAGGATAGTGAAGCATTTTGTGTTTATCAGCAGAATGATAATGCAGTTCTTGTGTATCAAATAAACCTCTTAAACTTCTATCCTTCCTGGTGCAGCTCTGTAAAGGCAAAACGGCAAAGGTTAACAGAGTCGATGAGAGCCAGAGGAATGGAAGTGGGATTAAATGTAATTGTGCAAAATGCAAGTCAATGCACTGAAGGTTTAATACTAGGTAATTCTGTTAGATGACAGAAGCTTATCTCTTGGAAATGAGAGCTTCCCAACAGGTGTAGAGAGGCAACAAAGCCTAAGTAGTTTTAAGACAGAGCTTGGTAACTTTATAAATGGATTACATGACATGGTCTTGAGATAACAGACAACTGGGATTTCATGACCCAGGTAGTCATTTCCTTCTCAGTTTCTTTTCTTTTTTTTTTTTGTGGTGCTGCTGCTGGGAGAAGAGCTAGTTGTTTCTAGTAGGATGGAGAGGTGTATGTGAGAAGATGTGAACTGCATTAGCAAATACAGGTTACATATATTTTTTTTCTAAAGGACAGAGGACTGCTCAAACCCCCAAAGAAATGAAATGCAAACAAAAAAAGGGTTTACAGTCTCTTAAGTCTGTGCTATCTCTGTGATACATATTAAGGACTGGGTCTTGCTCCCTTGGCCAAACTATCTGGGAAAGCAAATTAGGGGGCCATGGTGGTGAGCACCTGCTGTGGTGCCCGGTGTGGTGTTGGCTACAGGAAAGCTGAGCAGGTAGTGGGGAAGGGTGTTCTGCATCCATCTGAGGTGGTGTTGTTATTCACACTGAAAGGTTTTTCTAAATATTTTGTTTCAAAATCAGGCTCCTCTTAGGTATAATGGAGTATCAAATCAAAGAGTTTATTTCCAGACATTCACAGGTTGTAGTAAAATGTCTGACTGATAACTAAGGGATCAAAATGTCTGAGCCATAGGGATGAGATTTGTATGTGATGCATATACAAGCTCTTAAAACCTTAATTTCCCAGTTACTTGGGGCAAAAACGAGAGAAAGAAGTCACAGATCATTTACAGAACTGGAAAATCCTTAGGTTATGTAGGCAGGGCAGTAGGATTAAGAGTTGCTTTCTGAAGTACAACTACCGTTTATCTAAATTTATCCTAGGACATTTGCTCATGGGCTCTAGTAGCCAATTACAGTACCAAAAAAATGTACTCATGAGATTTTCTGTTTTCTAAAATATATTCTTTTCTGTAAAAAAAATAAGGGACAGTATTAAATGAATAGTTATTTGAAGCCAGGAATTTTATTTCCATATAAATCCACCTTATTTTAGTCAAGCAGTCATTTAAACAACTTGTGTATCCTTTTAAAGTAAGAATAAAAATATTCTGCCCCAAAACTAAGGAATCTTGTCATTTGTCTCCTGTTTGAAAGTGAATAATGTTGTACATCTCTTTTACAGACAGACCTTTTAGGAGAATACATTGTGTAACATTCACAAATGTAAAATGTATAAATGAAGAAAAGAATGAATGGAATTCCTTTCACACAATTATAGCACCATAATTAAAGACAGACTATATATTAATCATTTCCTTTAAAACCAAAAAGGAACTTTGAAATCCCACAGGTCATTAAGTTGGCAACTCATTAAAAACAA
This sequence comes from Urocolius indicus, assembly GCA_013401255.1. Lineage (NCBI taxonomy): Eukaryota > Metazoa > Chordata > Aves > Coliiformes > Coliidae > Urocolius > Urocolius indicus. The sequence goes on along the minus strand of WBNH01012693.1, from coordinate 242,309 downwards.
GACATTTCCCATGCAGCAGCACAAGTGTACTCCTTAGTTTCACAGAGTCCAGTCCTGTAAAACTAGAGTCATAACCACACCTCCTCGCTATAAAAGTGCTGAATACAGTTAAATTTCCATCCTTCTCTTGTAATAAGCATGCAGGTATATGAGCAGATAATTTCCAAAATGCTTCATTAGTCAGTACCAGCACAGCAGATTGCTACTGTTCATCCCACTTTGATTTAAAAATATATAGAAAGAAACAAATATTAGCAGATCATGTGAGATCACGTTTCCAGCTGAAGGGATCAATTTCCAACATTATCTTGTGATTTCTTAGCTTTTTGTCACTGCGAGGAATATTGTCATCATATTCCAGCCTGGGCAATTTACCAGAGTCCTGAAACTCTTTTCTCATGGGAACTTGTTTAGGGAATCTCCAAAGTCTTAATTATTTCAGAATAGAGAGCCTGTGGGGTTATACTACCTACGAGAAGAATTGCAAAGGCTATTAATGCATTGTTGGCTAAATCCCACCTACAGTCAGGAAGACATTTCTACTTGTTCATATGATTGCAGGAATTTATGTCAGTGATGGCCTTTTCTCGGATATGTTTGGCATCGGTCACAGATAACAATAGTGAATTGAACTAGATGTTCACTGAGTTACTCTGGGTTTTTTCCTTATAGGGAATTCTACAGAAGCAATCATTTAAAATAGGATTTCATCAGAAGTACCATGACATGTTTTGATTGTATTCACATTGGGTGAGGAATGTCCCTTTTCCCCCATTGGGTTGAGGCTCTGAGTGCCCAGCTCAGAGGGGAAGGGGCTGTGGGAAGTGATGGCATTTGCTGTAGCTTTACTATTATTATTAGCCCTCCCCTGCCAGCAATGCTGTGAGTTGGCTGTCAAGGATGTGGCAGGCCAAGCAAACCCAATGAAAAAAGGAAGATAGAGCAACCTTTCTGTGGAGTTTGAGGAGTTGGATAGATCATGTCAGCCCACTGACAGAGCTCACCTCACCTGTCTGTCCAGTCTACCTAGTGTAGCAGGTTTAGAGGACTTTGCAGCTATGACAAATGCGCTCTGAAGCAATACAAACCCCTAAGAAACTGAGTTTATTTTCCCCACCCATTTTTCAATGGCAAGCTTGCTATTTAGGAAATGGGATGCTCAGTAATCTCATTATTTGCACCGTGTAAAAACTGCCATCCTAGTCCTTCATAGTTTAGCACTGAAGCTTCTTGATCATACAATTTCACAGTGTACCTAACTTGGATAAGGAGTGGGCCTACTCCCCACAGCCCTGTGCTCACATACTGCTTTCCTGAGGTGGAATTTAGGTGTTGTGTAAACACAAGCTGAAATAACTCCACAGGAAAATAACGCATCAAAACAAGAAAGAAACAGTAATAATTCCCCAAAATCATCTAAGTGACTCATCTCAATGTGCCCATGCTGGACTGGGTTCCCTGCAGAGGAGGCAGTAGGACTACCCTTTTGGTAACAGTCAGCAATCACACCAACTTAATCTTGCTCCTCTGGCTAATGGTTTCCTTTGAAGAGGCAAGAGGTTTATGCTGCTTTCCTCTCACTGTAGATTTTCCAGGAAGGCTGATGTCCATGTTCCCGTGTTACTGAAATCATCAGCAAAAGCCCCATTGGGAGAGGATTTGAGTTCTCAGATAGCATTTCTTATAACATGACTGAGGAAGAAGTGCTTGATCATCCTCCATCAGAGTGGAAAGCAGAGGAGAGTGAGATGTGACAGAAACAGTTTCAAATTAAACGCAGTTTTAAAAATAGACTATGAAACTGCTGGGGTTTCACCTTGACTGTATTATGAGATCTTCGTTAGAGGTCATGCTGAAATTCATGGAGATTCTCCTTGTATTGAGAGAAATTTGTATTCTGTCAGTTTGCTGTCACCCAGATACATTTTCCTTGCTCCATTTTGCCAACTGGCATTTCCTTTTTGCATTCAGACAAAGATTTCTTTCTCTCTAAACACTGCTTTTACTGCCTTAGGAACATTGCCAAGCTTGTGCCCTTTTTTTATTCTTTGCAGCTAGGCTAAAGCTTTTAATTTGTAATATTTAAGTAACATCTCAGCTTGATCATAACTCTTTCGTAAATCAGCTTCTTGCCACATTCAGCTGCGTAGTAGAGCTTACCTAATGTAGCCTTAAGGCTTGAACGTTTAAGCAAGCCCTCTCAGCACATTACTTCTCCTGGGAAAACGTGCATTGGCTCTTGGGTTTTGTAAGAACTTACTCCATGCCAAATGGGAACAGCATTTTGAGTGGAATCCATTAGAATGAATCACATTATACCCGACAGAGATAGGGACATGCAAAAGAAAAACACTGCACAGAAGGGAGATGAATGAAATTGCCAATTCAGAGGCTGTGGCTCGTGCTATGACTGAATGAATGCTTACTAGTAAAGAAGTTCAACTTGAAAAACAAGACTGGAAGGAAAAGAAACTGGGCCAAGGAACAGGATTGCTTACAGAGTACTTTGTGACAATAAGACAGAAGCTATAACATTTATTTATTTATTTGACTTAACAGAAATTTGTGGGATTATCCCATGTAGCTGCAAGTGCAACATACTCCTTGGTACATTCTCAGTGCTCTTTGTAAAGAGGGAGGAGTGCTGTGCACCAAAGTTGCAGTTATTTCTCTGGCTTTCTTTGGGGCTTTTATGTTTCTAATGTCGTAACAGCAGAATCATTTTACTGGACTGCTGGTATAGGCAGAATCTCAGTTCTGACTCAAAAATACCCTGAACAAGAGTACCTGCTGGACACTACCTACTTTCCCTGATCAAGAGACCAGACTTGTCTTTTATCATTAGGCAAGGAGCCATTGCTTCTCTTACCTCACAGTTAGCTTAATATAGAGGTAATCTGTGATGAGTGGAGTGTGTTTAAGTGGACTACAAAGCACTCAGTTATTGGATGATTTCTTCGTGGTTGATCACCTGTGATATAAAGGTTTATGTTCCCACATTCTGTCTGCAATGGATTCAAGAAAAAAAAAATATCTAGTCCCGTCCACAACGTACAACCACCAAAGTCTTCCATAATGTTGTGAGATGTGGCTGTGCAGAGAGCTGTCTATTCCCATGCATAATCATATCTTCTCTGTTATGAGAAATTTTCCATTATCTCAACAATTTTTTTATCTGGAACAACTGAAACTGAGTCAATGAAAAAAAAAAGTTTTTTTAATAAGTTAGACTAACATTGTTCAGTGTTTGAGCATTTAAGAGGGCGCAGAGTTTGCATACCATGCAACAAATCAATGTACAGTAATACTCATGGAAGCTTTGGTTCTTTTTAAAGAGTCATCATCTTGGCTTTGCTTACATCACAGACAATTTGCATTCATTTTGTATCCAATTTTGCCGCTGCATAGGTACATATTGAAAACTATTTTCATGTAAAACATGAAAAGAAGGCAAATTCTAATTCCTGAAGGCATCTCACTTTGATTTTGTTTATGCTAAACCATTTCATTCTGCTCTTAGTATTAGTCATCACACGCTTCATACCTTACACTACAGAGGTTCTCTCAATTGCCAAAGTCCTATGGGGTTAGGGCTGCCTCTTCTCATGCTCCTTGTTTACAGTTGTTGCCATCTAATATTAGGAACTCGGCTTCCCTGTCAGTCCCTAGGCCCAATTTTAAAAAGTTTGTTTTGAAACGAGTCTTTCATTACTGCTCAGCTAGATTTTTGTATACATGTAAGCCACTAATAAAGTGGTCTCAATAAACTGCACTATGGTTTTGAAAAGATATAATGGCATAATGGGATTTTCTGTTTTCACACAAACTTTTTTTCTGAGCTGATGCATATGACCTTAAAATGGAAAGTTTCATTCTTACCATAATGTTATGAGTATAACTTGTGCCTGCTTCAGTTCAAGCTATCTTAAAACATCCAGGATACAGACGTCAACTATCTTGAGACATTTAAGATGTAGATGCAGATGCAGACTAAGACACGAACTAAAATATCGGAGCTTTGTGGTTAAAGACCACTAACTGTCAAAAGAAGAAATGAGAAATATAAATAAACTGATAATAGCAGACTTAGAACTGAAGGAACGTCAAGACAGTGACCGTCAGAGGGTCCTAAAGACCCCCAAAGACCCTCTTTGTGATTAAGAGTGCATGTCCAAGGGGGATGGACCCCCTGTATGCATGAATATGCATACACAGTCTGAGAAAATTAATATACGTGTATGTAACAGGGTAATATAAACATTGCCTGATGCAACATACGGTATGCATGACAGCAGGAATTCTCTCCCATGCATTTGACCCCACAGTAAATGATGTCTCCTTTCTAAAACTCAAAAATTGAGTTTTCCTAGACTGGCTTTTATGGTATTAGGGCCACTCAGAATAAATGGTCTGAGTCTTTAAACTGAGCTCTGCTACTGGTCTGCATTTCCTAAATCTTTTGTGTGAAGCCATTCCCTACGGCTGCATCTTACAAATACCTGTTCATTAGGAGACACATGATCTAGGTGAACCTGCTTCTGCAGGGGGGTTGGACCAGATGATCTCTAAAGGTCCCTTCAAACCCTACCGTTCTATGATTCTGTGATTCCATGATCTGCTGTCCCTGAGGAAATAATGTACCAGCCTTTGTACTGGTAAGGTCCAGTCTTTTCTGATCAAGAATCTTCACATGAAGGGTCAAGTGAGGATTGAGAACCTTTTAAGTGAAAGGACTGTGGGGACACACACATCTTGCACGAGCAAGATGAAAGAGAGAGCACGGAGAGAACGAAGGACAGGATGGCAGAAGGACATCATTTCCCATTAGGTATGGGGTTTTTTCCCCCCTTTTTTTCTTCTTCAGAAACATGCGCTCCCAGCAGCCGGCTTGGCCAGCTTTCCTGTTCCGAGCTCGTCTGCAGACTACTCGTCTCCGCAAAAATAAACCCCAAGCCGCACTCCTGTCGGTGCCCTCGCCCGCGCCTGCGCCAGCCGTGCACGCCGCGGCCATGCCGCCGGCAGGGGGCGCCGCAGCGCAGAGCGGGAAGTNCATCGCATCCCGCGCCGCCGGGCCTCACCGGGAGCCTGCTGAAGTCCTGCGTACCAAAAAAAAAAAATTCTATGTCGAAAGGACGTGTCCTGCTCCAGTGTTTAAAATACCAAAAGCTGAACACACACGTACTTCAAGTAAACACAAATAAATCCTGCCATTGCTCTGAGGCTTGGAGAACAACGAATTCTTTGTTCAAACAAACAACCCCCCCCCCCCCCCCCCCAAAACACCCTGATGGGCTGAGTGAACAGAGACACGCCACAAATGGCTGACTCGAGTGTCCTGGGCTGAATTCGGAATATGAACTTGTTGCAGAGAACGCCTGACCCTTTCCTTACGCCAAATTAGTTGGAGACCTGCTGTTAGCAACTTTATTAGCTCTGTTTTGCTAAACTCTCCTAATATACATATTTTCTGAGCTGGGATCTAGCATTATTCCCAGGGGTTCACCAAGAAAGGAAGTGGAGAATGTTCTTTTCAAAAGCATGAAGTGGGAAAATGTTTAGAACTATTTATAGCTGCACTTAGCCTGTGGAAATCCCAGACATTATAAACTATTTATAGTTATTCTTTGGGTTAAAAGGGTGAAGTCAGAAATCTTATTGAAAAAGTTGCATGTGCTTTTTATCCATCGGTTACATTAAATGAGACTTTTGAGCATGAAATGAGGCTAGCTGAGAGGGATGAAATCTAGGACAAATCAAACATGAGGTCAAGACGCTAATTCGGCTCGATGTACATGCCATCTTGTGAAAATAGAAAAGGAGTCCAGAGTGGGGCCTTGTGGCTGCCACGGCTACCCCAGAGCACCTGCCAGCTTCGTCTGGTGCCAAAAGGGTGGTCAGGACCTGCATAGAGTCATAGAACTATAGAATGGTAGGGTTAGAAGGGACCTTTAGAGAACATCTAGTCCAACCTCCCTGCAGGTCCACCTAGATTAGGTCACATAGGAACGTGTCCAGGTGCGTCTTGAAGACCTCCAAGGAAGGAGACTCCACACCCTCCCTGGGCAGCCTGTGCCAGGGCCCTGTCACCCTCACAGTGAAGTAGTTTTTTTCTTATATTTAAGTGGAACTTTTTGTGTTGCAGCTTCATCCCATTACCCCTTGTCCTGTTGGCTCTTTAGCTGTGGCTGTTGATAGAAAGTTAGCATCTTCCAGTGCCAGAGACTTATTTGTACTGGCTGTTCGAGGAAGCCCATGCCAGTTGTCACTATGTGAGAGCCACCATCTTTACCTGTTTTGTTACAGCGAATCTCTTTATGCTGCAAATTCTTGGAAGTCTGTGCATGAGCCTGTTGTTCAGTGAGCTCCCCAAGGCATCTAGAAGAGCTGGGTATCACCCGGTGCATTATTTTGCATGTTCTTGGCTGTGCTTTGTGGCAGGGTTCTCTCTGAAGCTTCAGAAACCAGGATTGCCTGCATATGGGCAGCAGCAGTCTGGGCTGTTTGGATTACAGACTCACAGAATCTCAAGGGCTGGAGGGGACCCTAAAAGATATCTAGTCCAACTCCCCTACCAGAGCAGAACCTCCTAGATCAGGCCATACAGGAACTCATCCAGGTGGCTTTTGAATGTCTCCAGAGAAGGAGACTCCACAACCCATCTGAACAGCCAGTTCCAGTGCTCTGGCACCCTCACAGTAAAGAAATTTTTCCTTGTATTTCTTTGGAACCTCTTACATTCCAGCTTATACCCATTACCTCTTGTCCTGTCATTGGACGTAATTGAGAAGAGCCTGGCTTCATCCTCCTGACATCTGCCCTTTACATATTTGTAAACATTAATGAGATCATCCCTCAGCCTTCTCCAAGCTGAAGAGCCCCTGCTCCCTCAGCCTTTCATCATAAGGGAGATGCTCCATCATCTTGGTGGCCCTGCCCTGAACTCTCTCCAGCAGTTCCCTGTCCTTCTTGAACTCAGGGGCCCAGAACTAGGCACAGTATTCCAGATGTAGTCTCATGAGGGCAGAGTAGAGGGGGAGGAGAAAGTCTCTTGACCTACTTCCAATACACTCCAGAATGGCATTGGCCATCTTGGCCACGAGGGCACATTGCTGGCTCATGCTCATCCTGCTGCCCACCAGGACAGGTCCCTTTCCCCTACACTACTCTCTAAGAGTTCATTCCCCAACCTGTACTGGTTTGTGAGGGATGGTTCCTTGGACCAGGGGCCCAGGGCCCCCAGTCTTCACAGCACTTAAGAATCTGACTCCATTTCCAAGCCAAATAATGTCTATGGCTTTTCATGCTTTTGTCAAAATTGCCTAGAACAAGCTTGAATTTGCTATAATAATTAAAGATCTCTTTAGGAATGTCTCCTTCCAATGTACTGACAGTTAACACAATTATCAGATGCAAACTAACATCTAAACATAAATGTGCTGTGCAACCTGAGACAGACAGTGAAATGCAGCTCATTAGCACAAAAAAACCCCATATAGAATAACTCCATTAATGTAACTACACATTTAAGAGGAAGCTTTTCCTACTGTAACCTGCATAAAGTCAAACATGAAATCACAGTGATGCATGCTGTCTCGTTGCTGTGATTCATTAATGAAGTTACTGTGCAAAATCAGAGTCACAGAATGCTTTGGGTTGGAAAGCACCTTAAAGGTCATCTAGTTCTAAGCTCCCTGTTGTGGGCAGGGACACCTTCTAGTAGACCAGGTCACTCAAAGCCCCGTCCAAACTGGTCATGAATACTTCCAGGGATGGGATATCTACAGTCCTTCTGGTCAGCCTGTTCCAATGCCTTACCAACCTCATGGAGAGGAACATCATCCTAATATCAGAGTTAAATCTACTCTCTTTCAGTTCAAAGCCATTTCCCCTTATCCTATCGCTAAAGGCCCCTGCAAAAAGTCCTTCTCGGGCTTTTGTGTAGGTCCCTTTGGAAGGTGCTATAAAGTCTCCCTGGAGCTTCCCATCTCCAGGCTGGACAAACCTCTCAGTCTGTCTTCATAGCAGAGGTGCTCCAGCCCTCTGACCATGTTTATGGCCCTCCTCTGGACTTGCTCCAACAGGTCTATGTCCTTCCTGCGTTGGGAGCCTCAAAGCTGAACACGATGAACTCTGTCTAAGGAGACAAATCCCCAAACCCAAACCTCATAAAGTATTACTATTCTTATTAAAAAACCTCTTCTATCTCCTATCTTCCAACACCTTTTACTTTGCCTGACTAGAACGTCTTTCAAGTAGCGCCACTGATAAATGGATTATCTCAAGTATTGAAAGAAGTGTCTCTTAGTATCTTCAGAAAAACCCACTTTTGTTCTTGGAAATGTTTCATTTCAACAAATATATAATTTTTGCTCTAAGGCAGGCTTCTCCTTGGTCCTGACTAGTGCCTAAACTTGTGCAAGTATCTTTAAACCTTAAAAATCATTTACACTTTGCCATGGTTTTAGGGTCAGCAAAGAGCTGCTGCATAGAGATGCCTCCAGCCAAGTTAGGCAATAACCTCTAAAATGTTTTTTTGCTTGCTAGTGCTTTTGTTGGTCCTTTCAGCCTTTGATACAAGCACATATGCATTTGCTGTCTAGCTTGTCTTACCCTGTGCCTGCAATCTCTGTGAATAGCAACATGGGCTAGATATATGCATGTACAAACTATCTGTCTGTTCTTCTCTTATCTTACCCTGCTTCCTCCTGTTTGGCTGTATCTCTGTAGCAACCCACAGTGGTGAGGACAAAGGTTTCTTGGGTAAAAAATACCTTTTGAAGCAGAGTATTCTTTTCTCCTCACACCTCGCCCTTCAAGTATAACAGGTTTCAGAGATGATGTTGCAATCACATGCTTATGTACATGCAGAATAACTCCTCCAGGTCAGACCTCATCCTACACTGTTGAAAGAAAAAAAGCTATGAGAGCTTGACTTGAAGCACTTGGTGCTTTTTTCTTCATAGTATGAAGGGACGATGACTAAAGTCGAGGTAAAGTTAGTTGACAAAGTCAAAGCCCAATTTAGGAGTGGCTTGAGTTTAGGATCTAATTTATCTCAACTGGCATTTTGATAACTTCATAAATCATTTTATTAACACTGCCATGATTCTCTTAATGATTCAGCAACCTCTCGTAGCCTGAAAAAATAGACTTAAAAGGTTGCAGATGAACCTGTGTTTTAATAGGCAGATCTACCAGATGGTGTCTTTTATTGGCAGTAATGCAGCCATTTTACAGCCTTATTAGCAGCCATGTGTATATTACTCAAGTTCTCTGAGACAACGCTGTGTGTTTTTAAAGAGTATTTTCAAACTTCTTTGCTTTCCTCTCATAGGTCATACAAAAAAAGCATAGCTGTAAGTTAAAAAGAAACACTACTTCTTGATATTCCACAGAAACAGTTTATTCAGCCTTTAAATATATATGTATTCAGTAGCTCCTTGTACAAATTATCTCAATATCAAACCCACAGTGAAGCAGTGGTTCATATCACTGACTACCAGTAATAACAACGCAGCAGCAGAGGTGTTGAGTTTAAATGTCAACCATGACCTGAAGCTCTTAGCATTTTCCCATACTCAGTTTGTACCATTCAGTTTTCCTGAGAGACCCACATTTTGTACTTCCCTTGTATAACTTGGGAGCGTACATTTGTACACATTTTTTTTCCCTCTTCATTAGAAGTTTAAAGTCTGCATTTGAAAGGTAGCTTAAGAATATTTATTCTGTCTTACTAGGGGGTAAAGTAGTAATCATGTCAGTGAATTGCTAGTTTTATAGAGTCCAGCTTAGATGGAACTGGAAAAAAAGATAAGGCCACTGACTTGAGTAAATTGTGTGAGTTATGACAGAGCAGAGCACTTTGCAAAAAGCAAAGATTTTCTTACTTCCATAACTAAAGCTAAATCTACCAAAGATATAAAAGCAAAAAGTTGTCAACCTGAGATCAAGTGTGGCTTCAGTTATTTGTTGATAAATTCTAACTTTTTTTGCTGCCAAAGCATACCTGAAACACTGTTCTTGGATTAATTGGGAAGAATTCTGCTGTTATTTTAGATATAAGGAGTAGTATCCATCAGTAGCTACCATTAGCTACTGAGAAAATGGCTCCAGGGAAGGAAAAAAAAAGTATAATTTCTTCCAGTACTGCAAGATTCCTAGACATTACACAGTTATGTGTAAATAACTGAGAAGCAGTGTAGACAGGAAAACTGTTCTTCCTAAATCTAATTCATTAGGAGTGCAGTAGCACAATCTGTAGCACTGGATCTGAGCACAGTAGAGGCCCAGCTATAAGGAATACACTGCCAGTGAACAGCAACGAATTAAAGGAGGACCCAATAGTGGTTTCTCAGTCAGATGCTTCTTGGTTGTATTGCAGGACTGCACTGTGCCCAGTAAGCCACCACAAAGAACAGCATGGCATGTCACTGCTGAGCCAGGCTGCTGTTTGCATCTCAGCATGGTGGGAGCTATATGTCATTTTCAGCTTTCCTTGAGACAGCTGTAGTTGCAGCAAGAGCAGCACAGATCCCTTTCTGACTACAGACCTAGAGACGGTTGGCAACTCTATTAGGAGCCCCTGTAGGTGAGCAAGCTTTCCTACTCACTATATGCCACAAAGAACAGCTCATGGCATCTGTGCCAGGAGAGTCAGAGCAGGCAGAGCTGACTAGTTTGCTAATAATTTCCTATGGTCATATATCCACTTCATAGTGTCTGGTCCATGAAGGGCAACAGGTTTGTGGTGCTGATGTGGGAAAGCATGGTCTTTCAGTAGCCTAGGAAGAACTTCAAAAAAAGGAAGGCACCTCCTTTTTGGTGCAGCAATGATGAGACCACAAATGGGGATTGCCAAGATTATTTGGACTTCTACCTCCAGGGCTGGAAAGACAATGGTTAGCTGTTGAGGTGTTCATAAGGTTCAGCCCACATTATTGCAGGATGTCAGTCACAAATAAAGCCATAGCAGACTCAGCTGTCACTAGCTTCCTTGAGCTGTGTCATAGGCACTGATGCAACACACATCTGCCACCTGGACCACATGTATCAGGAAGGATGTTGTCTCTTTGCAGTATTGCAGACCATTGCAGATCATCATACCCATTTTCCAAATAGTTTTGGAAGGTGGATAATGTCTTGTAAAACCGCTGTCTGGCAGCAAAAAGGCCAGAAAGCCCCTGGAATTGAGCCCATCAAGATTGAGGAAGTCACTGTGCCATTCAGCAGAGTTGTCCAGCCTCCAACAGTTCCTAGCTCAGGAACTTCCTGAGCCAGATTATTTTGACTTGAATGGGACTAGTTGTTTTTAAATCCATATAAACTTTTTAACATCCACTAAGTTCCATAGCTTGATTATATTTTGCATGGAGAGCAACTACCCTCTCAGCCGTCTCTTTTCCAGGTGGCAGAATCCCAGTCTGTACAATCACTTCTCATACGGAGGCCACTTTCTAGGTTTGACTTCGCTGCCCCTCTCTAAGCCTTTTCAATATGTACTGTATCTGTTTAGATACAGGGAGATCAGAACTGCATACCTGCATTCTTGGAAATGGGAAGAAAGGTGCTGCTGGTCTGGTGGGATGTAAAGAACCTTTCTTGAATTCAACGGGCAGACAGTTCTTGGGTTACTTGTACCTTTAGCTGTCTAACTTAGGCATGAGAAGAAGCTTTCAGAGATACACACCTGTCTTTGTTAACGATATCATCTGGAAAACTTCAGGGGGATATTCAGATAACCTTTATTAGACATCTTCCAGCTTCTGCTGTCTTCATGCTCACTTAGGCTTCTAACTTCAATGCTCTAAACTGAATGTCAGATAGTAAAGTATCTGAATAACCCTTATAAAGGCCTCTAGAGAAGCAAAGACTTGGGTACAAAGCCCTTGTTAGCCTGGGAAGATTCAAGCCCATAACTTCCTTGAGATTTTCAGAGCTTTGTAGTTTGTTTGTGGCTTGCCACTGCTATTCTAGGTGTACAAAAAATTTCACATGGGAAGGCAGAAGAGGAGATCTGTATCCAAGTGGCTATGATACTGTTTGGGAGAGTACATTTTAGAGACTATGGGTTTCAGTCTCTCTTACAACAATTTTTTAATACAGTAGACATGAAATACCATTACTAATAAGAGAGGGGGGAAGCAAAAAAACACAAACAACCCAAAACCAAATGAGAAGACAAGAAAACACAGAAGGAAAAAGGGCTGGGTAAAATCAGGGAAAAGCGAATCTCGAGTTGGATCATTCTGTAACTCCAGATTCTTTTATTTGCAACTTCATGCCCTTTCTAATGCCTGAGCTTTTATATGGGTCATCAAAATATGTTCAACATCTCTGCACTTATGAAGGACATTCTTCTCTTCATCAAGTAGGATACTGAACGTAGCTGGGAATAAAATAACAGCGTTGATTCCCAGACTAGAGAACTCTGCTTTTAGCGTCATTTTTTTATTCAAGCCTGTGTTGCCTGGGCAATGTCAGGGAAAATATAAATTCTCTTCTGTAGGAGGAAATGCTCTGCCTCCAAACTTCTAAAATGCTTATCTTTGTGTACAGTATGAAATATGATGAAGCATGTGTCCAAAAAAGTGTATTCCCAAGTCAGCATTTCAAGTGGGTGTGAATTTCAAGTTATTCAGAAATATTCAATCATCACTGGGGGGAGGAAGAACACCAAATTTAAGTGCACATTAAAAGTGGCACAGGGACCAGTGAGGCTCTTCACAGAGGTCAAGTATCTGCAAGCTTGTAGTACTGTTTCCAAGTATCTTGATTTCATATGAATTGATACATCAGGCTATAATTGGAGCAGGCCCTTATTTTTCATTTCTTGAAATAAAACCTTTACCTTCCCCACACCTGTTAAAATAAAAAGCCTTAGGGTTGCTCAACATTTAAACAGTATAATGCTTAATTTCAGATGTAGGTTTAGTTTTACCCATGTGTATTGCACAGAACATTTAAAGTCATGCCATCTTCCATATGCGTACATAGAATTAATCTTGGCTTGAGGCTTATCTCCAGATCACAGAGACAACTTTCTTAGCAAGATTTCCCCTGACTGAACTTCTGGTTTGTAAATGAGCTGGAATGCTTCAATCCAGAGCAGAAAATCTGGAAAGTGTTTTTCCTTTACCTCTTTCTAGATTTGTAGGCAAGTCAACAACTAAAAATGATCTGAATTGAAAACAGCCTTACCTGAGTTGAAAGGAAGCCTGAAAAGAAATGTAAGGCTCAAGCATATCCTGTGTGTTGCATACTGTTTGAGCCTACACAGTCTTTCTGGGGTAATGTTACAGTATTTACATATCTAATGTCTTATCTTTATACTATGTGAATCTCTTCTGTTATGACTCTTACATTTTAATGGAAAGGTAGAGATCCTAGGAACTTGTCCACTCACAAACACATCCATGGGGTAGAGAGCTTCCTCTGGGAACATGTGAAGGAGACAGACAAAGCAGGGAGCTGGAATAGATGGAATAGCGCAACATCATCTAAATACAACAGCAAACATGCAGTTCTTGTGCCACCAGAAGCTTTTTATCTGCCTAGCCCTAACTAGGTAGTTACAGTCTACTACAAGTGATAAAAAAAGTGGAGAGCTTTGAAGTAGGGCTTGAAGAGGATGAAGGACCGCACAATGGATTTCTACAGTAACTTGTAAAAAGGAAGTCTGAAAACAGATGCATGAAAATGGTTATTAACCATCCCATCCCCTTCTCTCCTCACAAGAATCAATGCTTACAGCTGGTGTCCTTTAATAAAATGGAAGTGAGAATCAAAAGTAAGTACATGTCAGACCAGGTAGGGAAGGTGGGAATGCAGTGATAAGAGCGTAGAAGAGAAAGTTTTGTTTGATTAACTGGAAGAATGAAACAGGTAGTGACAAGTGAGGAAAATGGCAAAGAACTGCACAAATAATCTTAGGAACAGGAGTTTGGCAGACAAAAGGAAATTATATAGTAAGTGTTGACTGAGGGAAAGATAACAGCAGTCCAGATAAAAACTGTAATTCTGGGCTTGGACAGCAGTTCTGGCAGAGAGGGAAGGATACATCTTGAAGTTTCTGTTAGACAGACAGACAGTGTTTTATGAACTTGATTGACATAAAACTAATGAATCTGTAGGCACTATGCAAGAAATAGTTATTTCTGGAAAATATGAAAGAGGAAAAGGTGATGCCCAGTCATTGTGTAATATAAAAGCTGTGCTTNGTGAAACCACCTCCTTCTCCACACTTTTTCCCTAAAGACCTGGTTTCCTCTTCTTAAAAGCCTTAACTCTATAGTTCCATAAAATCTGTCATGAAGAAGGAAAAAGCAAACCCCAAGCAAACCTTGAACCTGCCTGGAATGGTAGTACCACTCTTTTCACCACCTCCCATGTTGCTATATATATATATATATATATATATATATGTATCTGAGAACAACATGAAAGACGTTGTGGGCATTGAGAAATCCCCTTGGGAAATAAACACTCCAGAGTGATTCTGTCTCTATTGATAGTTCAGGTGCTTTCCAGGCAACAGAATCTACTAGGCAAACAGCACAAGTTGGCACAGAAGTTGAAGGAAGGTTCAGCNAAAGGAAGCCTGAAAAGAAATGTAAGGCTCAAGCATATCCTGTGTGTTGCATACTGTTTGAGCCTACACAGTCTTTCTGGGGTAATGTTACAGTATTTACATATCTAATGTCTTATCTTTATACTATGTGAATCTCTTCTGTTATGACTCTTACATTTTAATGGAAAGGTAGAGATCCTAGGAACTTGTCCACTCACAAACACATCCATGGGGTAGAGAGCTTCCTCTGGGAACATGTGAAGGAGACAGACAAAGCAGGGAGCTGGAATAGATGGAATAGCGCAACATCATCTAAATACAACAGCAAACATGCAGTTCTTGTGCCACCAGAAGCTTTTTATCTGCCTAGCCCTAACTAGGTAGTTACAGTCTACTACAAGTGATAAAAAAAGTGGAGAGCTTTGAAGTAGGGCTTGAAGAGGATGAAGGACCGCACAATGGATTTCTACAGTAACTTGTAAAAAGGAAGTCTGAAAACAGATGCATGAAAATGGTTATTAACCATCCCATCCCCTTCTCTCCTCACAAGAATCAATGCTTACAGCTGGTGTCCTTTAATAAAATGGAAGTGAGAATCAAAAGTAAGTACATGTCAGACCAGGTAGGGAAGGTGGGAATGCAGTGATAAGAGCGTAGAAGAGAAAGTTTTGTTTGATTAACTGGAAGAATGAAACAGGTAGTGACAAGTGAGGAAAATGGCAAAGAACTGCACAAATAATCTTAGGAACAGGAGTTTGGCAGACAAAAGGAAATTATATAGTAAGTGTTGACTGAGGGAAAGATAACAGCAGTCCAGATAAAAACTGTAATTCTGGGCTTGGACAGCAGTTCTGGCAGAGAGGGAAGGATACATCTTGAAGTTTCTGTTAGACAGACAGACAGTGTTTTATGAACTTGATTGACATAAAACTAATGAATCTGTAGGCACTATGCAAGAAATAGTTATTTCTGGAAAATATGAAAGAGGAAAAGGTGATGCCCAGTCATTGTGTAATATAAAAGCTGTGCTTCTTAATTTGTGTGAAAGGATTTGCTCATTTCTGTTCCTCTGCAGACAGTACTGCACTGCCTAGTGGTATCAAAGAAGTTTTTCCATCTTTGATAAGGCTATTTAATTCTCACACCTCTTTTGATTTTTGTGTGTAAATATCCTCCCTTATAATCTAGACACAAGACTACCTCTGTAACACTTCTCAACTGTAAAGCTATCTCTTCCTGTGATTTTTAAAATATATTTATTTAATTATCCAAAGTTTTGAAAAAGCAGAGTCTTGAGACCTATGAACTGCAAAAAGTAACCACTTACATAAGAGTTTCCAAGGATCAGCTTCAGCTGCTTGGCCTGTTATTAAAAGATCACGTCACAGCAATATTATTGTGAAACCACCTCCTTCTCCACACTTTTTCCCTAAAGACCTGGTTTCCTCTTCTTAAAAGCCTTAACTCTATAGTTCCATAAAATCTGTCATGAAGAAGGAAAAAGCAAACCCCAAGCAAACCTTGAACCTGCCTGGAATGGTAGTACCAATCTTTTCACCACCTCCCATGTTGCTATATATATATATATATATATATATATATATATATATAT
>WBNH01012693.1:0-225988 GCA_013401255.1 Urocolius indicus | reverse complement strand
TATATATATATATATATATATATATATATGTATCTGAGAACAACATGAAAGACGTTGTGGGCATTGAGAAATCCCCTTGGGAAATAAACACTCCAGAGTGATTCTGTCTCTATTGATAGTTCAGGTGCTTTCCAGGCAACAGAATCTACTAGGCAAACAGCACAAGTTGGCACAGAAGTTGAAGGAAGGTTCAGCTGCTGTGACCTCAGAATTCCCAGAGATGAGGGAGGTGTGGCCCTGTTGGCAGGCTGGGAGAGCAGTGCCTCCAGCACCATGCCACAAATCACCCTCTGAAGGATGCTGACTCAGGCAGTTCAGTGAAATAGTCCTACATTATACTTGGTTGCTGCCTATCAACACCTCAGCACTGTGCAGGAGCTTGAGCTGCTCCTGAGTGCTTAGAGGGTTGTTTCACGTCTGTATCAACAGAAGAAAAAGTCTGCTTTGCCAGCTGCCAGCAAAAGTTCTGAACAGACATCTGTGCTGATAACCTCAATGCCAACTGTTACTCATTTACTACTAGCAGTTTTAAACCACCTTATTGTCAGGGGCTCCATGATGCTGTAGTAAAGGTGATGCTCTTCCAGAGCCCACTCTTTGGTCATATCATGCAAAAAGCTCATTCTAAAATATAGCAGTAAAAGGAGATCCACAAAAGGATCTCTAAAAGGTTGCCTATAATCGAGTCAGGAACATAAAAACATAAAACCAGCACACAAATCTGTAGTTTCATAAGTCAACAGCAGATGGTTTGTATACTAGGATTGATGAATGTTTAGGGACTTTTTACTCACTAGATATACAAAACCCAAATGCAGTTGCAATCTAAAACTTATTACAAAAGCAGAGAAAGAAGAAAAAAAGAGATGTATAATCCATCAACCTTACAAGTTGCTGGCAGTCTTGCTTTCAAACACATCCTTAGCCAATCTCACATCATTAGTTACTGAAGTATGAAGAAATTTGGTTAGATACTAATTTCTTTTTAAAGATATACTGTTTGAAGAGGACACTAATTTTGCTGCCATACTGACACAGCTTAAGCAACACATTCCTCAGGGTCATGCCCATTTGTCCTCAATATTTCTGCAATTGCCAACGTGGCTTCTCAGTAAATTATGCAAAGTATGGTAGAGGAAGGAGGGGAGGAGTATTGGTGGTCTGTACATCTGAATGATATCCCCTGTAACACTGATGCAAGTAAAATCAGTTAAAATAGGGCCTGTGCTTGGAGTTAAACTACTTCTAAAAAAATCACTCAACTAATGTGAATCTCAGGAAGGAAGAACACTTATCTTGGCTTTTGAATTTATTTTGGTTTAAACAGATTCCTAAACAAATTGAGCTAACTTTAAAAGATCCTTAGTCATGCTGATGTGACTTTGTTAGAGACAGCCTTTAGCTGGGGTGCAGGAGCTCTATGAGAAGGAGAGACAGCAGCTAAGCTAAGTCCTTTTCACAAGCAAATAGCAAAAATACTCAATGGAGGATAAAAAAGGTAAAGCTGAGACAACTTCACAATAAAAAGACTGAGAGAAAAGTAAATAAAGAGTTATTTTTTTTAAATAATGTAAAGGTAGATTCCTGACAAGGTGAGCAGGGTACCACTTTGTAGAGGAGTGAGGGTGCAGCTGTGCTGTACTATGGGAAAATGTCCATAAAGCACTGTCTGCTGCAAAGAACTTAGCGCCCATCAACTTGAATCTACCCATGGATCACTGATGCTTCATGCTGCTGGATCTTCCACCTTTTCTTCTTAATGTTACTGTCCTTAAGACCTTGGTATGAAGCACAAGTGCTTTTTGGTTTGTGGATTTCCTCAGACAAATGAGTCATTTGATCAGTTTTCATCATTTTCTCTCCCATGTTGGTTTGCTGAGGGGGTGATCAGAGTTGGTGTCTTTCTGTTCAGGTCTCAAATTGAAAAGTGCCTTCTTTCCAACACTGAGGTGACTGAGAACCTGCACTAGGTTATGTAGGTCAGGACCTGTTTGTGTAAAAGACTCCAGGCTATAAATATGATGTAGTTCTCTTGTACTGCCTGTACAACATGCAAATCTAACCTCTCCTGTTTTCACTATGTACTGTTGTAAAACAACAGTCAATATGGGTGGACAGCTCTCCTGTTGCACATAATGTGAGACCAAAATTAGGCATTTAATTTCCTGCTGGCTGTATTTAGTTGTGTACTACAAATTTTGCAGGAACAGCCAACAGATAGGGATTTCTATCAAACCGTTTTATTTAAGATGAAGTTATGTAAACTGACAGATTGTTTTATCTGAAACATTTTAATATAGTAAAAGAAGTATATTAGGCTTTTCATTGTCAAGTCTGCTACATATGTGACTAATAAAGATCAAAAAGTTGATCCAAGAATTTACAATTTAAATAGCTGAGATTAGTCTTAAGAAGATTTATGAGAAAGCTGATTCGGAATGTTATATTATATAAATTAATACTGACAGATCTGTATGGGTAGTACACTTAGGAAATGACTACAAAATAAACTGGGAGGTCGTAATATTCAAAGTTAAGCAACAGAATTAAAATAAATTGTTCTGTTATTTACTGGGAACCATATGTTCACATGTCACAACCTATTTACAGTATTTATATTTTAGTCTAGAGAACGTGGCATCTAGTTTCTTAATAAAAGGGCTCCTAAGGTCAAGGGTGAAGAGTGATGCCACATTACCAGTGCCTTGTGGTATGTAAATAGTTGTTATTATTAACAGTACAATTTATAGACAGACCTGATTACCAATCTTTGTATTGAACATGCTTTTCGTAGCTAAGATGCTGTTAAAAATGTGCTTAGAAAAAAAAAAAAAACTAAGCAAGGAAAAGACCTCGATTATATTTTCTCATTTATATACTAAAACCAGCTATATAGCACTTAGATGCTTGAAAATGAGGTCTTAACCTCATTTTACAGTTACAGGTGCTCATTATTTCTGAAAAGAAAGTCAGTTGAATTTTCCATAAAATAATTGTAACTCTTCCACTAAGAAGAAGCATGCTTAACATTTTATAGAGCAACTATGCAAATGGAATTTGTGCCTGATGCAGCCTGGCACTCAGGTACTGCTGAACTTGTGAAGAAAATTTTTCATAGTCCTCAATTTTACTGTACATCCAGATCCTTAAAAAGACCAAGAAGTTAGAATAATGCAATTGAATGGCAACAGCTATAAATCATTGTATCTTGATTGTCCATATTCTTAACTTGAAAACATTGTTTTCACTACAAGAGTTGCCATTGCCTTATGCTCACAGTACTCTGAGGGGGGCATTGTGTTAGGAAGGTGTGAGTTATGAGCCTCCATTAAGATACTTGATAGTACATTACCCTCTATGATGATGATTTATCATTTTGATGGACCTTGCAAATATTTAATGAAGGTTGTACATTTGTAGATAAACAAGTGTTACATAACATACTTTGCATATAAATCTTGCTTTATACCTGCTAAAAAAAAGCGCCACAGATTGAATAGGGATTTAGTGTTTTTCAAGAATAACTAAAGCATTAATGCTATGCTCCGTTTTCAACAGATTTTAGCACTTGGGTGATGTGCTGTCTTGATTTGACTCAGGATCAGTAACTGTTTATGTTTTCAGTCTAGACGCAAGGTAGACACAGTCTGAAATTCAATTAAAGGTATGGAAAGAAAGAAACTATGCATCTAAGCATAACTACTGAGCTTCACTTCACAAAAACTCAGTTTAGAAGTGCAAATTTACAACAGCAGGTGTGAGTTGAGCATGATGGGCAACCTTATCCTTCTACTAAAGAAACCTAATTGACAATGGTCATGAAGATGTGGCAACATGTGCCTTGATCTTTCTGCTGAGACACTTGGACTAGAGGATTTTACAGGATCCATGGATGTGCACTGGTAGCACAGCTCCTGGTGACTACACCAGAGCTAGCTCAGGCATGCTAACACATGCTGAATCTTTTAATTGTACTGTAGCATGATCAACTTAGCTTAGAGATTAGAAAGTATCATAGAATCGTTTTGGTTGGAAAAGACCTTTAAGATCATCGAGTCCAAAATCTTTCCACTTCCTCCCAGTGAAGAGTGATTCATTCAACTGTCAGGTCCAAAGGTCTTCCACAAATAAATAAAAGCAAGATGACTTTTATTAAGGAAGTACTTTATTTTGAAAAGCTAAAGATTTCACAAGATGAACAATTGCACAAGTAATAAAAATGTAGGAAACATTTCCCTATATTTATAAATATGTAACTTGCATTTTCTTAGAAATTTTATTCACAGCTTGTTTTTTGTGAATCCAAACTGGGCTTGTTTCTTTACAACCATATGGAAGCTCTTGAGTTAGCTCACAGCTGAAAAATGTAGTTTTCCATGGGACATATTATATGCTGAGTGATCGAATCTAAAAGGAACAAAAAAGCAGGAGTATTTAAGAAAAAAACACAGAAGAAACAGATTATAAAGCAACAACGTACTTTTAGAGTGATTTCTGGTATAAAACTGTTTGGTGGAGCTGAGAACCCAGACAGAGAAAATAATTGGTCAAACCATCATATTGCAGACATTTAGCATTTAAGTTTAAAAAAAGGTGCTCCATTATCTACTTATTTGCTCTTTATTATGGTCAACTTTGAGGGAATTAATTGGCAGCTGATATTAACAGCTGAAAGCAGATAGCCAAAAACCATCTGGATTGCAACAGCGAAGAGTCAAAGATTAGACAGAACTCCAGATCTGAATTGGTTTATTAGATTCAGATGGCAATTTGTAGGTGATGCTGTTTATACTATTGTGTAAACAGCTGCTGAGAAAAAGGCTGAGCTTCAAAGGGCTGTATCCTTCCTTTAAAGTGTCACAGAAATACTTTCCACTTCTGAGATATGACAATTCACCATTTAAAATCCATCAGCCAGAGCTCACTGATGGGCTGAGTGTGGCCTGTCCAGCTGCAGGTAGCTCATAAGATACCGGACCTGGTGTGAGGCAGAATTCCATGAGAGCAGTAAAACAGTGGGTTATGCCACATGCATTGCATGCTGCTTTAGACCATTATATTTGTCTATCTGGAATTTATGAGGAAAAGACTACTATGTGAAACTAAATATTAAACTATTGTGTTTAATTTATTACATCATATTTTTAGTCTTGCACAAATCTCTGGTTTCCTCATCTGGTCACTTTTTTTTTTTGGCCATACTAGCTGTTTAAGTTGTCTTTGAAGCCAGAGAAGGGCACAACAAACAATACCTTCTTATTATGCTCCTCTCTCAAATTTTCACAAATTTTATCTTAACCTTTAAGAAAGTATCAGATAACATTTGCATTTACATGCATATTCTTTTATCTCACTTTTCCTGTCTTCTTTTCAGGTTTTGATTCATTATGATCCAATAGCATTAACAGTCAAAAGACTAAGACTTGCCTTCACGTAACATCAACACATACAGTACATGTACTGCTAAAGTCTGAGTGAGGCACTATCTAGAGGCATTTGACGTGGCACAAGATGAAAACGTAATCTTGTTTTTCTGAGGTAATCAGCTAGGGAAGCAGGAACTGGGCCCAAAAGTCCTTAGGATGGTCAGAAGATGGGATATAACCTCTGGGGAAAGTAGGCCGAGAAAAACAGGACATTTTTTTTAAGAAAGAAATTGTGGAAGAAGGAGACAAAGGGGAGGAGGAGGAAGAAGAAGAGGGGGATGAGGAAGAAAAGGAGGAAGAAGAAGAGGAAGTAGAAGATAAAAAAAGAAGAATCAAGAAAAAAAAGGAAAGAAGAGAGAGAAGAGAAGAGAGAGAAGAGAAGAGAAGAGAAGAGAGAAGAGAAGAGAAGAGAAGAGAAGAGAAGAGAAGAGAAGAGAAGAGAAGAGGAGAAAAATAAAAGAGAAATGTGCAGCCAAGCAGCGAGGCTTGGCTGGGGTGGCCAAGTGAGCCCCCCAGGGTGGTGTCCCTCCATGTGATGGCCACGGTAGCCAAAGACCATGCCAGATTGTTCAGGAGCCCAAGATGAACTTCCCTGGCCGGGCACCCCAGGTGGATATTGCTGTTTTACATTTGGTTCTCTGCGAACAGATAATTGTTGGAACTGAGGTGTCCATAAGGGAAAGGTGATAGATTAATGTATCTTGAAAACTTAACAGCAAATTTGAAAAAGAAACTTTTTGCTGGTACAATAGAGACAGCAAACAACCGTGTTTCAGATGTATAATATATAATTCAATACAGATGATCAGAGGTTGCCAACTACCATATTTCAGCAGTGCTATACCAGATTATACCACTTAAAAATATTTCTTACTACATCTAAAATTGAACTCTATGCTATTTTAAAGAGCAATTATCCTGTGAAGATTTCTCCATAATTTCGTTTTCTCTATACAAAATATAAATTTGAAAAGCTTTGGATGACATTTGTTCTTGTATAAATTACATTGGTGAGTAACTGAACCATCATGAAGCAGTTTCAGTTGTAAGAGAAAATCCTCACCATGAAGACAATCTTACTTGAAAACCTAACTGGCAATCTGCTTCATTTTCTTCACAACAGCAGTTTAGTTAACTATTTACAGGCAATTTTTGAATGCCCACTCCACAATATTTTTTATTATTTGAAGTTGAGTATCTTACCTAATACCCATTTTTCTGATAAACATTTTATTTCCTGGTACTTGTTTCCTGGGTTTTTGCCTATACAGATTTTTGCCTGACGTAAGGCTTTACACGTTTTCCCTCCTGACAGCTGGATAAGTTCAATTAGCTTTTTGCAGGGTGGCTGACTGGTAGGAGATACAAACATGACAGGCTGATTTGAAAAGAGCTTCTGCTGGTATTTTCCTGTTGATAGGTGACGCTGAAGTCTGCAGATCTGTATTTGAGGAAAAAAAGTAATTTGTTAACACCGTGTTACATTTCCACTCAAAGTAAAACCAATCCTTGTCTTCTTGAAATCAGAAAACAGAATTACAGTGTATGAGTATGAATTTACTTTTAAGATGTAGAGGCAACTCT
The DNA here is from genome assembly GCA_013401255.1 of Urocolius indicus. Classification (NCBI taxonomy): domain Eukaryota; kingdom Metazoa; phylum Chordata; class Aves; order Coliiformes; family Coliidae; genus Urocolius; species Urocolius indicus. The sequence continues at coordinate 218,978 of WBNH01012693.1, read as the reverse complement.
TGGGTAAACTGTAGGAAGAATTTACTGTACTTAATCAATACAATTCCCAAAACAGAACTGAGACTATTTCATTGCAGGTCAGATGGTTTACCTATAACATTTCTTAAAGCATTTTTACCTTTATAACATTGGCCATCACATGGAAATATTAAAGGATGCTGTAAATAATTGTAGTCTTACACCCCAAATACGCACTGTGAAAGCCTTTACAAAACGTAGTGCTCATCACTCTGTATTGGGGAAGTTTGCAACGTATCTCATTCAGAATTTAAACTATGCTAGGACCTCTTTTCCCCTCCTGTGCTCTATGGATACTGACACAAATGTACCAGAACTCAGAGCACTGGAACAGGCTGCCCAGATAGGTTGTGGTGTCTCCTTTTCTGGAGACATTCAAAACCCACCTGGATGAATTCCTGTGTGACCTACTGTAGGAGGTCCTGCTCTGGCAGGGGGGTTGGACTAGATGATCTTTCGAGGTCCCTTCCAGCCCCTAATATTCTGTGATTCTGTGATTTAATGTAAACTCTTCTGTTGCCACATAAATCAAAGGCCTCTACTGAATGCTGTGGAGCCTGTAACATTTGATCTTTATACTAAAAACCTGCTTGATCTAGACAAGGCAAATTTTCATGTCAGTATAAATCAGGCAGGACAGCAGTTTAGCAATTAAAGTCATCTTCTTTAGCTATAATGTGCATAAAAGCGGTACATACAACAAATGTACCCACCATGGTATACAATGTAAAGTAAAAATTATTTAAAGTGCAAACTTGTATTTCTTAGAGTGAGGTTGCCATTGACCTTCCAAATTAATGTAGATAACATTCTGATCCTGTACCTCTTGTCTAAGTTTGGAAAATGTATAATAAGACTAATAGCAAGTTAATAGGAGCTAATAGTGAGATGAGAACAGAAATAAGTGTTTCATTTAATGTGTTGATTGGAGTTTTTCATAGAGATGATCAACATAAGCACTTTACATACAGGAAAGGTCACTCTGTGTATATCTGGAATACCAAAAAATATTACTTGTTGAGTGGATTCCTTCCTCCAGCCCTGGCACAAACCTGCTGTGAAACCACAGGCACTTAAGAATTTAATGCAATAATATATGTGCTCGGCAGATGTGCGACCAACGGAAGAACCTTCACCTGGTTTACAGGGGTTTTAAAGTGAGGCAGTTCCATGGCATGTTTACAGATCCCTACATAAAAGTCAAAGTGAATTGTCTTAGCACTTCTGATCAATTAGCTAGATGAAGCACCTGCAAAGTGTGAAGCCCGTGATAATCCTGAAAAGCATGAAGCCTGTGCTAACATGAGCCTTCATAGCTCAGTGTTTCTGTGCCACAGCCCTCTGCTATTCTTGGACAAGTCAATGTCAATTTGAATTTTGAGATGTCCTCCATCAATAAAGAATTCAACTTTGTCTGATTATTAATTCCTTGTCTGCTTTCCTGAGAACAGAATTAAGTTGATTCACTGCATTCTGAATTAAGAAAGTTATAAAGACAGTGATTGTCATGGATGAAACAGGCCAAAAGACCAAAGCACAATCCAATTTTATGTTCTTCTGTGAATTTAAGTTTATGAATGACATGGCACTTAATCCTGTCTCATGGAAGTCAAACAGCTGCTAAATAATTTTGTTGATCATAATATTAAAACAGAGTTATATTGCAGGTTTTGAAGGACCCAAACTTCTTGAATATATCTAGTGGCCCTTCCTCTATGTAAGCTGTCACCCAAAACTTTACACATGTGCAGAGGATCTTGTTTTGGAGTTGGTAGAGCACTGCCTATATCCATCTGAACAGAATGCTCTTCTACGAATTCCTGTGTGCTAGGCATCTTGGTGTCATGAAAAGCAGAAAACTAATTATTGTATGGTTTTAATATATGGTATAACATTTGGAATTTGCTAAGAGTGCCCTTTGCCAAAAGGTCTTGTGAAGCTTAGAGGCCACGATCAGTGTCTTAGATAAGGGACTAGCTCAAGAAATTAAAACACTTGGAGTGGTGTCATGATTTTGGTATTACTAGGATTGCAACCATTTATTTTAATGAGTTAAAAAAAGTGCACAATTGTGAAATTACAAAAGTGCTTGTGGTAGGCAAGGTCAACAAATTAAATAATGTGCTGTAGTAAAAAAATAACAATCACTTCATATCAACCTCAGAACAGCCTCATGACAGATGCAATGCGATCTTAGCTGACCTGACACAGAGCTCTCTGGAATTGTTTATTGGCACAACTCAGATGCAACCAACACAAGACAGACAATTACCAAGAGACTTTAATACTAGTTTATCTAAAATAAATCAGATTTAACTAAACAAGACAGAAGTTACACTATTTTTGTCAATCTGGAACTCTAAGTTTTAAAGATGAAAAATGTAACGGGATTTCTGTTAGATAAAAGACACCAAATATAAATGGCTACAATGTGCTATTTCACATATTGTTGGGAATATTATTTAAAAGGGCTGATTGTATTCCTACTTCCTCAAAAAGGAAGGATTTATCTGCTGCCACTCTAACGAAAACTCATTTATATGATACATTTTCCTATATAAAGAACTGTTGTATTAGATTAATATGAAAAGAAAATGTGTACATAGCTAATCATCAAATCAGGAAATCCAAATTTCAAGGACTCAACAGCACTCACCTCAGCTGATGTCCACAAATAGCATACTTTATTCTAGACATTTAGTACACATTAAGAGTGTCTAGGAAAGTGAAATGCTGACATGCTATAGAAAGAATTCCCTTAAACTGCTTTTAAAATTTCAGCTGTGTGCATAATCAGTGCATTGAGAGGAGGACGGAGTAACAACACAGTACATCTCAGTGGCATAGTCAAAGGAAAGCTTCAGCATGGAACATCATCTTTATGTTTCCTTCATCTGGGTAACCACCACCACAGCTTTCCCAGCAGGCTGAGCTTGGGTTTGCTCAATCACTCTGGGTCTACACAGAGGTCTTAGAGATAAGGAAAAACATAACAGCATTTACATTCAGAGCTCAGTGAGTAGCCTGAAAGGTTAACTCTGCTTCCTGGCCAACTAACCTGAAAGAAACACCACTAGCCTGTTGCTGAGAAGGCAGCTAGCTGACCACACAGGACTTGGTGCTGGGATGAGAGGGCACAGTCTAGCTCTTACCCCTGAATTGACTCAGCTGCCTTTGCAACATCAAAGCCTTCTCAGCACTCCGGGGGTGCTCGCAGCCCTTTGAATCCATACACATTCCGCATCAGCTTTTACAAATAAATAAATAATTCATCAGCAGAGACCAAGCCTGGGAAAATATCAGACCCCAAAAATGACTATTTCCACAAATTGTGTCTGTGTGAGTCAGTAGCTACAGATACAATTGTGTCAGTCCCTGTTATAACAGACAGCATCACTTTTCCTTTCTAATTGTATTCGTTAGCAGATGGACAGAAAATCAAAATGTTATAAAAACATCTATTTGTTCTTTTTGGTAAGATGCTAAGTTTTAACCTTATTAATTCACTAGCTGGATGAACAGCAGGAAGACACATCTTACATGTATGCATTTCTCATAAAGGCACTGTTAATTTAGATGTGGTTTTGAATGTAAGTTTTGAAAGGAAGAAAAAGAAAAATCACTGAAGGAGAATGTGTGATAAAGAAATAGAGCGTTTCTACATTATAAAAAAAAACCAAACACACAAAGAAACAGATCACCAAATATTCCCTCTGTGACTGATTTTCAATCCCTACAAACCAAAAGAGAATATATTGTAGAAAAAAAGAAACAACCCAAACTTTGCAGCTTTGCCTAGAACATTATGAAAATAGGTCCTGCAGGGTGAGGTGCGGGAACAAACACAAAAACCTATACGAGTCCAAGGATGTGATCGTTTCATGAGGCTCAGGAGACAATCATCGAGTCCCATAAAGGTACAGTCTCTGAATGGTGCTTGAATTCATGTAACAGAAAATGTAAGAAAATAATTCTTCTGAATGTACTTGGAAAATTTTCAGCATTGAAACTGCTAATGTTCTATATTCAGCAGGCAATTTTCTTTATATATTCAGCAGGCAAATTTCCAGAAAACAGCATATGAAGACATTTCCAGTCTAAATTTCTATTACAATAATAATACCCCACAAAAACTAAATGGAGAGTATGGTTATGTTTTATTACAGTTCACAGAAGTTGTGTTTGTAGGCTAGAACTGAAAATGTGAAGTACTAACTTTACAAATACATACAATGTAGCCATCTGTAATGATGATATATGTATGAAACTTTGTGCTTGCATGACACAACCAGTGTATGCCTTATGGTAAACCTTTATTCTTAATTTCAAGTATTCAGCAGAGAGAAATAATTCTACAAAAATAAACTTGCAATTTTTTTCATGACTATTTGAACATTTCATAGAGGATTGGAAACCTTACCAACACCTATTCGAAAAGGCTATATTTAATGAAGCATTCACTGAGCTTATAGAAAGCTGTAATTATATCTTGGTTACTGTTACCAAGTATTAATTCATTTGAGAGGTTGCTCATTTTCCAAATAAAAGGATCTGACAGCTGAAGTCTTATGGAGTAGTTCACCACTCTGCAACTATTAAGCGACAGAAAACCAAAAGATTGATAAAACCTGACTTTATGGTTTGATAATGAACAAATGTAACAAAAAGAGACGTATAAAATAACATGTTAATTTCATATAGTTGGGTGATACTGATGAGGAAATACTCAGTTCTAAGATTCTAATATTCATATTATTTCAGTGTGGATAAACAGACTGGTCAAGTAACGTTTACATTTCCAGTTACCCTAATTCTGTACAAAGACTTCAGAGAAGAACACACTCAAAACTACAATGCTGTTAAGAAGCATTCCACTTGCAGTTTACACGTTCTCAGACAGTTTGTCATTTAGTAAAAATTTTAAAGAAAAACACATATGTGGAACCCCATGTACATGTAAAGATCAAGGGCTCACACGCAGCCACACAAGTGGAGCATCAGCCTGCTTCTGATAAAGAGAAGCGTATTGCAGCGTGCAGACTTCTGACAGTACGGTTATCCTGCAGCGAGGAATTTGCAGAATCTGCAGGACCCTACAGGGATCAAGGAAGTTTGTGTTAACAATGCAGTACTCCTGCAAGACAAGGAAGAAATGCTGTCTTTTTCGTCTTTCTAAATATCAGGTTTAACAGAAGAATAGATGCAAGTAACCAAAAAGCAGCTGTATTTTCACAGGAATCATGTGTGGCAAATATTTTCTAGTTAAATAGAGAGCTCGTCATTGGAGTTTGATGTCTTATAATTTAGTTTTGCAGTTTGCTAATTTCTTTAAATACATTGAGAACACGAAAACTGAAACAGTGTTCACTACAAGCTTTATAAATCACATGGAAATGCTGCACTAGATAAAACAACTGGTACTCTCCAGAATGAAGCAGCATGTCAAGAGCTGGAAAGCTTCCTTCAAGAAGCTGTTTCATGAAAAAATAGATCCTTGTCTTTGAAGAATCTTATCCAATTTAATGGAATTTCTCACAGATGCCAGACCCCAATTGGTTCAAGCGCTTCTACCACACTATTGTCTCTGCAGTGCCCAGAACCTTATTCCACTCTTTGGCACGAAATGCATTTTTTATTACTAGCAATGCTTTTCATCCTCATGGCAAAATTGTTTATAATAAGCACACTCTTATTTCTGAATATTTATTGAAACAATGCTTTCTCACTCGTTATCAATATCACTTGGCTACAATAGACACTCCTTTTCTTTCAAGTTAGGGAAGCACAAGCCTTCAGATAGACAGAAGTGAGAATGTACTTTTTGAAGACTTGATAAGGCTGCATCAGCACCTCAGCACATGCACACAAACAGATTATGTACAGACAAAGCTGGTACACATTTGTGTGGTAGAAGACGACTGGTGCACTGAGCCGGGAGCCAGAAGAGGAAGGAGACAGAGTGGAAAATTTGGTCCAGAGAAAATAAACCTTCAGTGTCTGGTCTTGAAAAACAAAAAGGAAAGTAAAAGAAGGAGAAATGGCACACAATCAAGACTACATTGTCTGGAAAATTCTTCAAAACACATTTTCTTCCCCTCCTCTGTATATTCCTTCATATAAGTGTTTCCTGGCCAAGACGAGGGCGAAGGGAAGAACACTTGAATCGAGGCAATTTAGCTGATATTGTTTCTTTCCAGTGCATGTTGGCAGACAATCTTGCTTCTCTCAAATCCCATAGACTGATAAGAAAAGTTAATTTCACCAATTTATTCTCTGAAAGACTGAGTCCCAGTGGGAAGGCGATATGAAAATATTTGGCAAATAAATCTACTGTTTGGCAGATATTCAAAATTATACTGGAAGACGTTTGAACCATTTTTTCCGGCATAGCAGATTTTTGAAGGAAAAAAAAACATAACAAATTCACTTATTTTTAGTTTAATTTCCTTGTTTTCCAAAGGTAGAACTATTTTTAAGTGCTATGTAATATCAACATCATCAACTATAGATTCATAAAAAACAGATTAGGGTAAAACAACATCTCTCCCTTTTTGAGGAAAAGTATGACTTCTAAATCAAGGAGTTGTGTTTCCAAGATACGTCGCTTGAGAACACTCTGCTACGACTGTACATTGTAGCCCCTTTACTACAGCTATTTGGTTACAGCTTCAAAAAGATTCTGAATGAATACATTTTCATTTGGTTTCAACACAAAGTAATTATTTTTGAAACTGAAACAAACCCAACCCTTTCATTACAGCCTGGCTAATGAAGGAAGGATTTTTCGAGATTAGAAATGTAAACCTTGCTTCAAGAACTTGTCCATCCTTGTTTTTGTCTTGTTTCAAGAGAATTAACCTCAAGTGCCCAACAGGCAGTGATAAAACTGCAAATTGCAATAGCAAATTTAAGTCCAAATTCTGCAAATGAAAACCAATTAAAACTGGGAGGTGTTTTTTTCTCACCTGAATATCAACAAAGCAATGCTATGCATTACTCTAAAGCAGTATACAAGTGTGGCATATACAACTCTGAGCCCTGCATCACTGGCATACCACGAGGGTTACATGTAGTACATGTGACAAGCCCCTAAGAATCCCAGTGAAATTCAAAGACAGAAATTCTCCACCTCCACGCACAATCTAGTCCAAGGCTTACCTTCTCTCACAGTTAGAAGAGTTAAAAAGTTAGAGAGCTTTTTCTTAATAATAGAACCTAAATTGCCCATGCTTCATTTTTAGCCTGTTTCTTCTTGTCTGAATGCCAAGGGATGTGAAGAACAGTTTCTTTTCTTCCTATTTGCAACAACCTTTTAAATATTAGAAGAGAGTTATCATATCTCCTCTCAGTCTTCTTTAGACTAAACACAGTTCTTTCAGTCTTTCCTCACGGGTCATATTTTGTAGACCTCTGATCAGTTTGTTATTCTCCCTTGGATTGTCTCCAAGGGATCCACATCTTTCCTGAAGTGCAGTGCCAATGCTAAGCTCAGTACTCCAGCTCAGGCCTCATCACAGCTCTGCAAACAGCAAACAACTTTTGTGACTTCTGCAGAGCATTCTTTTGAACACATCCCAGTGTGCCTGCTTCTTTTATCAGAGTGTGACATAGGTGACATACTTTGGTTTGGATCCTCTAAAATACTCAGTTGCTCTTTTGGCAGAAATATGACATTGTCATTCTGCAGGGGATTATTTCTCTCCCTTCTTTGCACTTGTCCTTACTGAACTACATCATATTATTTCTAATAATTCCTTATATCTCTCGAGGTTATTTAAAATCCAATCTGTTAGTCCCAATAGGCAGCTAAAGCTAAGCACCACACAGCCACTCACTTGTCCCCTCAGTGAGATGAGGTGGGGGAAACTGAGATGGGTGAAAGCAAGAAAACTCAAGGGTTGAGGTGAAGGCAGTAGAGTAATTAAAAAGCTGACAGAATCAATCTATAGTTCTAGTGCTTTAGCTCATGATTAATCAGATTTTCCAGCCTGGTAGTGTAGCAAAATCCAAGGCAACAAATGCAGCATATGAATGGGATAATTATATATTTTATGCCAGTGATTCCTACATGTGCTGGCATGGTGGCCTTGCTATGTGCATGACAAAGAGCTGATTTGTGCATAGGCATTCTGCGTGAAGCAGATTTTGCACCTGTCAGTACAAGTAGGATGCTTCAACTAATTCAGTTTTTAAATGCATGTGTGTTCATATGTCTCAAAAACGCAAGGGAAGTAAAATCAGAAAGCCTTCTCCATTAATTCAGTAGACTGTTGAGCACACACGAGCCAATGTGCAAACCAAGAAAATCTCAGCCTCTGAACAATTTGCTTTAGACAACTTGACTTTAAAAGGTATATATTACATACATGGGCATGTTTTTCCTCACAACTGACAAAGATCTACTCTTGCTGAATATATCCTCACAAGATCTTGAGCAAAAAAAAAAAAAAAAAAGAGACTTAAATTCTTATTGGTTTAGTTTATTGCACTTTTGAAACTAGTCTCTTGGTCATTCCTATCGAGTGTACTTTTGGTTCCTGCTTTGGAGCAGCCATTGAGGGTACAGACCGTACTCTGTCTGGATGAAATACTGTCAGAAGATGTGCTCATTTCAGGGGAGCAGACTGAAACGAGCCCAGAGCTCTGAAGCATGTGCTGTGCACAAGGCTCGCTCAGCACTAACTCACACACTCTGCAGATCTCTTTCTAATCATCTATACTACTGAATTACAGACACAGGCACAAGTGAGCATGGAGTAATTTCTGGCAGATGCAATGAGGTAGTGATACAGGTATGGGATGCTTCTTTCAAACTGACTTATTACCTGCACAAAAATAATGACCTCAACTAAATTTAGCCTCTTTTTTTTTTAAATAACAGTTGCAACTTGCCCTTCTTGTTATCTCATAGTTCAGTTTTACATGACAATAGAAAGGAGGAACATTAGTTGCATCTTGGCATTTATCCTCTCATATTACAACCGTTTACCCATACTTCATATCTTCTAGTATCTTCTAGGCTCACTGATCTTTCCCATTTCACGTAAGGTCAACTGTTTGTTTTTTAAAATAGACTAGTACCTATTGCATGAGATGAGTATGTCATCTATGAATACGTCATTAACTGTAGCAGCCTAACATAAGGAATGAAGTATTAATGAAGTAAATAGCAGTGTTTAATCATAGGGGAGTAAACACATCTGCATTTACAGAAACTGAAATAACAAATTTCAAAGAATCATAGAATGGTCAGGATTGGAAGGGATCTCTAGAGGTCATCCAGTCCAACTGCCTGCTAAAGTAGGTTCACCTTGATAAGTTACACAGGAACATGTCCAGGCAGGTTTGGAAACCTCCAGAGGAGACTCCACACCCTCCCTGGGCAGCCTGTGCCAGTGATCAATCAGGATTAAAGAAATATTTCCTTGTGTTTAAGTGGAACTTTTTGTGTTCCAGCTTTTGTTCATTACCCCTTGCCCTGTTGCTGGAGACAACAGAAAAAAGTGTTGCCCCTGGTGAAAAGCCACACTGAAACAGTAATTCCATGAGCTAATAACGTGTTCATGGAAAATAACTTGATATTCCTCGTGGCTAAATGCTACACATGATGAAGACAGGTATGGAACCCTAGAATTTGCATAATATACATTAAAATTTATAACCTCATTTCAACTACCTTAGACTTTTCAGATATTGAATCATTTTGGACACTCCAACCTTCTTTTTTAATCAGCATGGGATGTGGAGCAGCAGGCTTCAAGAATGACATTTATTTTGCTGGCTTAGAGATGTGGGGAATCCTTCCATTTGCCTTTAACAGTAAATGATAAATCCAGTGCTGTCAACAGATTTGCTATACCTGGCAAAGTGCAGATGAATAATGCTTTGATAAATAAAAGAGTTTTCTATTCCAGTAATAACAATGTGAGTGATCTTGTTGAAAGGAAAAGCCTGGCAAATGTGAAGGGTTACACAGATGCTCCCAAAAGGCTCATTCCCCAAACAGTTGTATTAATCCACAATAAAACCAATCTTAACATTAAAAATAATACCAGTTTTTATCTTTAAAATACGGACATGTGAGTCTTTTTGCTCTACCTCAACAGACTGAAATGATTTAAGTGCAGGCAGAGTACATTCTTGTCTCTAGTCTTTAGTTTTAGCTGAATGCCATTGCAACGCCCAGCACTAACTCAGTGTGTGCCAAACATGAATACTTTTAAGCGTCATTTGAGTTTTAAAGGCTACAGTAAGTGATGGGAACACAATCGTCTTGGGAATCTACAAATAACTTTAAAAAAGCTCATAAATCTGGCTTTCATGGTTTGGTTTTCAACAGCTTTATGAAATATGTCAAAGCTTGAACACAGTGAGTTCGTTTTCCTTCAGATTTCTTAGGATTGACTTTCCTCAATCTTTTTCTGATAAACTGTAGTGAGACAAAGAAAAAGGACTTGGCTTTAAAAAAACAGGCATCAGCAAGTCACTTTTTAAAACTGTTGTTTTGTTCTTTAACTTTTTTTTTTTTTTTGTATCTACAGAAGAAAAACGTGTCCTCTAATGTAGGGCAGCCTAAAGTATTCTTTCATCAACAGAAACAGAAAATGCTGCTGTTTAGCACTAGATCTATTACAACACAACCGAGAACATATTAATGAAAAAGTGATGTATAATTAAAAGCTGGTTCTTGTCTTCAATTGTTTAAAAAAGATTCATGGTAACAACTAAGCACACAGTAGTAACCCAGAGAGTTATGATCAGAAGTTAGATGCAAACCTCTGTACTTACAGTGAAACACATGCACTACAATGATAATTAGAAGGTGTTTCAAATATGAACCAAAGGATCAGTTGAAATTATATAAATGTTCAGCAGAGAAAAGCTTTTAGAACTGTTTGAGAACTACTGAAATAAACCCACTCAAAAGATTCCCTGGCATCACATACTGGTGGGGAATGTTGCCAACTGCAAAACTAGTCCAGGTTCAAGGTGCTTTCAGAAACTTCTGATAGAACTACTATCACAATCACCTCTGGTCTACAGTTTCCATGGTTAGTACTCCTTTGCAGCAATACTACTTTATGTGTAATAATACCTCTTCTTCACTATGTCACAGACTAAAAGAACAGATCCCACAGGAAGAATGAAAAGCCAAGACATTTAACCCTCCAGCACTGAAAGTAGCAAGTGGAGCTACCACCACACTGAGCAGAAAAAAACCCCAGGTGTTTAAATATTTGACCAGGTGCTTTTTATCAATCATGCTTTTAAATGACAATTACTCAAGAAAAGTTTCTTTGAGAGCACCACTTTCTTCATAGGTGCTAAACAAAGGGTAAGATTAACATTTTCTATTTGGAGATTCTTTTCACAAACTCTTGCACTTTTTAGCACGACAATACTACAAGAATACAGAAGAAAGAAATTAGTCTATATCGTGACAGCAAACTGGGATGGTCTCCTGTGTAGCTGAGGGACAATTACTTATGATGTGAATACAGTGTAATTTTAAAGCTATGAAAGATGGTAAGATAAACGCACAGTATCTAATAGCACATTTATTCTCTCTGGTCTTCTTCTTTCCTTTTTTTCTTTTTAAACCAGAGAATTTTTCAAGCTAATGGTAAACCTTTGAAAAGTTGTTTTTTTTTTTTTAATGAAATGAAAAAATAATCCATGAACTACAATGATAAATTGTGAATGCTACCAAATTATTCCCTTCTAAACAGAAGTGATTTCAATATCTGTTTTGAAGAACTGATGCTTAATCAGCTTGTGAGCTGATACACCAAATGCATTTGCAGAATATTACCTTACTGCTTTCTTCTAAAGAGTTTACAGAAGGCAAAGTAGACACTACATTAGCAACCTTACCAAATGCTGGAGGAAAACAAAAGTCTAGCATTGGATATTACTTGCTGCTGTAAGTAAGAAGAAGCCACTTTAGAACATAAATCTCAATTAGAATATAATCTTACTCCTGATCAAGATTTCAAATGCATTTTAATTTCAACATGGGATAACTCTTCCATTTCCCCCCCATCAATTCTTATTTAATTCTTTTACTGGCAAAGATAACAAAGCAATATTGATTTGACTGATCTGATACTTGCATTTGGTCTTGCCAGAACTATCTTAATGAAGACCCTACAGGTGAAGCTACTGAAGTGCAAATCTAAAGTGGCAGAAGATTCACTGAAAAGTGACTCATGGATGCACAGAGCAGTCCACTTCTGTTTAATGGTGAACATCTTAGAAAACTTTTTTTAAAAGGAAATATTGTTCTAAATTACAAATTGAATTTTGTTTTGTATTAAATTAGAGCCTGTCAGCTATGACATGGTTAAATATATGGAACTAGGCAGACTTATTATGATAGTGGACTTTGAGTGACTTCCCATGCTAGCTGGGCAAAGTTTGTAGGGTCAAACTGTTGACTCTGTTCTCCTTTCTGAATTCCTTTTCTTAGTGTTCTTCATCAAAGAATAATGCAGGACAGAAAGGCTACTACATTTTAGCCTTTCTGGATTGAAGTGCTTTAGTGAGACCAGAAACCCTTTTCAAGAGGTTGTCATTGCATAAGCAGGTTGTTGCCATTTGAAAAACAAAAGATACTTAGCATATAAAATATTAGCGACTGAGTATTAGAGCTTAGATGCAGGATGAAAACTCTGAAGCACAGAAACAGTCGTGGTCTTCAAACAAATATATTAGTTATTTTCTAGTCAAACAACTCAGATTATTCCATCTTGGTTATCTTGGATAAAGTGAAAATACTCAATAAATCTTCCATACAGTATTTTTCTAGTAAATGTCTTCACATAAATATTTACCATACCTGGCTTTGTCCATGACCAGAATTCCCATTAAAAGCAGTGAGAATAAGGTGGGCGTATCAGGAATAGAGCTTTAGTGCTATAACAATACGAACTACCATGATGTAACAGAAGGTACTGTGTGTATGCTTACATACTATGCTAAAGTATTTACACTATTCAGCGGACGTAATCTACCTTGACTTCAGCAAGGCTTTTGACACTGTCTTCCATAACATCCTCATCAGAAAGCTCAGGCAGTGTGGCTTGGATGAGTGGACAGTGAGGTGGATCGAGAGCTGGCTGAATGACAGAGCCCAGAGGGTGATGATCAATGGCACAGAATCAAGTTGGAGGCCTGTGGCCAGTGGAGTTCCTCAGGGATCGGTTCTGGGGCCAGTCTTGTTCAACATCTTCATCAACAACCTGGCTGAGGGGACAGAGTGTACCCTCAGCAAGTTCCCTGATGGCACCAAACTGGGAGGACTGGCTGATTCCCCAGAAAGCTGTGCTGCCATTTAGTGGGATCTCGACTGGTTTGAGATTTGGGCAGACAGGAACCTCATGAGGTTCAACAAGGACAAGTGCAGAGTTCTGCATCTGGGGAGAAACAACCCCCTGCACCAGTACAGGCTGGGGTTGACCTGCTGGAGAGCAGCTCCGCAGAGAGAGACCCGGGAGTCCTGGTTGATAATAAGCTAAATATGAGCCAGCAATGTGCCCTCGTGGCCAAGAAGGCCAATGGCATCCTGGGATGCATCAAGAAGTGTGGCCAGCAGGTCAAGGGAGATTCTGCTCCCCCTCTGCTCTGCCCTGATGAGGCCTCATCTGGAGTCCTGTGTCCAGTTCTGGGCTCCTCAGCTCAAGAGGGACAGAGAACTTCTGCAGAGAGATCAGCACAGGGCCACCAAGATGATCAGGGGACTGGAACATCTTTCTTATGAGGAAAGGCTGCAGGAACTGGGGCTGTTTAGACTAGAGAAGAGGAGACTGAGGGGGGATCTCAGTAATATTTACAAACATCTAAATGGTGTGTGTCAGGAAGTTGGGGCAGCACTTTTTTTCTGTTGTATCTAGTGACAGGACAAGGGGTAGTGGAAAGAAGCTTGAACACAGAAAGTTGCATTTAAACATAAGGAAAAACAATTTTACTGTACAGGTGAGGGAGCCCTGGCACAGGCTGCCCAGGGAGGGTATGGGGTCTCCTTCTCTGGAGGTCTTCAAAACCTGCCTGGACACATTCCTGTGTGACCTGATCTAGGTGGACCTGCTTCTGTAGAGAGTTGGACTAGGTAATCTCTAAAGGTCTCTTCCAACCCCTACCATTTTATGATTCTATGATGGGGAAAAAGAATCTAATCTAGCTAGCCCTGTAGAATGGCAAAGGTTTAAAAATGTCCTGCACACTCATAGAATGGATCATGTGTCTCAATGGATCACGTGTCTATTTTTATTTTAAAATTATATTAACTTTAAAATTTAGGAGCTGACATGATAGTTCTAATGCTACCCATGGATTTTTTTTCTTAGAATGACATTACTGATGAAAGTGCTGATGCACTTATCATTATGCTGTTGGCCAGTATCAGGAGAGTACCAAATCCATCATTGCTCAAACCATCGATGGAGGAAATGAGGATTCACTGCACAACACTTGAGTACTCCTGGAGTTAAACAGAGGAACAGTAATGATAGGATTTGGAAGGTATTCAGTAAAACCCTTCTGATTCAAAGAAGGCCAGAGTCATACAGAACTTGAAGGAGGGGAAAAGCTGTGTCTTCTACAGAGAAGATAAACATACAAACTCCCAAGTGCCTTTTAAGGATTTCACAGCTAAACAAAACTACATGTTATCATGATTCTCTTCTCTGCTGCATAACAGACCTCTTATTACAAACAAGCACAGCCATTAATAAATAAATAATCTGTTACTAAACTTAAAACAGTAGCTTTTATCAAGTATCTCCTCATCACAGATGACTACTTCTGCAGTTTGAAGTAAAGCTGAAATCAGGTATGAGATGATTAGGAAGGAGATGGAAAAATCAGGATATTTCAATTAAGCAAGCTTTACGTTATTTTGTAAATGAAATAAATACATCAGGTTTCTTATTAAAAGCTGAATATATTTACCCAGACACATTCTGATTGCACCAACATGATACACACACAAAGCATGCACATCAGGGTGACAGCTAAAAAGCACCAGAGAGCTTTGCACATAATCTAAAACTAAATCTGTATGTAATTTCCTTCCCTTTGTTAATTGAAGATTAAAACTAAATCAAGGGGAAGCCTTCTATGAGACTACTTCCAACAACAGATGACTCAACTAGCACCTGAGAATTTGTTGTGCTTGTGTGTACCGAGGTTCTGAACTTCCTGCTTCAATAAAATACCAAACAAGTTGTGTTTCCTTTACAAATAAGTTATTACATCAAGCCCTGTTCCTATAATTTCAGTTTTTGTCTGCATTCCAACATTTTCTTTGGCAAATGTAGAAACGTTCTAATTAAAGAGAGGAGAAAAACAAGCATCATTCATCATGACAAGACTGAATGCTCAAAAGAACATCCTTACTGGTTACTTCGTTCATTCAGTTTCATTTGCCTTTTGAAGTGCACCTAATTCTGGCAGGCAGCTCTCTCAGATGAAACACAGGTAAGAGGGTTTTCACTAGTAATGTCTCATAAGAGCTATTAAAGGTAATAATCAATTTCCCTAATGCCATACAAATATAATACCATCTGTGTGAAGTGAGTCAAAAACATTCTTAGAACAGCAGAATACTTCAAATCCACTATTATATACAGCAAAATGCACCTATAATGCGCTTATTGTTATAACTTACTTTAACATATCGTTTGAAATTTTTTTTGTTTTTTTTTTTTACACAGAAATGGTTCTGTGTTTTCGTCAGCATGATGTATGAGACTGGAGTAAGAAGGATCCTTTACCATGCCCTTTTTCCTTAATTTTCACATGTTCATGGTTAGATTTCAGATGAAAGACCTCTGTCTACTTAATTTGCAATTACCATGAGAAAGACAACTTCCCATGAAAAGTTAAACACCAGACCTGCAAACACAACATAATGTAACTATCTGGCTAAGTATAATACAGCTTATAAAATTACAACATATGTGGCTTCTTTCCTAAATTTATTTAACCACACAATTGGAAGTGCTGATTCACCAAGGCAGAAGTTTAAATGACTTTATAACAGGAGTGTAATTAATCAGATACATACCATTTTGGATAAGTAACTACTGCTAAGAATTGTCCACATGCACACTATAGGGAAATTCTCAAGCAAATCCAGTTAAAACCTCAGTCAGCTGCTCAGGGTAGTGTTCTAGATGCAGAGAGGAATCGTGCACTGTAAATGGTTAAAGCTAACAGAGGATACTGAAGACTGTTGATAACAGAAATACCCACTACTATGTCTGCAACATCCTCCAAAGCAGTATGAAAATAGAAATAGTCCAGTTAATCCTAACACAATCCTAAATTTGAGAAATGATCTCATCAGCTTCCCGAAGAAAACCCAGAAAAACCCCAAGAAAAAAAGATTGTTCAATTGCCTGACAGATGAACCAATGCCATCTCCTTTGGGTGGCTCACATGTAAGTAAGCAGCCAGCTGCCCAATCTACACAGCACAGAGAATATGACACTGTGCTACAGCTTCAAGAAGACACATCTTTTCTTTTATGAGCATAAAGTCAGTGGGATGGAATAAACAGAGTTTTCAATTATTTATGACATTCTGACTTTTTAGTTTTTCTTCTAAGCCACAATCAACTCAACTCTGTAATTCCACATGACAAAGCTTCGTGCAAAACTTCATCAACGTCATCCTTCTTTATGTTAGACTAAACCCAGAATTCCAATACTAGTACTCAACAAAAACTATAGAGTTTGATGTCACTTTGTGCTGACACTTCAGCTCTTTCAGGCACTTACAACTTCCTTTGATTCAAGCAGGAATCTCTGGGGCTAGGGAAAACTTCTGGTATACAAATAAAATTTTAGGACAAGTTTTCAGTTTTAACATGGTAGTGAGGATGCTTTTAAGCTGATTCTTAAATGTTTATTTCCTTGAGAAAGACAGTATTAAACAGCAAATCTACACTTTTCCCCTCGATTGTCCAAAATGTATTCATTTAAACGATGTTAACAGTTACTGTTACAACAGTCAACAAAATTCCAACATATTCAGACTACCCATAAAACTCCTCTCCCTCAGGCAAACATACTCCTGTGAAACTTCTTTCTTCAATAGCTTTAAAAATAGTCATGCCATGCAGCAAAGACTACTGAAGGTCAGCAGAATCAGGCTGCCTGGAATCAGCTCCACAGGTAAAAGTCTCTCATGTCAACTATTGCCAGAATCTTCCACTTGAAATGAAGCTGATAAAGCCTCCAGGCCACAAATAAATCTGGTAAAACCGAATATGGGTAAAGCGTGACCTTTCAGCCAGATTGGGAAAAATAAAGATGGCAATATTCTTCTGTAGATCAAATGGTCCCTGGGGCAGACAATAATCTTGAGTTTTGGATATGTGCAATGCAAAGTCTGGTTTTATGTTCAGTGGAAAATAATGACAAAACACTACCTTTATAATATACTGATTAGCAAAGTGAGGCCCTTTTTTGATTGCAGCCTCAGGGACCAACTTTAGGCAAATATTAAGTAACAATGTTTGTAAAAATTACAAATTTAAGTGATTTCTTAAATAGTCCTGATAAATAACCTCAATACACAAGACATAAATCACTGTTAGAAAAACATGACAGTGGAACTTCTTGTCTTGTAGGCCTTCAAGGTCTACAACAGAATCTCATCAACACATAATAAATCATAAAATAATAAGAACAAGAAGACAAGTATGTTTATATATAAATGCATATACTTACAAGCACAATAAATCAAAAACAATGCAAAAATAATTCAGCTGAAGTTGGAATTTGGTTCTGCAACTATCTTATAAGTTCTAAAATTGATTATTTATTTGGTGTGGTTGGTATGTGAGTTAGGAATCAAAGGAGCCTATTGCAAATTTTATATCATTGCAATTGAGACTAGTAGGACATAATTTGGCACCGATTCATAGAGTATTTTCTTTGTATTAGCTGAGAATTAGCCTTGATTTTGGAGGACAGAATGCAGCAGTCAAGATCATACCTTAGACACACTTAGGAACATATCAGGAGATGAGTAAGATTCTATTATATTCAGGCAAATAGCAGGTCTGTAGGCCACGATCTTACTTGTCATTTTAGTGTTGTATGCTCTTACACAAATATAAGTAAAGTTGCAATACAGATGTTTGCTTGTGACTAAATGAAGCAACAGAGCAAAGAATTTGTCAAAAATAAGGGAACTTTAATTAATGACTAAGATTAATGTTTGCTTGAACCCCTGCATGATATTGTGTTTTGAGGGAGTCAGATTTATAACTAATTTTATTGCCTGGATATAGTGTACTACAATTATGAGAAACAAAAGCCAACAAGAGCATCTCAACATCTGTCTCCACTAAAACCACTAGATTAGAAATTTTCCTTTTCCAGCATAAAGACAATTATAAACAGTCCCCACAAAGTTCCACCATCTTGTATCTTCTAGAATTCTTCTATCTAGAACTACTGTTAAATAAATCTTACTCTTGCTATTGAAAAAAGAAAAGGTGTCTGTGTCATATTATAATGATAAGAGCACACAATTGAACACATTTTTCCTCTTATAAAACCATGTTACTTTCTATACACATTTTACTGTGTTGCATAGAAGTAGTTCTTTACAAGTTCACCATTTAAATTAACTGAGTGTATTTTGGACTGACAGCATTTTAACCATTACAGATAAACACTGCATATAAGCTTGATTTATTGTTATGCAATAAGATACATAAACAATTTCCTTCTACCATAACACGTGTGGGGATCAAGTGAGACAAAACAGGATTTCTGAAGCTTTATCTATATAGCCCCTGTGGGGCTCCAATGGCTTAACCAACAAAAAATCACTCATATGCAGGAGACAGGAGGTCTAATAGCACATATTGGTCTCATGAAACAGTTATTCTTCCATGTTGTTCATGTGAGGAAGATGGAACACTAATTCTCTGTTATTACCATCCATACATGCAATTTAACTTTCACTCATGAAATGCTGAACATGTGCAGAGAAATATTTTTTTACTGAAAAATAAATTATTTAGATAGCAGTTACTGAAAACAACCACGATTTTCTAAGCATTAGGATAACATACCCTAGGGCAAAAAAAAACCAACCCCACAAAAAAGGCAAAAAAAAAGGCTAAAAGCTGATTATTGTTAGCATCAGTCACTCTTGCAAAGTGTACGTGACCATCTGCCAGCAAGCTTGTAATGAATCATACAGGCAAACACAATCACAACCACAAGAAGAGAAGAAAAAAGACAAAGGCACATAAACTTTACCAGGCTTTCAGTACTGTAGAAATAAGGCCAAAATATAAACTTTGATTGTGTTTTTATATGATAACACAGCTTCCCCAAATGTTGATTTTCTACAAGTGCAAGGTTATAGTTCAGACAATAATGTAAAACGTACAATGTGTTACAGTTGCAGCAAGCCAGAAATCTACTAAAACTCTATCAACAGAACAATACAAACCTCTATTTCTTCCTAGTAATTAATATTGTTTGCAAAGAGATTGGGTCTGGCTCTGTTCTTAACATCTTACATGTTAATTCCAGCTTCCTAACTTCAGGTTTTGCTTGCTTTTCTGGTGCCTTGTTATGATAGCATTTCCCATATATGTTTATGGAAACACATTTTAGTGTTTCTTACAAATTTAAGGATCATGTCCTCTGAAGAAACTTGGAACAAAACCCAAAAGCAAGCAAACAAAACCTGCAGTTTTGCTTTATGAAATGTACTGTATGTTTATATGCAGAGAAAATTCTGGGCTGGAATCAGCCATCCTGTCAACACTTTGTACCTTCGTTTAGCAAAAAATTTACAGCCACTCATTTTTCATTTTCATGTTAGTCCGAATCAGTTGAATGTACAGAGAAAACTGGTGGCACACATTAAAATTACAAGCGAGGTAACTGATTAAAAGTTTGGGTGACCTAAGTGTGGCAATGCAACAGGATCCTCTTAATAAAATCTGAGCCTATCATAGTGTAAGCAAGGACTATGAGTGGTAAAATGAACTACAGACACTGATTTTATCCTGGAGAATTAGCTATTTAGCTAAAACAGAGCTCTTATTAGCAGCTAGTTGGGGTGTCACAAGTTATTTCTAAATCATTGCAAGATACATTCATGTACTCAATTGCATAAATCATGTACATCAGCCAGAGAAGCCACATGGGTAGGTGGCCATCCTTCCCAGAATGGGCTCCGGAGAAATAATCAGATGCACCCATAAAGTTCAAGGGGTTTCTGAAACTGTTTAATCTTGTCTGTTCTATCTGAATACGCTATGTACATCTTAAAAAACATCTTTTGGACAAAACTGGCCTATTGACTCAGAACGCCTTTGTAAACTAGTGTTTAAAGGACACAGTCCACAAAAAATTTGATGCTATGTCTTGCTCCTTCCAGTTTGAGCCAATTTCACTAGTATGGAAGCAGGATGTACTTCAAGTTCTCATGTCTTCACTGGTAATAAGGACAAAATTAGTGCCAGGCTCAACAATCTGTCTTTATCAAATAAAAATAGTCATGTACATTCTCATCCTGAATATATAAAAGTAAAAGTTCTTTTCTCTCTTGTCAAAAGAATATAGGGATTATTCTGAGTTTCACAGATGTAACACAGACAAACTAACAGCAGTAGAATTTTAGACAGAGAAACAGCATATGACTCACAGAAAATCATGGCCTAGTAGCACCATCTTTGACATAGTATTTGAAGTGAGGTGATGCCAGGTAGGTGGTTTCTGCCATCTTTAGTAACTTAGCTAATACTGACAAAACGATAAACTGAGGTTAATATTCTTAGGATCCCTTCTGTTAGACTGGTTGTTGAAGTGCTTAGAAAAACATCCATATGCGTTACCCTGCATATGATAAAAATTCTCCCTGCAGCCACCACAGTAAGTTTTAGGAAGTGCAACCTGTATGCAGCTACGCATAATATTGTGTTCTGGTAGGCACACACCATATTCCAATCCGATCTGAAGTTTTAAACAGGATCAAAGGTACTGAGAGGACTTCCTTCTCATTAAGTATAATACATACATACATGCCAATAAAGAGGGGCTGAACAGTATTGGATGTATACATAGACACAAGCAAAAAAGTCTCAAAAGCAACATCAAATCTATAGAATATTACCAGTTTATTGAAATTGCTATCTTAGTATGTTATTTTACTTTGTTGGGTGTATTGCAGTCCAGAAATTTTGGCCAGCTAAGAGGCATGTGAATGCAGATTTTCTCCACTCTACTGCAGAAGCAGGAATGTAAAATGTATGAATACAAAGGAACTTGCTTAACATAGAATAAATGCTGAAAATCTAACAGAAACTATGAGCAGTCTGATTTTGATGTAAACGTTGTGGCTTGTTATGTTGATGATATCCATTAAGTATATTTTTAAAGTATTAAAAACATGTTGATAATAAACATTTAAACATGTTTAAATAAGCATTATTAAAACAAAAGTAGAAATTATGAAAACAAAAGTAGAAATAAGACTATTTACAGTTGCCTGGTTGTAATCTTCTCAGTCTGCTAAGCAGGTTCACATATTGGCAATAATAATCTATGAAGCAATGTCTCACTCTGATGCTTTTATTAATAGCACTAGCCATATTCTTTTGCAAGTCACTGGTAGAATTAATAATATAAAATGAAGTTCCAATATTGCAATGAAATCTAAAAAGATAATAATTTCCAACATTTAGACCATTCTTGCGTTACATTGCAAGAAGTGTGTTTAACAGTTTGCAGGCATTAATATTAGCTTGTGGATGACAGGTTTAATTTCATGGCTGTGAGAAAATGCAAGAATTTATTCAAATATAGTAATTATATTTTTATCATCTGAAGAGGAATATTTTTTCTAGAAGTACTTTTCACATGCAGGTCCAACATAAACATTTTTCTTTCTTTCTTTCAGCAAAGTTATAAGATTTAATGAACGAAATTAACAGATGAAAAAGCTTATTAGGTCATTTAATTCTTACTGCTGCCAGTACAGGATTTTCCTGTACATATTTTAGCATTTTGCCCATCTATATTAAATTACTCATGCAACAGGGATTCTGCTGCTTCTCATGAGAGGCTTTTCTACAGCCTCATAGATCTTAGCCTCTTTATACTTGATATAAAATTAAAACAAAGCTTAGGCCATGATTCCTAATGGCTTCTTTGCCTGCTATAGTCCTGTTGGAATACTTCATAGGCTGGCTGAAAACTCAATGCCTCACCAGCCCATGCTTCCTCATCATCTATAAGGGAGAGCTTCAATGGAGTTCTGGAACAGGCACTGCTTAAACATTTCAACTGCCATTTATGTAGTGCTCTTAACCTTGAAAAATGAGCCTACAGTGTAAAATAATTATCTTTCCAGGGACAAGGTTTTTCCTTCCCATGACATTCATTTCACCTAACTTTAGGAGTTTTTTTCTCAGATTGTTACTCAAGAGTCTCCTTATGATCATCAAAGAGAAATCTCTCTGACTCAACAAGGAAGCCTTGGGTGACCTGGTCTTTGTATTTAATCAAAGAAGGCCACCGTGACATTCTACACAAGGATTCAATCTTCATTAATAGAAGAGGAAAATATTCTAAGCCAGCCCAGTTATAAGATACTCATCATATAGTAAATATTTCAACTTCAATGTATGCATTTTTGTCCTTAAAAATGACACCTTTGATTGGGTGAACAGGCAAAGGAAAGCAGAAATTAGTAGAATAACAACAGCTGATCATTAATTTGATTAATTAGATATAAAGTTATTTATGTTCAACAAAAATGCTATTCACTGGACATCGCTCTTAATAACATTCCACAGGCTACAGTCAAAACAGTGACAACTGGTAATATATCACTTAACACTAAAGGTGAAACCTTTCTAGTTATTTAAAATAGAATTTGATCACAGATTTGATTGAAGACATTACTTAAAAATCAAGGGAGAACGTACAATTACGAGCAAGATCTTCTTATAAAGTTTAAAATGAAGCTAGTAAGCTAAGATTTAACAATTTGAGAGGATTTGTAAATATAAGTCAGTCTGGCTGTGAGCAGCCTGAATGAGCATGAATGTTTGAATACAACAGACATAACCAAGGACAGTCTCTGAATTTCATTTGCATGTGTTTCTAGTGGGGAAAAATAAAGATTTTCAAAGGTTTGCATTTTCTCTGTGTAGTGAAACTACTCCAGTAATAACTCAGATTTAGACAAAATGAAACATCAGTAGAGGGCTTTCTAATTGATTTGTGTTGTGAAGAAAATATACTATTTTAATGATAGAATACTGATAAGAGATTTGATCTTCTGTACACATTCCACTGGAGATGAAGGATTACCTTTCTAGCAAATGATTTATTTGGAGAGATAAAGAATAGATTGTTACTCAGCTATTGAGGTTCTTATGTTAATATTTACACAGCAATAAGAGTTTCACTAGATGGTTGTATGGAAGCGAGGAGTTCAAGCTCAAAGGAGCTCTGATCTTAGTATCAGCATGCAGGTAAATCTCTCTCCTGTCCCATCACAGGTTCTGATGCCTCACTAACAGGGAAAAAAATAGCTTAGCTCCTTCCTTTGCTCTTACAGCAGAAAGATGAATGATAAAAACAATGCCTAGTTTTTGTGGCAGAAAGAGCAAGAAGGTGTGCACGGTTTTAGAGAACTATCACTGAACTATGTTTATTAGAATTGAAAAAAGCAAAGGTTTTTCTTTCTATGGAGCAAAAATAGTTTGCAGTTGCTCTATCCTCTTCATATTACACATCTATAACACAGTTCAACAAATATGGATATATGAAAATATGCTGCAAACATTTTTTTGCACTCTCCATAAAAAGGTTAGCGTATGTATTGTATTTTTTTCTTGAGGGAAACAGATGTCAGGAACTAGGTACCTTACTGTTGCCATAAATGTCCTCTCTCTCTCTGAAAGCTTTGTTTATTCCTCTTAACACAGTTTCTCACTTCCTTTTCATTCTCTCTTTGACATCAGTTTATCTTTGAATTCAGATTCTTAACTTGAACCTGCTCTTGGGAAGTATGACATGCTGTTATTATCAAATAAGTGTGCTATTACCAGATGAGAGAACCTTCCGCTAACCTGAACAACTGCTTACAAGAAGAAGGGTTTAAATCACAGGGGCTGGGGTGATTTGTAAGGCTAGATTACTGTCAGCTGCTTAGACATTTTTAAAATACATTCCTTTAAACAAAGGGCACACGCATTTTTCTTTAAGATGTCAGTAAGGCAGATTTTTCATTTTTCCAAAAGCCTTCTGGATTGTGTCACAGTCTGCTGCCTTTTCACATCAACGTAATTCGACATTCACATAATACAACCAAAGAAAAACCTTACATAAAAATTTTAGGTTTAAATTGTCCAAATGCACAAAGCTGTAATTAAAAGGACATCTTCCAAAGAGCACATAAACAGTATGTGAGCATATAGGGTAAGAATATCTGGTTTTTTCACATGTAATTTAATAATGAAAAGTAAACATGCATGTGCTACAGACATGATTTTTAAAAACAGGTTTTAAAGGCCTCACTAGAGCTAGTTGCTACACGTTAGCACACAAGTTACTTCATTTGGTTTCAAACCAATGGCAACGTGTTTAAACAAGTGCTGTATTGTTTTGCCCAATCTGGGAAGCAGATTAGGCACAGCACTTAACACTGTCAAAGATATTCAGCAGTCCAATTGTAAGATCCTTAACATTAGCTGTAATTTCCAAGTTAATTTTGAACTCGTGCTATTTGAGTTTAAGATGTAATGACACTTGTTACCAGCTAAAGTTTGCTGTCATCACGTAACTCTGAAGAGAATGAGCACAGCCTTTGGCCACTGTAGCCAAACAATACAAACATATTAAGGAGGAAGGACATATAGCAACTGTTCTTCTTAATCCTGGGACTCACTTCCTACTTCTGTATGTAGATGATTCAGCTTTCAAAGATTAAAATAACATTCATTGTTAAAAAAATACCCACAGTGAAAGAAACTACTGTCCTACAGATATGACCTTCATTAATGCACTGTTATGATCTTTTAAAATATTTATAGATATTTGTTTATTCTACTTTAGGTATCTCTTGAAAGTTTGGGCTAATAAAGGTGATCACTATAAAAGTAACGAAACAGTAAAAACTAGGCAGCACTTTATATTTAAGAAGGTTTTCGTAATGGGGAAGTGATGATGACAGGAACGTAAAAAAAAATTAATTCATTATATCATTATTGCTCAAGACATGATATCATAAAGTCCTAATCTAAATTAACATGACCAATGTGACAGTGGCATCTATAACATATTAAGTAAATACATATGTATAAAGATAATTATGTATATATAAAAATACACTATTTCTTTTAATGTGAATATAATAGTCAAAAAGCCTTGAGCAGATGTTACAGAACAAAGTAAGATATCTGAATAAGTCTGTAAGTGGAAAATATGTTGGATTCATTGAGTAAAGACATCTCAAGCTTAGCCAAAGCAGTGCAAGAAAACCAATCCAATCAGTGCCTACAAAGTAGGAAAACACACTGACATATTTGGTTGGAGAGATACTGAGTTTTGAGTTTCCAAAACTAAAATCAATTCAGAAGCAATTAAGTAGACAGTCTACCTACGTGAGGCTCAGACAGTTCATAGAATCACAGAATCACAGACTGGCAGGGGTTGGAAGGGATCTTTTGAGATCATCTAGTCCAGTCCCCTTGCAGAAGCAGGTTCACCTAGATAGTTGTCTAACAATTTTAATGAAAATAAACTTTAATGTAATTTACTCAGAGAGAGAGAACTAACATAATAGACTTATAAGCAAGTCACATTGCAAAGGTTATGGAAGAGCCAGACAGAATATGTTACAAAATTCAATGTGGATGAAGATGAGAATTAACATAGGAGTTTTAGAGATATTAATGAAAGCATAACATCAAAAAAAGGGAGAGAATAAAACACCAAAGAAACAAAGGAGGATGTTTGTTATGAACATAACTTGCTAATTATAGATTTAAATTATAGATTTAAATGCATTAAAGGATGGTGGCAGTATCAACTGTGAAAAACTGTGCAAGCATTTCCAAAGGAAGACACAATGTCTAGTTTTGGCCGCATCATGCTTCCACTAACAGCATGCTATCTAGGAAATATATCGTGTACTGAAATGAGGGATGGGATGTTACAAGGCAAGATGGGAACAAACAGACGGAGTCGCCAAGACAGAGTAGTAACTGGAATTTTCAGTGGATCAGATTATTTGACCTCTTGTCCCTTCAGCAAAAGTACGATATGAGAATTACGGGGTAAATGCTGTCCCTTGAAAGGAAGGGCACTAAAAGGAGACATGAGGGAACGTCAGAGACAGAACATAAAGATGACTATGAATTCACAAGATGTTATGCCAGATGTTCTGAATGATTAGAAATAAGTAGCAGCTGAGAAAGTGAACGGAATCCTGAGATTTTGTTAAAGCAGTCGTGAGAGACTGGTGGAGTTCAGACTGAACAAAAAGGATAACAGGCAAATGGTAGGGAAAGGATGAATGATTGATAAGACTTTGTCGCTAATTTTAGAAGTGCCAAAGAACTGAACTATGGCTCTTGATGAAAACAGTTTGGTTTGGCTTATCTGAAAACATAATAACCTGGCACTCCTCTCTTCCAAAGAGTGTAAGAACTCAAAACAGACAAGACTTTCAGCAGACTTAAAATCTAGTAGGGTCTGAGATCCTGTTCCCTGTTTTTTTAAGTTACAAGTTCATGAGTCTTGTCCTTGTTGACATTTGTTCCTGAGAAATATGCTAAAATAATCGCAATGAAAGAAAATATTTTGAAGTCAGCAAATGCAACTATCATAAACTAATATTAAAGTACCAGGAACCAAAGGTGGAGACTTAACATTGAGTGTCAAAATGTGAGGAATGTAAATACCAGGAATATATAAAATACTTCATTCATTTATTCCAAATTTCAGATTTTTCATCTCAGAATTGATTTTGCATTCTCACACTAAAGCACTTTCTTTTACATACGTAGATCAACTACTGCTGTAAGAATGAAGCACCAGAACCTAGCTGTTTACATTGTCCTGCCTTTATTTTGCACATATTTCATTGCATATTTTTCCATTGCTAAAACAAGAAAACTCCCAAAATGAGATCTTGCTTATCTACTAAATCAACATCTTGGAAGTTTTAGGTGGCAAAGTCTGCAGATAGCAGACTAAATCCAAGCCAACACTTTCTTACACTACCTCAAAAACTTTTGTGCTTCTTTTTCTATCAGAGATCTCACAAGATCTCTGTATTTGTCTGTCAAACAGAAGCTGTGCAGCTGTAAGCAAAATAATTGGAAAGATAATGTTAGTGGTATTCAGACATCTCTGTCAAAGCAGCTTAGTCATATGCTGTACGGAATAAAAACAGGATTGGCTGAGTAAGGGAATTTACTGTTTCCCAGGAAAGGAAATTGCCTGCAACACATATGGCGAAATGTTCTAAATGTTTAGTTTTGACAAAATATACATTTTAACTCTTCTTATAAGGTGAGTTCTGTAGAGTGGGTATCTTCTTTCTAAAAAGGGAAAGATCTAATTTGTACTTTAAATATACCAAATCAGTATTTGCTATTTTATGTCAAATACTATATACACTCAGCTATAAAGCAAGCGGGAAATCACAGGCTAAGCAGCTATATTTCAGCTGAAGGTGAAGAGAACAATAAACGTGGAAAAACCACAGAAACGATTGGTCTGAATCATAACTTCTTACTCAATTTCAGACCGGCATAGATTCTGTGCAAAATTATTAAAATTCCTTCCTACTTCAACATGTCTAACAATGAGATGTTACTTCTCGTAATTGACGGGAGACACATCGTCTCTGTCATTCAGCTTTTCTGGAACAAGCCCTGCCCTGTGAGTAGACTAGTTATTATGCCTCTGAGGCTCAATAAAAGGCTGTACTCAGGCATCTTCCCTCTTCCTCCTCAGTTTTCAAGGATAAAAATGTATGTAACATGTTTTAGTTTTCACACCAGTTTTCTAAATCTAGCTGTTACTACTTTCTTTCCCCCTGAACTCTGACTGACTTTGACTCCCTGGGGGGGGGGGGGCAGAGAAGACCACTTCCTCCTCCACAGCTGGGAAAGCTGCTCCCAAAGGGATAGAAAGGGTGAAGGATCAGAATCAAATGCTCCAAAGGATGCACCAAATACGGCACTATCCTGTAGTGAAGGGTTAAAGGGATGTATATTTTGTTGGCAAGGTGAACGCTCGCTAACTTTCCTGGGCAGTGGGAAAGAGCACTTCATTAAAGCAATATGAGTCCATTAAACCCAGATGGGGAAACAGTAAAATCCTTCCTCAGTTGCGTGTGCATTGGGGGTTGTAGTCCAGTTACTGCCCCTCAAGCCTGGAAGTGTCGAAGAAAAGTCGGGGAAAAGATTACCACAGTGAACTGCTGGGTGTTACTCAGAGAGCTAAATGGGAAGTACAGCAGAATAGCTAACTGGTGGTACCTGCTGTGCTGGTAAGAGTCTTCCATTAGTAACTTCTTGTCACTTCTCAGAATAGTACCTGCACTTCCCATACCTTTTCCTTGAACAGCTGCCAGCTGCCATAGCAACTGGCCATCCAGTCATTCATTCAAAAAAAGAATAGAAGAAAACCCACCACGAAAAACCGAAGCCAGCCAAAAAAACAGTAAAAGGTGAACTAGTTTCTCTTTCCAATATTCATACAACCACAGTTCTCCCTAGTGGAGGTCCAAGATACAGCAAGCCTTGTGAGGCAGCCTCCAAGTTCAGTTTTGTTCCTGGGCCAATATGGCTCAAGGGCCTCCCAGGGTCATGCATTGGCCTTTCCTAAAGGAAAACAGACTCCAGTTCAAACCTTCAGAGAGACTCTGGTCTCTCCTCAAAATCCCAGAAAAATTGAGCTGCCAGATTGCATTGACGATCTTACTCACTAGTGTGGCATACAGATGGCAAGCTTCAGAGCAACTAAAAAGCCATTTAATCAAGCCTCTCACAGAGATCCTGTCCAATGAATTCTCGGCATCTCGTTATGTCTTGCCTTTTGTACATGTGCAGTTTCCTGAGTAGAGGTTTCATAATTAAAAAGAAAACTTCTAAAAGACTACATTGGTCAGTCTCGTCTTTACCTTTAACATTTAACTAAACGATTTTTAAAAGTTAAGGAGAATAATCATGAAAAATGAAGATTATCCTACAGTTCTTCATTAGGAGACAGATGCTTTCAGGGCTGGAGCAATCTAATTTTCAGCACTACTGTATAGTATAAACAGAACTGTATATTTTTTAGGCTACCTGTGAGAGGAAAAGAAAGGAGGGAACAGACCAAATTAAGAACAAATCATAACAGGAAATTATTATTTAATGTAGTAAATTAATTAAAAATACTCATATCACAGAAAATATTGAATTTGAATGTCTGATTAGATATCTAGAAACACTTCACATAGTCTAGTGCATAAATCTAACTCTAGATGCTGTCTTCACTGTACAATGGTACGTTTCTCAAATACCTTGCAAGAGACTGTGATTCATATGGAATGAAACATCCCTTCAGAGACTTTGATACACTGAAAAGTAGAAATCGGTGCACAAAAAGTTCTGAAACTTCATTACCAATGCAGGTATCTGTCACATCAATTTGCTTTGCTATCGCAATACAAAGTTGAAAGAACAGGGAACACATACTTTCTATGCCAAACTTCTGTATGGTTTTTGTGTTTTGTAAAAAATAATCTTAACAATATCACAAGTTTCAAACTTACTCCTCCATTTCCTCTGGCTGGAAGGATGAACAATGGCAGATGAACACTCAACAGGAAAAAAACCCTGACAAATTGGTTCCGCAGGTCAGAGTCCAATTGTACAATTGTACAAGTACAATTAGGACTTTTCTGGATATCTCCAGAATTGAATTATAGAGATTTTCCTTTCCAGAGGTAACTATGTAGTAAGTAAAGAAATCCCAGCAGCTTCCAACAATGTAAGGCGTGCATTTTAACTGCTACAGCTATATTTGACAAGCCCTGAACACAACTTCCATGATTTGAAACATAAAAGCCACATCAATATACCATATGAAATATAGCAAGTTGTATAAGAGAGCCTGTCCTAAGAGGTCCCAAAGCACGCTGAGGTTTTCCTTGTACAAGAGAAACTTTGGTCTGTAATTCATGTTAGTTTGACTAGTGAGGCATCCCCTCTGTTCACTTTAATTAAGAAAAATCTATAGCTTTCAAATCCAGACTTAGCTACACTCTCAAGCAGTTTGTCTTCAGGTGTTGGTATCCTTTCATGCAGTTTCAAGACAACATTTGCTAAAACAGAGAAGCAAACTCTTCCAAAATTTCAGTGGAATCGGGCCTTTCCCAGGGTTTGGTAAGTGGTTAGTAATTTTCCACTTTTTCAGGATCACAAATCATTACAGAGAACATGGGAGTGGGAAGTAGGGGAAGCTCCCTTCTCCTCTTGCATATACATTTCAAATACTTAAGATTTTCCTCTCACCTTTTACAAGTATTTCCCAGCTCGAAGAGCAGGGAATCAAGCTCGTGAGAGCTGGCAGGGTGGCTGCTATTCTGCCATGCCACTTCCTGAGGCATGCCTTGCTGCCACCCTGCCTGCAGTTATTCCCCTCTCCCTGTCCCAGCTGACTTGTGGTCTGTAACTCTTGCTAATGTTAGCACTTCCAAAGCTAGCCAGTTAATACAGACAAAAACCCTTAAAAAACCCTCCAAAACAACAAACCCACCGTTCTTGAAAGCCCTTAACTCTAGAAAGACGTGCCTAAAACATGAGTATTCATCTCAGAGATTTGGTAAAATACAAAGCCTGTAATTAAACCCCTTCTCTTTGCAAGGACGTGCTGGAGCCTGGGTTTATATGCTTAGGACAGTGTATTTCCCTGCACTTACACAATGCATTAAACACTAACGAAATTCCAGCTCAGCTCAGCACATAAACAAACAAATAAATAAATAAATGAGAAAAACTAACAAGCCCTGCAACTTTTTTTCTTTTTTTTTCCCCAGAAGAACTAACAAGCCCAGCAACAACAGTTCGCCGTTTAGAAACGATTACCACCGCCAATAATTTTACAAGCATAGTTGGAGGCTATCGGAACTGATTGCTCTGTCTAGGAAATTCTTAATGAGAGCTCTGCTGCAGGAATTCGCAGGGGTCTCGTTGCTGCCGGCTCCTCCCCGGGGAGCCTTTCCTCCCGCCCTGCGCGTCCCCGCTCCGCTCAGCGCCCCGCCGTGCCGTGCCGTGCAGCCCCGCGCAGCTCCGCGCCCGGGGCGGGCGCATCCCCCTCCCTCCCGCCCCCGGGGGGAGGCACTGGCCAAGCGGGGAGGGAGGAGCGGTCCCTCTCCACATGTCAGCCCGCTCTGATCAACTTATCATATAAGGGAAGGGCAGGGATCAATTCGGGTACCGGGGCCCCGCGGTTTTGGCGCAGGCGAGGAGGAGAAGGCGGCAGAGGCAGCAACAGCACTTCGCAGCCCGCGGGCCGAGCGGGGCTGGACCGCACCGCACCGCACCGCACCGGACCGGACCCGACCCTACCCCCGCAACTGCCCCACTTTTTGCTTCCTGCATCTGACAGCGGAGGGCACGACGTGCGCGGAGGAGACGGCGCGTTCCCCGGCGGCAATCAGAAGAGCGGCGAAGCCCAACCCTCCTCTTGACGGCACATGGCCCCGCAGCGCCCGGGCTCAGCGCAGGTTAACTAGCTCTGCGCTCCCGCCCGCGCGCCAAAGCACTCCGGGCTCGCTGCGCTACCGCAGGAGCTAAAATGCAGCTGACTGGTTACTTCTGTCTGGGCTGCACTATTCTCTTAGCTTCAGGATACAGCTCCTTCAGCAAGAGCATGGAGACCATAGGCAAGAAGCAGTACCAAGTTCAGCACGGGTCATGCAGCTACACCTTCCTTTTGCCCGAGACGGACAACTGCCGATCTTCGCCGTCGTACGTCTCCAACGCGGTGCAAAGGGATGCGCCTTTAGATTACGACGATTCAGTTCAGAGACTGCAATTACTCGAAAACATCATGGAAAACAACACTCAGTGGCTAATGAAGGTAGGATAGTGGCATTTCTATTCAAGAAATCTCGTTTACAATATCCTGTTCTTTATATCATTGTGGGGGTTTGGCTTTTTGTTTGGATTTTTTTTCTTGTGTGTGGGGGTTTGTTTTTTTATTCTAACAGTTTGTAAGCCCACAAACCGCTTTATTTCAGCCAGGTTTCTGAATTACCTTTCAACCAAACAGTTGTGTTGAAGTTTGAGAACACAGTTTTACTGACTAGAAAGGAAAAAGAGCACTGCAGTGCCCTGCAGGGCTCGTGCTTTAAAAGTTTGTCATTACGTTGGAGCTGCTTTGACAAACAGTGGTTCCACACAGAGGCAGACTGCGAGCACATCTGAAAATTCTGACACGAAAGAACCAGCTGCTAATTTATAATTAACTGACAAGGGCTATTTTATTTCTGTTTAAAGAATACAGAACGTACCTTTCTCCGAGGCATGTTTGAAAACTGTGATTTGAAACATGAAACTTGCGTGCAGAAATTAACATGTGAAGCCCCACTGATAAGAACTGTAATTCTAAGCAAAGACCGCAAAGTCAGACTTGCAGTGAAACGAGCCTAGTGAAGTGATGGGATTTCAAGAGAGCTCATTAGCGGATATCCTTTGCATCCTGTAACATTTATCCACTTGAATATACAATATTCAAGGGAAAAATATTCTGGAAGAGGTGTTGCAGATGCCACATAGCTTCCTGTAATGCAACTCCATTGTAACTAAAGGCAAGTTACATCGTTATTGACAAAGTGGCAACATTTGTAAAATTATACCTGAATCGGCAGGAAAAAAAATGAACTGCATATATTCTTGATATTACTGGAAAATAAACCTGATCACTATTCCTTCCACATATGTAGTTCAACTGATTTTGATCTAATAAACCTTTATTTTACTGGTACCTGAAAAAAATGTAATACTATGGATTACTTGCCTAGTAAATTTATGAGTGTTTATGTTTCAAAACAAGATGCCTGTCTTCTAAGCATTGAATATTTCGAAGACTTGGTTGAGTTGACGTAGTATCTCCAAATAAGTGTTCCAGTGTTGTCATAAGGTTTTTTCTCATAAAGAAATACTTGTTGCGAATATACACAGTGTACAACTCTCTATAATGAGCAGCCACATCTTACATGACTATAAAATAACTTTGCATTAGGGTTCAGTTTTTTCATCAATGACAATGCTACAGAACTGGTATGGTACAACCAAAGAAACCTGCTGGCCAGTTTGTGCGTGTGAGGAACACAAGCACAATGTTTTCATCTACCTGAAAATGAACCCTAAAGTTTAAATTCAAAATGCATTCCCTTGAAGGCTGCAGTATGGGCCTCTAAATCAATGTTTTTATGGTTTTAGGATGCTTAATTTAGACCCAAATGATGTCAGTTCAGTAGCTTTCGGTTTTTAATCTCTCTCCACATGCCTACTTACCTTTCTACTTATTCATTTACAATGCTCACTATTGTAATGTTAAGACCAACATTAACAGATGTGCAACGTGGGACGGAAAACACACAAAATAAACCAGTCTAATCTATCCAGCTGCTAAGCAATTTCCTAATATAAATAGCAAAATCACACACAAGACTCCAGTGCCAAATGCCACTGAAGTAGGCAAACACAGTATCATAAGAGGCATCAGGTAAACAGAAACGAATAAGCAAATTCCAGCATCCTTATTTAGTAAAAACTATGCTTTTTCCTGTCAGTCCCTGGGAAATTAGCTACAAAATGAATAGGATAAGTATGTCTAACTCATTCTTTGGGGGATCAAACAGCAGGTTCTCTTTTACAAGGCAGAAAAATGTTTCTTTTATTTGAGCAAAGATTTCCAAATAAGATGCTTCAGGGTAGCCTGTTTTTTTTTTTCTATCTGTTCCAGTGCTAAACATCCTGTAAAATAACTGCTGTTTGCCTTTCTCACTATTTTAACACCTGCTCTTTATGTCATCTGTTTTGTTCACAAAGAGACTCCAACAAAAGTAGCTTTTCCTCAGATTGGATTTGCTAAGAGACACCTGGTCTGCAAGTGAAGTTGAAAAGCAAACAGTAAAGTTTAAAGCTGCTTACAGAGTTTACTTGCTGGTTTTTTAGGGTCACTAATACACATTCCTAGGCTCATATCTCAACTTACTGAGATATCATGCTAGATTAGTCAAGGCAAGACAGAAAAAAAATAGTTCACTTAGTTTCTACAGTGTATTGAAAGTATAGTATAAGATTAATTTAAAAGATAACTTGACAATAACTTCTCAGCAGCTTGACAAAAAAACTGCTTTAGGTCATACTTTTTTAAATGGTTTTGCTCCTTTAAGAGGCAGCACCTGTTTTGTTTTGAAGTTGTGTAAAAAAAACCCCAACATCACACGCTCTTAGTGTGAAATAACCTTTAAACGTGGTTCCTGAAGTATTGCACATCCCCGAGCATTTTTACACTCCTCCCCCCTCCTGCCTTTAATCCATCAACTAAAGGAAACATTCTGCTTCTGAATGAACGTTCGGCTGTATGAATGGAACAGCATGGGAAGTGTGCGCTTCATCTGGTGAAAGGATGAACACAATGGGAAGAAAATGAGTTACGTAGCTCCAGGTCCCTTTCTGATCTGCTCCTGCATAGAGAGCAGAAGTCTTTGTTCTGCAATTGCTACAAATTGCTGCTTCATGGAAACACATGTTTTTTTGGTCTGAACTGTATTAATGCCTTATGCCACTATTATAGGTACCATACATACAGCTGGAGATTGGCTTTTCAAAAGCAGATTATGTTTAAGTGTGCAGATGATACACTAGGACAAACCACTATTCCATCTAATCCAACGCTTAGCAGTAAGCCAGTAAGTGATGCTGCAGAACGAAGGACAAAACCCTACGTCAACTGTGCAGCAATATACCTGAAATAAACTTTCTTCTGTAATTTTTTTTTTCTCCCTACCTTCAGATCAATTCGTGCATGTATAAGATTTCTTCTGCTGGGGAGGGAGAACAAATCTCCCAAAAAAGGATTTTAAATGGATTTGAGAGGATAGCAGATTGGTATACAGCTGAGATCCAAGACTGGAAATTCTAAATGTGGACGTGTTTATATTGGCAGTTACACTTTGGTAATTTTTTTATAAAAATTAACATCAAGTTTTCAGATATTCCTAGACGACAGGCAATTCCCTTAAATTCCACAATTAAACAAGCCCGTGTCTGAATTAATGGCAGCTTTGGATCACGGCATTTCTACTCAAGGAACTTCAATTTTCAGGTATTAAGACATTGAAATAACTGAATGTTGATGTGAATTTACTTCTTAGTACATGAACTAGATCTCATGACTCAGGAGGACTGTGCCCAAAGCAGTAGTGTAAAAGAAATGGCTCATTTTTTTTTTCCATCTTTCCTGTTATAAACAGCTGGAAAAAAAAAAAAGTACAATCAAAGAGGTTATAGCATATGGAATATAGGTAATTTATTTGCATTTTATCCGCAGATCAAAAGACTAGAAAATAAAAGTCTGTGCCAGAAGTCAACATTTAAACTTAAGACCAGAACTTCATCTTGAACCATCCCAGTAGACTAGGAGAGGGATACTTTCCTGATAGAGATGCAGTACCTTTGGGTGCTCTGAACTGCGATTCGTTTTTCCTTGCCCTAATACCCTGGAAGCTAAAAACCCATTGCCACTTGCAAACATGTTTCTACCCTAGGCACAACAAAAGCAGATGTTTTAAGATGTACAGGGGTGATTGCTTATAATTTTTGATGAGTAATTACCAATGAAAGGTTATAGTTATTGTATTGAACTTCATTCTGATATGCCATCGTTCAAAAAAATCTGCGCGGAATGGACAAGGGACAAATAGATTGTACAGTGTTGGGTTTTGAAGTACGCAAGAGATGCTTCTGACTCTGAACCAAGAGCTGCATTCCTTTCTTAAGTAATGCATCTGTTTTCACTTATTGTGAAAAGTGCTCGTTTCTGTCTATTGACTATGTATTTGCTAAGCAAAAGAGTACTGGCAGAACCCAAACCAAAATACTTCTTTTACTTAGAGATTAGTACATGATATGACTATGCACTTTCGTATTCTGTCTCCTGTCAGTAATTCATCTGAAAGGATTTTAGATTACACTTTTGCATGTGTTTAAAAGGTATGTTGCCGTTCCTGCATCATTACACAGATACTGAGTTGGGGATACAGGTATGAAATAGTACAAAATGGAGAAAGAAGATCAAGCATTTTCTTGTGCAGATTTACAAGACAAAATTAAAGTTGAGAGCTTGCCATCTCTGAGATGTTATCAGTAAAAAAAATGTGATACAGGGGCTTGTTTTAATAAACCAGTCTCTTACTAGCATTCAAGTTATATTTTCATGTGCTTTCGTTATTAAAATGTTCATAACCTTATCATCTTAGACTGGCCCAAACAACAAAGTAGGAGACTTTGTCCATTAATTTTTGACATCAAGTGCTTTTTTTTTTTCTAGTGCACAAATAGGAAATGAGCGTGGAGATGCTTGAATTGACTGTTTCCAGTCCTTTTTGCTTGATTCCTAATCACGAGAAACATGTTATCACATATATATTGCATAGAATGGAATTCTGCCTAGAAGGCACAAGTACCCATTTCTGAAATTAAGAATGTGACGTCTGTTATCTTCAGGGGCTGTACTACACTGTCCTTTTCATACGACGGTATTTGTGTTTTTTAAAATACAACACACCATAAATTACCGATTTACAATACTTCTTACAGTAGAGTAAGGCAACTTAGTAGACCACTACTGAACAACTTTTTACATACTTCAGTGCAAGAACCACCCATTGAACCTGTTTTTTCATGGGATTTTGTGAGCTTTCACTGAAAGCCAGAATAGAGGCAAAGTAAGACTCTCTTCCTGCACCATTACCATTATTATAGGGCTGGACATGCAAAATGCTGCAAACTAATTTACAAGACATGGTGTCACATGTTAGATTAGGGTGCACAACAGAGAGGAGCCACTCTTGGATCCTTCTCTGGAGTTTAGCAAAGCCAGAGTTCCATCAGATGACAGAGTCTATCTTAGCTCCGTAGAGTTAAGTTCAGTTTCTCTCTTCAGCCTGGAAGAGAGATAAATAGAGGAATGGAAAACTTAAAACCTTATTGAAGAGGCAGATTTATCAGTATTCCTAAAGAAGTCGGAAAAGCCAGCATGCTGCGTGGCCCTCATCCTACTTTGGCACTAAAGTTTGCAGGCCTCTGAATCAGGAGACAATATGTAGACAGTAGAAAGGTGGCTGCAAATATGAATATATAGATAAACATTGTGCATCTCATTTAGTAAAAGAGGTTAGGTACAAGAGTCAAATCAGGGCTGATGGCCTTTCCATAGAGTTAAATGTCTCCTCATTCCCACATTCTGACAGAATCACAGAATGGTTTGGGTTGGAAGAGGCCTTCAAAGATCATCAAGTCCAATCCCTGATCATGGGTCTTGCGCTACACCAGTTGCCGAAAGCCCCATCCAGCCTGTCTTTGAACACTTGCCTTGCAGGGATGAGCATCCACAACTTGTCTTAGCAACTTGTCCAAGTGTCTCACAACTCTTATTTTAAAAAAAAATTGTGTTTAAAAGAGGTTTTGGCTTCTAGTTAGCAGAAAGATACTGATGGGAGCCTTAAGGATAGACTGTAGAAGGGAAAATGGGAGAAGATGTCTCTTGAATAAAAAAAATATTTAAAGGATGTACTAGCACATGAAACAAGGATGTCATACACAGAAAATATTTTGGTAGTCCAAACGCACCCTAGGAAATCTCTCGCTGGTAGTAACAGCTACACTGCTGAGAAAACAATTTATCAGTGGACCATAAGTATCAATATAACCTTCAAGAAAAGGGGAATTCCTATGTCACTGAATAAGAAGATTCAGAAATAAGCACAAACAATTTTATCTTTGAATTTCTTAGACTAGCCAAATACAAATTACCGGTGAAAAAAATAATAGGTGCATCAGATCACTTCATAGGACAAAGCATCTGGAAAAAAAAATGTATTACATAGTAATTTAATACTTAGAAATGCCTTTGAGATATGGCACATTCCACAGTGGAACAAGTTAAACCAAATAACCTCACACACAGACAAAAAGTTAAAAGTGCTTTACAACTGGAAATACTGTGATCATTTCACTTCCTTTAACAGACATATCTCTAGGAAATGGGCAGAGGAAAAAAGAATGGCATTTATTCTCTAGTGAGAATAAATGAAATACTGTTTAGTGAGCCTAAAGGCTATTCTAAGTAAATCAAGCTCAGAGGGAAGGTTAGAGAATTCTTCAGGTTACAAAATCCAGATCCATGTATCGTATTAAAAAAATCCCACACCTAAATAGTTCTGCAAACACTCATTATGTCAGTTTTCAAGCTGCCTAGGAAAATACAAAACTGCTCCTTAAAATGCCTTTTTAAAAAATGTGCTTAATACATTCCAAATAATTACTGAAAAATCCTATTAGTTTTTCTTCTGTTTGTAGAACAGGTTAACCCCAAAATTAAGATGTTGTTTACAAAACTCAGCAAATGTATCTGGCAGTTTGTATGATTAGGAGATAGCCGTCTGCTCTCATTCCAACTTCCAGCATGTTATGGCTTAGTCTGGACACAGAGAGGGGAGCTACTGGAACTTTTCTGCTGTCTTGATACCACCTGTACAAAGCTTTATCAGTTTATAAAATAATCTTCCAGGAGCCTCCTAAGATCATAACAAGGTCTTACTGTGAAAAAAGGAAAAGGCTGATGAATAAGCAACCTTTTCTCAGTCAACTTTGATGGAAATCTAGTATTCTTCACAGTTACAACATTCATATTATTTCCCTCTCTAGAGTAGCAAATATTTGAGAATTCTTAGGTGACAGCATCTTTCTTTCCAATTCAGCTATCTCTAGAGATTCCTGTTAAATTCTGCATTTGTATTCAGGTCTCAAGCATCATGATAGAGATTTAAAAAAATGGAAACTATATAGGGTTCCTTTACCCTCTGACTTTGGCCAGGGATTAAAACCAGTGTGTGGTGGCAAAAAAAAGCCAAGAGATTAACAGACTGTTTTATTGAACAGCTAGCCATGACTTCTTATTACTTAAGTTTCCAGAATGGGGGAGGAAAGCCTTCTTGGTACATTATGGCATTCTCAATGTTATCAACCAAAATTTTTTAAGAGACATTCAATTTTTAGACTCTCTAGTACCTTTTAATTACATTATGAAGAAAGTCAAAATAGCTATGTGCATTTTAAAAGCTGTGCTAAAGCACCTATAATGACCAGAGCAATTCAGTATATAGTCAAAACTGGTCAGAGAATAACATTAGAACATTCTAGCGTGGCACAGCATAATCAGTTGCACAACTGTCATTGCTTGAGATGCTTCAGGGGCACTGCTTCAGTATGCTTTTTGAATAAAGTGTTTGTCAAAACACAGTAGGCAAACGTTTGAGGTTTAATTATAATTCATTAGAACTTTTTGAAGGGGAGAAAAACTAAATGTTATCATCTTCAGAGAAAGAAAAAAATTATCCATTTAAAAATGGTTGGATCTTCTTCAAATATGTCACATAAAAATGACTGAGCAGTGTCTTAAGCCAAATCAAAACGACAGCTCTGCAGACCCATTTATTCTCATGCTGCAAGTATTAGGAGTCATTCACCTCGTACTCGTGGTATCAGCTTCATCACTGTGCTTGCTTTTTGGTTCAGGCCCACACCTGACGTGCGTGATCCTGGAAGGAAAAAGCCTCTTTTGTTCCATTCTGTCAGGGTGTGGGAATGGGGAGGCACCCAGCTCAGTGGAAAGGACATTTCCTGGGCAATAGCCAATAGCCCTTACCCCACCAACAGCTCCCCTACATATGATATAATGTCAGTGTATCAGAGGCCTGCTGTTCATCATATGATCTGATGTATAGTCTTCCACTGGGATATCTGAGTAAGCTGAGAGGTTCAGTTTTGATAGCTGGCACCTAAAAATCATTATAGCTTTGCCCTTCTCCACAGAACTTGTAGACATCATACTAGGACACTTCATATACCTCTTTATGTTCCTTCCTCTGAATGCAGCATTCTGTTCTGTGCAACAATTTTCCTCCCTATTTTTCATTTGCAAATTGTAAATACCTGCATGAAACTAGCACAAACCAACAGTTTGGAAGTGAGATATAAACTAGCCTCTTAAGGAGAATGTGACAATAGTTCAAGAAGCAGTAGCCTCATTTTTCCACAGTAACAGTTGTCAACTGACAGTCTCAGCTGTGCAAAAACTCAACATTCAAACAAAAAAAGCTGAAGGTCAAGACTGAAATACATGTATCAATGGAAAACACGCTTGCCATACTTTCCTAATGCATTAAGAAATAGCCGGTCCTTTCAGACAGTTCAATAGTCAAGAAAATTCTCTGGTGAAGAATTAATGAAACTATTTCCATGTTTTTGACTTTCTTTCCGGAAAGCTTTTTTATAAACAGGGAAATTTATCTATTCAATGGGAACAACAATTTCCAGTTTCTTGACAGAACCTTAAAAAATTCATAAAGCAGGCAAAGGACAGCTGAAAAGAATGAGTAAAACCAGACAAAATCTTGTATTTTTCTGCTTCTAAGGAATTGACTTAAATAAGACTAAGCTTCTGTGCGTGAGGTCTGAACTTTGACCGTATTAACTATCCCTGTGTTTTGACTTACGTTAAACTTCCATTCTGATGCCAAATTTTCTGTCAGATGTAATAATTGCCTATAAAGTAATAGTAAATTAAAAAACCCTGTTGTAACTGCTACTGGAGCTGTACTGGGAATGCTTACTGAAAGCTAATCAGACGTGATGAAACAAAGTTCAAATAACTAGAAGGTAAATCCCATGACTCTAACCCTTAGAAAGAGTATAAACTGCAACAGATTTACACAACCTGACTGTTGGAATATTACCACATATAAGCAAGGATTTTGATAACTACAATTTACCAGCCACAAAAGAAAGTTTAAATCTAGTTTGATAATACTGTATTTTTTTCCCCTGACACACAAAGTTTATTTGACAGTTATCTAGAGAAAGCTTATCCACGTCTTAGTTCAGCTTCTTTATTATGGTAACCTTCATTATTTTACAAAGGCTCTGAGGACACCATACAAAAACCCAGCTCTACTCTAGACAAGGAGAAAAATTTCCCACCGACTTGTTAGTGGAACTGAGATTTCATCGGATGTATCTAAAAAACCTCTCATTTGGCTCAAAGGGCGACAATAGAGTAAACCAGTAAATCAGATGTGCTTTGAGGCATACTTTGTGTGAACTACCTCTAACTAGTAAGGATGCTGTTGGACTAGATAAAAAGAGTAATAATGTTACTCACAAGGAAATACACATTTTCCTTTTCTTGTCCCTCTCAAGTCCATGTGGGAGCTACATTTCCCCAGAGTCATCCAGTGAAGTCCTTTGCCCTCACCATTTTCCTCAGTGAATTTCCTTCCAACTTCATAATGTTTTTTGACCTTCTAGCCAAGTAGACAATTCCTTCCCTCAGCCAGCTTTAAGATTAGCCTTCCAACCCACTTCTGCAGCTCATTGCCTTTATGAATTCTTATCCCTGACACACTCGTTTTAAAAATTCTGCTTGCATAGATTCAGTTCCCCCCCCTTTTTTTTTTAATAACAACATCTTCTTGTTTCCATGATTAAGACTATTCAGCTTGTTGTCTGTCCATTCTGAACTCATTTTTCTATGTCCCTCTTCTTTAATGAGTCTTATTTCTGGATTAATTTGTCCTTATTGTTAAATTTGACCCTCACCTATATGCCTACTCTCCTGGGTATTAGACATAGCTTTTTTTCCCAGCTAGCCACATGCAGTATCAATTATGTTACACTTTCTTATCTTGATGTGGTTACTCATCTTGAAAGCAGAGTCCTACATCCAAAGGAGTCTCTGGGAAGTGCATTGAAAAGTTCTCTCCTGTTGAAAAGCCTGTTCCATCAGATCTAGACAGCAGGGGCAGTTTCCTCCCATAAAATACCCATCTTGTATGTAGTGCATTGCTTTGGTTCTCAGACATTTTTTGCTGCAAGTTTCTCCTCTTCTGTGATAATTCATGCCAATAGCATCATTTGTTTTGATATGGCTCCAGTTTCTCTTCTTCATAGAAGGGCACCAACTGGCAGCTGCCTGGCTTCAGGCTTTCGTGAGCACTGACTTTCCATCACTACCTGAGTGCTCAGTGGGCAACAGAGACAAAGAGGAACTTTCCTAAGCAGTGGATGGAAAGACTTTTCCTCTTGATTCTGTTTCAATAAACCAAACTGCCAGCTTTTTGACAGATAATCCTAGCTATTAAGGCAAAAAAATATATTTTTAATCAGGATTACAGATTTTTTTTTTCCTTTTCTGCATACTGCATTTTGTTTCTGCAATTTGCTGCATATGTGTTCTGATCTTATTTCCAAATACTTGTGCTGGTTCACTCTTAACACAGTAGCTTCCTGTTTTATCTTTCAAGCATGGAATTCCTCAGAAGCTTTTGCTTTAAAGACTCTTTACTGTGCTAATGCAACAGTAAAAGGAAATAAATAAGTGGCTTTTGACAAGACCATATCAAGATGCTCATTTCTTTAACTAAGCAGAGGCAATCAACTGAGCTTCCCTTACTTAGGCAGCCTTTAGTTCTTTCTGTAGTCACAGTCAAGTTCATTTCGGTTTTGTGGTCCTGCTTCCTTCACCAAGTGTTTTGGAAATCTCAGGGAGGTTCTCAGACAGGTCTGGTCAGGGAAGTGAGGAATTTTCAGATTGGTGATGAAAATGTAGCAGCTTCTCAGACACAACACCTCCAGTGTCCATATAGCATATTTGTAATGGGAACGGGAGAGAAAGATGCAGTATGTCTTAAAAAAACCCCAAAACTACAGCACTTAGAGGAAGTGACATTTTTGGGTGGTGTTTTTTGTTTTTTGTTTGTTTTTTTTTCCAATATACAGGAAAATCAGTGCATGAGTTCTTAGTAGAAAAACTTAGTCCTTCAAAACTGAAATCAGCAGCTGATGTGTATTGTCTCCAAGTCCTGAGCTTTGAAAAATTGGCAGGCTTTCAGCTCAAATGACTGGTTCTCTCTTGGTAGCATCATCACTGAGGCGTCTTCTGCAAGAAAAAAATCTTATAAAAACTCCCTAAACTATATATAGAAGCCAGTATGTTGCAAAATATAAGAGCTACTCAAAATGCTTTCAGTTTCCTTTATCTGTGAAGTTTAGAAAAAAAAAAACTAATGATTTTTCATGCTGAAAGATGCCCTGTGAACACTGCTTTGAAACAGGAGACACCCAGTTTTATAGCTTACAAAAGGGACTAATTGTGTTCCACAGCTTCCTAACTAGTTTGATCCTTGAACTCCGAATCATTCTTCCTTCTGGTTGGAAGTGGCATGCAAGATGACTGCTTCCCTAGAAAGCAATGCTGAGAATGAACTGTGAATGCTTAGCTCCTTTTCACTTCCCTAATAACATATGTTGTAAAAAGGAATGTTCTTCAAATTTCCTCAGAAAATTTGCACTGTGATTTGCTCCACCACGTCATAAGCTATTATCTAAAAGATTAGCTCCCGTTGAAAGAGGAATTCATTGAAAAAAAAATAACTTGATACAGTAAGTTGATATAAAAAAGATAAGTAGCTTTAAATTAAGAAAAATCTGACATACAAATTAGATAAAAGTTTCAGAAAGTTTCTAAGGCTACAAAGCCAATGTCTTTCATGAAAAATGTCATAAATACTCCCACCAGCATACCTGATAGTAAGTTTCTTTCAGCTGCCTATTGCTCAGTGGAATGGGAAAAAGACACAAATGCGAAAGGATTACTTTGGATCTGGGACAGCAAGTGCTTATTCAAATGTAGGCTTTTTAGGGCAATATCTCATCTTTATACCAGTCTGGTAGAATACTGATTCCCTGATGATAGCATGCGAGTACAAAATATGACTTAAAACACGTAGGCTTGTTCCAAAAAAGTCTGAATATTCAATTTGTGAAATTATAGCCTGATGCTATAATCTAGTATTTCAAAATTAAATATTGACAGTATTTGTTCATAAACAAGGAATCCTGATTTTGAATGTCAGTGGCTTGTTGCACATAACGAGGAACATTTACATTCATTTCAGTGAATGGCAGAAGCATCATTGGCTTCTTGTCTTCCTGGCTTCAGTGCTACTGAACTTCGGCAAAATGCCATTCATGACTCACGCTATTTATTTATTTATTCTTTATTTTTAGCCTAATGGGAACTTTATGAATTCCCCTCCTGATTTCTAAGAGAAATACCACTTAGCTGTGACCCTGAAAACCAGTGAATCAGAATCTTAGATTACTGCTTTAATGAATATCTTTAACTCTTAATGAGAATGATTATTTATCAAATAATCGATCTTAGTTTTGATGATGTAGTTGTTAAATTTTGATTTTAAATTACTTCATTACCTGTGCAGAAATTCACACTACTAAAGTTGACTGTTTAATTTGTATTATTTTTTTTTAAATCTGAAGAATATTTTTAATTTTCA
This sequence comes from Urocolius indicus, assembly GCA_013401255.1. Taxonomy (NCBI): domain Eukaryota; kingdom Metazoa; phylum Chordata; class Aves; order Coliiformes; family Coliidae; genus Urocolius; species Urocolius indicus. The sequence continues at coordinate 174,257 of WBNH01012693.1, read as the reverse complement.
ATTTTATTTACACTTCCTAAAAAAATGCACCCTAAAAAGTATATGAATCATATATAGTACAAAGAACATATACCACCCTCCAAGTGACAAACCACATGTGAACACATGTACAGTTAGGAAAGCAGTGCAGTATCACAAGTACAAAACAAGCTCAGTGTCTGGAATGGTGGAAGCTCAACTCTAAGCTTCAAAGCTAAGCTGTCAAAGTCTCTTCACTTTTGCTATGCATTCTTTTGCCTTTTCTAGGTCATCATTTTGATTGGAGCTTTTGTAGTTCAAAATGTACAGTAGAACGTATGATCATGGGCTTGGACTAGGTGATCTCTAAAGGTCCCTTCCAACCCTACCATTATATGATTCTATGCTGTCATATCCTTTAGTGTTAGGTACAAAAATATAAAAAATAATAAATATTCATAAATATTTACACAGAGAATGAAGACATGGGTTTATGCATCTAGTTTTATGTTGTATTAGTGGAATATTTGAGTTTTAATTTAAGTGCATTATTGCCAATGAAGACCCTTTTTTTCTTCTGCAAGAAAGTGTAAATTATAAAAGCACAACAAGCAGCTTCCTCTGAGATGTAATCAAACATGGGTATAAGTTGGTATGCTTTCATTTAGTGCACAAGTGGCATTAACTGAACCATCTCCTGTATATAATTTACTTTAAAGTCTGTATTTAGTATTTTAAGAGTTAGCATTTAAACCTTTAGTATTTTATTACGCAATTTGCGCTTGAATAGTTTGCAATAAATCACAGCTCACTTTCAGCTCATATTCATTTATGATGTCACTTTCACCTTTTGTTTGCTGACAGGAAAATGAGATAAGAGAAAAATCTTAGCTGGAGGTCTGGACAAGCAGACATGCTCCATGGACTGTGTAAGAAGCTAATAGCATAGAGACATCTCAAGCATTCCCATATACATTCCCAAAAGATTTGTTGACTGTTTAATTTGAAACAACACATAGTCCATTGGGACTTCCTGCCCCAGGGAAAAAAAAAAGAAAAAAAAAGGAAAAAAAAAAGGCAATTTAAAATGAATCCTTTCCAGACACAATCATTTTTTTCTTCTGCCATGTACTGTTTTTTTCCAAAAGTTACAAGCTACTAAAATTGATAACTAACTTTCAGAAAACACAGAGAAACATGACTTTATTAAAAGCTGATTTAAAATAGCTTAAGGTCTGATTGATGGAGATTGATGCAATGCCATTAAAAATGTGTTCCCTTAGGTCTGTTATGACAAATGGATCTTGGAAGGGATAGTGATTCTTCCATTTTTGTTCTAACTTTAAGAAGTAGACAGACTGATAGCCTGTGAAAACAAGTATGAAAATGTGTTTTAAAGAGAACAAAACTATCTGCAAAAATGAATTTCTTTTTTACAGTATTTTGTCTTCATAACACCGATGCATTGCAGTGAGGTGGAAATACAAATACAAGCACAGATAGCGAGCCTGGCAATATGGTGCTCCATTCATAACATATATGCATATTAAGCAGCATGTGTGGCATATATATATATATAGGTAAAATACTTCATATTGCCCACGTGAACTGCTGTGTTGAAATTGTGACAATGTTTTCTTCTTTTTATAAAGGCTACATTACATTTCACTGTTACCCATATCCAGTAAGATCCAAACAGACAGGCTCATCCTAAGAAGTCCTTCCTAGTTAGACTTCAGTTATACTACAAATAAAAAATTTATGTATCTAGTATTTTAATTGAAATTGAATTCTGTTAAAATAGTCTTTGATAAAACTTATTTCACATTATCGCTAGAGCTAAGCAACATTCCATCTTGTTCACTTTTATGTATAAACTAAACATCTTAGGGAACAAAATGTCAGGATGATGACCGCAGGTATTGGGAAGGCTGATTTAGTTCCTTTGGTTTAAATTCACAAAGATGAGTTTTGAATAAACCATAGGAAATATTCAGTAGGAATACAGGAAACAGTAACTAAGAAAGTTTTTGACAGCTTAACATCTGTCAAACACTGTAGCTTCATCATTGATTTAAAAAATACCTAGCTGTAAATGTTATCTTTTTAGGTGCTAGGTTTCCTATTGGATCTGTTCTGCTTTTGGGGAAATTCAAAACAAAAATTAGAGAAAAAACACTACAGACATGTTGTTATCCTTGCACTTTTCTCTGTATCTGTGAGATGACTAAGCATGCAATATGTGTTGTAATACAACATATTTAATATATCTGTAAGTTCTTTTGAACGATTTTAAAAATCAATTACTACACACAATCAAGGTCTGAACAGAAATAACTATTTCTCATGGAAACCTTATGCATGTTCTTTGTTTTTCCCAATTTGAAAATATGAATAAAGCTAGTTTTAGTTAAATTATTCCATATTTATCAGACTGCTACTGCCAAGAATATGAAGCATCTAAAACATCAGATTAATGGCAGGAGAACAATCAGTTGTCACTGCAATCAGAAGAAGATAATGACCCTCATATGCACTGATATCCTCAGGAGAGTATTAGGCCAAGTCTGTATTCAAAACTCTACCATACAATTTAAAATCATGCTCATTCTTAAAATAACTTTTCTACACTATCAACAACCACAGTTATCGCAGTAACAGTAACAGTTTTGACATCTAGGAGACATCCATAATCCACAAACCTGTCAGGAAACTGTCCCTTGTTTTCTTTTAGGTTAGTGTCTCCTCTTAGCCAAAAGTCCAATAATGAGAGCCAATGCAAGGAAGGATGCAGGAAGATGTGGCTGTGGCATGGAGATGTATCTGTTAGATAGAATGAACTACTGTGTTGGGTTTGTGTGGAGCCATTTCTGGAAACGGCTCCACACAAACCCAACCCAACAACCCAAACACAGCTGAGCATCATCGAGTGTATCACTTGTAGCAGTTTGCTGAGTTTATGGGGCTAATGACATTTTTCATACAATGAATCTGCTGATCTAAATACAGGGATATAGAGATAGGACTGCAAATAAACTCTGACCTCTTTGCTATTTTTCCTAGCACATACAGTTTTAGAATGGGTACTTTATTGTAAAAATAAAGGTTATCTTCAGATTTCAGTAGACGAGTTTTAAGAAAAGCCTAAAAACAATGCTTTTGGAATTTTCTCAAACTTGTAGATGAATTTCCCAAAAGTGGTAAATTGCTTAGTCTATTAATCCATATTTGATTCTTAGGTATGCATACAAAGGATCATGCAGCTCCAGCCATCTACCTACGTCTTCTAGGAGACACAACACTATGTTGTCTGAAAATAAATCTTACAGTTGCCACAGAATCAGATTATAAACATTTAAAACAAAATCACCAAACATTGTTTGGAAAGACTGCTTCAATAACTGAAAAATTCTGTAAAATCAATCTAGCAGCCAGTACTATTTGTACCATTTATATGGGGTAGCTTTTGGCAAAGGAAGGATGAATATATTCATAAAGCTATAAATGCTGCCAGGAACACGACTCTTTAATTAATATAGACTATTTGGCAGCGAAGAGCAAAAGCAAGACCTCATTTGTAGTTTCAAATGAAAAAATATTATGTTAAAGTGTCTGCAAAATGCACAAATAAGTTACTGATTCTTTAGAAAATTGTGCTGTAATATGGACACAAATGATATAATAGCACTCAGGAAAGCTGTCTACTTAAGTAAGTATTGGCAGCCCTTCATAAAGGATTAATACTATATCTGCCAATAGTTAGAAAACCAATTTCTTTTAATGCATACTCTACATGTTGTCTTTTCTTTCTTGCCAATTTAAAGCTGTCTTAAAAAAATACAAATCTTGGCTATAAAAGCAAGGTTTTGGAATGTGCTCGGTATGATTGATCTGTCCGTGTTCTTTTGGCAAGTTATCTAAAATGTTTTCGTCAAATTTTATGATTTTATATGATTTGAAGTAATAAAGCATGACAACCCCAAACTGATGACCTTAGAGAATTCTGTCTCTAAAAATGCATCACCATAGCTATATTACAAACCTTAATTGTGATTTTTTTTTTTTCATTTTTCCCAACTGTTTCTGCAATTTAGGCATACTTTAAGAGACATGGATTTTTTTCCCATCTGTGCTTTCATTTTTTGTATTTACTTTATTCAAGAATATATGCCAGTTGAAGCCTTACACAAGAAAGAATGTTTCATGAAAAAAATCCTACAACCAACCACTGAAATGCTGTGAACTGACTAGTCCTTCTTTCAAATCTGAATGTATTAATACCTCTTTCCCCCTTCCCTGCAATTTCCTTAAGATAGGATTCACTGGTTGACTTCCTCAAAAGCATGATTTCTGAAAGATGCAGCACTAATGGTCAGCTACTAGGTTTTGACAATTACTTCGTCCAAAATAACCATTGTGTAAATCAAGTTTAACACATATTAACACAAATGTTATACACTAGCTGCTAAGTGAATTAAAAAGAGATTTAAAATTATCTTCCCATAACTAACCATGTGGCAAAGGAGAAATCTGGCAAATAATCCCTGTTGCACTTTACAAATGTGAACAAACTACTGGAGAAGACAGACATGCTGTTCAAACCAAACAGCCAAGCTTCCAGACTCATGGAATGGGACAGAAGCGTTTAATTTCTGTGTCTTTCCCTCTTGTAAATGACCCAAGCTATTCTCCTCCCTTCAGAAATTCTGAAAGCGCTTCTGCTTATAAAGGAGGCTCTTTGGCAAGAGCTGATGAATAGTACTCAACAAAGAAGTGTGCCACAAAGAACTGCAGTCTTGCAAAATCGCTGCTAATCCTCAGTGTTGTTGATGAAGCTCAGTCTTGGTTGCCTTAACTGGAGCCTCCCACCAGTTAAGTGGTTAAAAGTTAAAAGTTCTTCCACTTCCCTGTCAGGGAAACCCAGGGGCTTTGCTTTAAAAGAGTTTGCAATGGGAACATGCCCGAGCTAAGGTCAGTGGGAGTGATGGGCATTTTGGATTTAAGTAATTATTTCATTCATCTTTGAGGAAAGATGCAAGTAAGCACCTGACACCCACACACACAAACCCATGAAATTTAGTTGTAAAAAGTCCTGTGTTCTATAGTTTTGCACTGTATGATGCAGAGAGAGTGGAATACAAGCAGAGAGGGATGAGTGTGTATCTTGCTTCAGGTCAGGAAAAGAAATTTTATGATGTGTACATGCAGAGAATGCACAAAAGTGGGAAAGGATTAGTGAATATGAAAGAAAGAACAGGAGGGGTTTATGTAATCAAGCTTTTTAGGATTTTTAGGAAAAAAAAAAACCAAACCAAAAACCAGAAGCAGCTCCAAAGCCACTCAATAGGGCAATATCATTTTGATGCTTTATGTTGCTCTAAATTAAATGAGCCAGATGATGAAACTGACTTTAAATCTTAAACTAAATCCCTTTTGATGTTCATATTTCCTGCTTTCAAGTAAGCACAGACACAGTATTCCCTAAGTTATTTAATATTCTTAAGTTGAAAAACAAATGTGAAGACAAACTGTTAAACTGGACTCAAGAGGATACTTTGAGGATTTAGAATACATCATGTGAATGAGATATGACTTTGAAATAGGTTAGATACTTGGAGACAGGCTTACACTTAAGAGACATTAATATAAAAATACATATGTTTGTATCCAAACAAAACTGCTTTCTAAGGTTGCAAGCACGGTGCAAGGAATATAAAAATCTGGCAACCAGAACCACCAGATGCCTTAAATTGTAATCACAGGTTTTGCGTACTGTAATCAGAGCAACCTGACAGCTGTGTGTTTTAACTGGGAAATTGCCTAAGCCTACCATAAAATGTTTACCTTACCTTTAAGCCCAGAATTAACTCATTTTCTAGTAGTGTGGTTTGGAATAACTCTGTGATAACATTTTCAAAGAAGTCATGCAGCTCTGTAATCCTATTTGCAGAGATGACTTTGCTCAGATTCTCATTCTGATCTCTCCTTGGTGAACAGAGGACAAACTTCAAAGAATGAAGTTTAGAATCTGCAATTGTTTTATGAAACAATCAAACCTCTTGATCAATCTTTCTTCAACTATTTATTGCCCTTTTTTTTTTTTTTAGTTCTCTGATACCTGTGATATCTTACATCTTTTTTTTAGTCTGTGTGTCTTTTTTTTTTTTTTTCTGATGTCCATTCTAATTGCAGATGTGCGTTGAGTCTGCCAGGTAAGGCTGTAGTGCTGCTGTAACTGCTGTACTGAGGCCAAAATAAAAAAAAGCATTTCAGAGAACTCCCTTCATTTCTTTTTAACAGAGGTGCAGTTGAGAAAAGGTCGTTTCCAAGTTGTCTAATTATGATGTCCAGTTCTCCAGCTTCAGTTGAAGTTAATTTGGGCTTGCATGAATTGCATAATTCCAAGGTCTAGCCTTTTCAGACATGTATTAGCTGTTGTTCTTTATCTTCAATGCAGTAACATCTAACGTTAGTGAAAAATTAATTATTTTTTTCTATATAAAAGCTTGAGTTTTGCACATCTTCTTGGACTATGGTGCACTAAATACCATCTTGTACTGCTTTTTAAATGACGTTATCACCACGCTCTGACACTGTATAGCCTAATCATCAAGGACCAAAGATGTCTTGCCATGACTATGCAATTAAAAGCAGCTGATTTGAGTGCAGGAAAAAAAATAAGCTGACCTCAAAGATGCCACCAGAGTTTTAAAAAAACTCCAAGATGTTTGGTAAAATTAGGTTTGTCTCTGGGTGGGGAAATTGTTGTAAATAAGGAATACAGGAGCAAAACTGGGTATTTTAAGTAACACTTAAGAACTAATCCTGTGACTAGGAAACAAAGTGTAGACCATAATGTGATGATGATTGAACATATTATCATGCCAAAAACCAGTTGATTGCATACTTAACTTTATTATTCCAAAAGGTTATTATGCAAAGAGCTGGCTAAGGGCTAGTTTTTACTCCCTGTGGTACACCTTAAGAGTAAATACAATTATGCAGCAGTATAGTAGATGTGGGTCAAAGTTTGTGCCAGATCATAATCTGTGTTGTGCATTTTAGTTCATGAGAATGTAGCAAACAAGCAAATACTGCTTGGAAAGTTTGTTCACATTTAGTCAGGAATAATGCTTACTTCAGACTAAGAATATCCTTCCAGTTGTAGAGGTTTTAACTTCTTAATACACTCCATTTTCTTCCTTTGCCACTTTTAACAACTGTAAAGTCAGAAAAAAAATGCAGTACTTACTCAAGTAATGTTTAAGGAGGAAGGATTCCAAGCTGATAGACCTATCTATTGATTTTTAGCTGGTCATAAATGGAATGGCTATATCTTCACAGAGGTTTGATAGAATATTAAATCATAAGCTGCTTTTTCCTCACTAATATGGAAAGCAGCCATACAATAGCTTCTCCTCAGTCTAAACCATTATTCATATCAAGATGGCATAACTGTATTTAAAAAGATAATATCATCCTGTTGGAGTCAAGTAGAAGTTTGATTATAGAAATTCCTAGAAATTTCCCCAGTTAACAACAAAAAAGAAATGATGTGGACTGAATTTTCAACAGTTCAAACATAAGCACTGACTCGTAGAAGAAATATGAAATATTTGCAGAGTTATTGAGAAAATTATATTCAAGAAGCATGCAGAAAAAAACAGACTGCTTTTGGGTAATCCAGATGCAGGGAAAGAAAGACTTCATGAAAGGTTACTTGAATTTTCTTCTTTCGCTTTCCTTGAAAGCTGTGTACTCTGTTATAAAATCACTACCAAAAAAGCCATATTAGTTTAGACACAGAAATGACTTCAGAATCAAGTATTTAAAACAGTTCAAAAACATTGAGCATTTGAAGTATTTATAGGTTTTCCTAGTGTTTCATGTCTTTATTTGAAATTCTGTCTGATAATAATGCTCACATAACAGTGTTAAATGACATCTGACCTCTGGTCCTCTAGTCATGTGATGAAAAATGCTTTTGAAAATATTTCAGTCTAGCTACAGGAAGATGACTAAACTCCTAAGCCTTTGTCTTCTAAAGAATTCCCATCACTGACAAAGCTGGTGAAGCTCTTCTGATGGTCACAATGTTGGGAGCACTAAGACAGAAAAGCTTCCAAGTGCCAGCAAGCGTTCTCACCACCCCGCCTTCCACCTTCCTCCTGCAAATCTCTGTTCCTGCCTTTGGAAAACGAGTGGCCACACATTCCTTGTCATATTTGCCCTTCCTCTCACAGAGCTTAACATTGGGAAACTTCACATAAGTGCATAGCAGACAAGGAATAAGTCTGTTTAGCAAGCAGCCAGCAGGCTTACTGTACTACCCCCCCTTCCAACATTTAAAGAATGCAACTATCTTCTCTCTTTCCTTTCTCATGTAGCTTGAGAATTACATCCAAGACAGTATGAAGAAAGAAATGGTAGAGATCCAGCAAACTGCAGTGCAGAACCAGACTGCAGTAATGATTGAAATAGGCACAAACTTACTAAATCAAACAGCTGAACAGACCCGCAAATTAACAGATGTTGAAGCACAAGTAAGTAATGAATTTCAACCTAAAAATACTTCTGCTTCCCAAACACCTACTATACATTTACCCAACTATACATTTAACATGGTTTAGTGTTAAACTATCCAGTTCAACAATTATAAGTTAGCAGTATAATCAACACTAAGGAATCATTAGTATTTGGTGGTACATGCATATTTGTATCTCAAGCCAGCTGTTGTGACTTGAAAGACTTCCATCATTACAGCAGGATTTGAAGTATGTCAAGCAAAGCAATTGTTACATTAATCTTTAAAGACAATGTACCTGAAACTACTATACTATATCCAAGTCTCAGTTGGGAACTAGTGTGCTTTTACACTACTAAAAAGTTTTACATGCAACCTTTTTTTGATACTCATCTTTCACCACCAGATTTTAGGTAAATGAGAGTTCCTTCAAACTGCCTTTGTTCCATTTACCAGGTTAATTTCTTTTTTATTTCTTATCAAGCAAAATGTGTCTTTTCAATGAATGCTTTCACAGATTATGTAAGTAGGATAACCGTTCATTTCTAGCACAATGCACTATATTACTGTTACTTAACAGAGGCATAAACAAAGAAACCAGAGATGAATCAACAAAAAAGAAATCGCGAGGAGGCAGAAGTAAACTTACCTATTGCAGCTGTTGTTCTCTAAATTATTTCAAACTAACAAGACATGTGGATTTATTTCTAATTGAGAAACATTAACTATAGTAAGATAATTATGTGAAATAGAATGCAGAATTTTATGTTATAAGGACAAGTCAAATCAGTGTAGAATGGTATGTATTTGTAGTTTTGCTAATATGCTAGGAAAATTCAGATGTATAATTGCCAAAACAAGTGACGAATATAGCATGCAGCACATAACATTTTATGTAATGTAAATAGCATGCAAAATTTAAAATACTTGTTACATATTTTACTACCTATAGAATTAATCCAATAAATTAAATTTCATTTTTTAACAAAAAACAAGCTGCTGTGATCTCTGATAAACTGATAGTTCGTAGCTCACAGATGTACTGAATTCAACTTTCTGATTGCATTATTCAGGAGCCCAATATTTTTCACATATTGAAAGAATGTATTTATTCATTCACAGTTAATGTCTTTATGGAAATTAAGCAATTATTTTCTGCTTAGAGGAAGAAAATCATCACTGTAACTTTCCTTCTCTGCTTGAAATTACTGTTGACTGGGATAAGGGCTGAATTAACAACATAAGGAAATTAACCAAACAATTGCTCTCTCAAGGACACTTACTTTTGGCAATAGTTTTCAATTACACTTAAGTGTGAAATCATGTCCTGAATGACTGTTTAACATGAAGGACATGAGTAATCAATTCTTCCTGCCAAGGAAAGCCAAATTCTACTGAATTAAAAAAGCTGCTCAAAAACAACGGGAAAATATTTCTAGAAAACATGCCACAAAGTAATGCAATCCAGTACGAACTGAAAGGTATCTTCTATGTTTCCTAATATCTGAACTTCTTTATTTAAAGATGCAAACAAATTTTGACAATAAGCATTAAAATGCAAGGAATGAATCAACACAAGTGTGGCTCACATGATAAAACACTTTAAAATACAATTTGGGATTAAAGAAAATAGCTAAGAGGGAACTATGTAATGATTTCAGGTCTGAGACGAGATTTCAACTAGTAAGAGATACGCAAAGTACTTAACTTCTGCAGACTGAGGAAGAACTCAAATTATTCTCTGAATAACCAGAATAACCAGAATCAGAGAGTGGTAGGGTTGGAAGGGATCTCTAGAGATCATCTAGTCCAACCCCCATACTCAAGCAGATCCACCTAGATCAGGTCACACAGGAACATGTCCAGGCAGGTTTTGAAAACCCCCAGAAGAAGGAGACTCCACATCCTCCCTGGGCAGCCCATGCCAGGGCTCCCTCACCTGAACAGTAAAATAGTTTTTCCTTATGTTTAAATGGAACTTTTTGTATTCAAGCTTGTTTCCACTACCCCTTGTCCTATCACTAGATACAATAGAAACCTCCTGACACCCACCATTTAGATATTTGTAAATATTAATGAGATCCCCTCTACAGTCTCCTCCAGGCTAAACAGCCCCAGTTCCAGTAATGAAATAAGAATATCATAAGAGAAGAAGATATGATAGCAAAACTGAAGTACACAGTAACTTAGCCATTGATCAGAAATGTAACATGCTACTGAAATGTTCCCAATGATCTATGGTACTGTAACAACAAAATCAGTGCAACTCTATGTATTCTTCTTCATTCTAATTCTGTGAGCATTTGTACACAAATCAAGTTCAAAAATACTTTTTTTAATTATAGGCTTATGTAGAGATTTGCATGATTTCACAACAGAGATATAATATTTTATTTAGAAGAAATATCTCAATTTTCAAATATTGTTTATAAATTTTATTTAGGTATTAAACCAGACAACCAGACTTGAACTTCAACTTTTGGAACACTCTCTTTCCACAAACAAACTAGAAAGACAGATTTCAGATCAGACCAACGAGATAACTAAATTACAAGAAAAAAACAGGTAAGTTTCTCTATCAAATCAATAAAATGCTACTGCCTGAAGTGATCTTTTAATAGTTTTAGAAACAAATGTGCTCAAGTAGAAAAATAAGACCTTGTACAGAAGCTCCCCACACCTAGCTATTCTCTATACAAAGGTCATCTGTTAAAGGCCTAGAGAATCATGCAGGTTTATTCTTCTTGTGTTCTGTTTATGTATGTTCTGTTTATATACATATTCTGTCCTTCACTCTCCAAAGTTCCCCTTTACATGAGGAATTTATGCTTAAATCTGAATTACTTCTCAGTGCTTCAGTTGTAGACAATTTCTGTTCTTCTTTACACTTGCCCAGAGGGAGAAATGGATTATGTAACCTAACTACTCCAGTGCAATCACATCTCTAAAGTTTTATTTCCATGTAGTACATAGGTATCCTAATACACATAGGTCATTGCCAGAGTTAGTTTCTAACTTGGTGAGAAAAGTCAAATACTACTCATATTCGACTTCTTAGTAGTTCCTTACTAGTTAATCCTTTGAAATTCAGACCTATATCCAACTGTTATTTTTATCTGTTTCCATACTGTAGCTGTTGTCCAAAGGCTCATACCTTTTTTCAGCTACTTTCATATCACGAGGGTCTTACTTTACTTTCAGCAATAAATAGTTTACAGAGAAATCTGAAAGCAGCAATAACAGTAAGCTTTTCCTTCAAAGCCATGTTTTTCAATGAGAACCATATGTGCAAAGTGCTTTTTATTTTGAAAGAATTAGCTTAAAAAACCCAGGAGACATGTTTTGGCATTTTTGTTCACCACTTTACTACATCTATACATGGTCCCCGAAGGTTTTATCTACCAGCTTAATAAAACCAAGGATCCTTATCAAATGGAAAGCAAACTAAATACTGAATTTTATAATGTTACTTTTTTGTTGTTGTTGATCCCAGCAGACTTTAGACTTCACTTGTAAACCCCATATAAACACAGAAGTGTTGTTTCTCACCTAACAAACGATAATCTGACCTTGAGCTACTCTGCTTGAAATCTAAAGTTCATTTTTTTTTTCAATAACAGCAATAGCTTTCAGGTGAGCTACTCCTTTCTGGCCACACATCTTATAACATGAGCTTTCTCAGTAGTCTGCATCAGAACAATTACTGATGAAGTAATGCTCCAGCCAGTTATCTACTCACACCAGCTCCACAAGTGGATGGGTAACACATCTTCAAGTAACTATTTACTCATTTCCCAGTCTCAACGCTGTAATATTTTTGTTAAGTATATTTTTATTACAATTATAGGATATTTGAGAAGTTCATAGGTTTGTCGTTAAATACAGATTATAGTAGATAATATTGTTTATTAATGTACTAATATAAATTAAAGCATATGGAGCAAACAACTTCTCTTTCATTTAGCCTTCTGCATGCATGGCATCAGAGAATGAAGTTGAGTACTATGAAGAAAAAACTTCTGCAACAGGCTTGATTCTCTTACATCAGCTCAGAATTGTTTCTGGGGAGCCTAATTGTAATCTTTTATTTAGCTTTTTAGAAAAAAGAGTTCTTGAGATGGAAGACAAGCATACACTCCAGTTGAAGTCAATAAAAGATGAAAAAGATCAGCTTCAAGTCCTAGTAGCCAGACAGAACTCTATTATAGAAGAACTAGAAAAACAGCTAGTTACAGCTACAGTAAACAACTCAGTTCTGCAAAAACAGCAACACGATCTGATGGAGACTGTTCATAACTTGCTTACTATGATATCTACACCAAACTGTAAGTAAAAGCAGATGGGCCTAAATAATGAGTAACATTCCCTAATTTGTGGACAATAGTGCCTGTAAAGTCTTAAAACCAGTTTCACTACACTTCTTCTAAAAAACTATATCTTTTTTTTTCTTTAAATTCTGCATCTGAGTTAACAAATCTATTTTCTAGGGAAGAGGAACCACCATAACATTTATGTGTGTTCTTTCCAACATTTTGTTCATCTTCTGTGGTTTATATTGGTTTTCCTGCCCACTTCTCCAGTGGTTCAACAAAATGCAGAGATGCCAAGTATCATTCATCTCACATGGCACGTGTTCATCTGATGATATACACTGCCTTGACCACATATATAGATCACACTGCATGATATAGGCCGTAGCTTTTCTCCCTGGCTCACAAAGGTTGCTTCTGCCACCTTTCATTGCTCTATGGACATAGAGTTGTATCAGAGGAAGCACAAACTGTAGCAGCTAATAAAGGCAAAAAGAATCAGCGCTGACACAGTTTTTAGCACCTATGTATGTCCCAAACAGAAAACACCAGATAACTGCAGCAGATATTCCCAAAGTCCTCCAGGCTTTCACCGAAGCTTCCCTGTTCATCCTAAAAATCCTTCATCCTAGTAAATTTTACAGGCAGTAGTCTCACCCCTAAATGCCTGACAGCCTTGCAACAAATCATAGCCACCGAGCATAGCTTCCAAATTTATGCAGATTCACGTGCTCCATAAAAAAAACCCTCATACAGACCATAAACTGAAAGTTATGTCTAAACAAGATTTAAACAAATGAACAAAATCCTTACCTTAAATTCCACGTCTGGTATGGAACTTTGACAAGTTAAGGAGGTATAGATGTTCTATATAAAGAGTAAAGAATCTCATATGTTTGTCTATGAAATTCTATGAGCTGGAAACACACAAGCATATAGAACCTCGAACAAAAAGGATTAACAATTAAATAGCAGGAAAATTTTAAAGTAGTTGTCATTACAACTTAAAATACAGCTTAGATGGACTGTCCTACATTACTGTAAATTTCATGGCAAAAAAGGAAAAGGATGTTTGGAAGTCCTTGCTTTCAGTAGTGGCCTACATAATATGATGTTGAAGGTTTAAACAGAGAATAAACCTTCTAAAAGAGTATATCCCAAGATTGTTTTTTTTGTCTTAATAACTGTCACTATCTCCTTAAATACCAACACCAAGGCTGTACATGTTCCTGCTGATGTTATCTGCTATGCTGGTCCACAAATAAGTAAACAAGTCAAAGTCACATTGGCTACGGCACTGTTAAACCCAGAGTGGAAAAAATAATGAATGTTTGCCAAAAAGACAAAATTAGCAGGGAAAGCTTCTAAGACCGTATATAAACAATAGAGTGTGGAAAAGCAATTAAAACACTGAATGTGTTATTTTTATAGTTAAGGCAAAGCATGTAAACATCTAAATAATGACTAATCAAGATATAAAGAACATAACAAGCAACTGTAATATAAGCATGTGTTTATATGGCACCTAAAACCTTGTACTAACTGGCTGTGCTTGTAGATTAAATTAAAAGGGAAAATACACACAACCAACTCCAAAGGGTCAAATATGAAATATCAGTCAGCAGGCGAAATGCCAGGAAATTCCAACCTCCATAGTTAATAAAGATTTGAACAAAAAGACGAGCCTTAGATTGTTCTGCAAAATAAGAATGCTTAGGCATATTAAAAAGTATTTTTTACACAAATGAATTCCAGAAGGGGTGTCTTCTTAGTAGGTTGGGCTGAGGTACGGAGCTATAGCTTTGGTACATACAAAGTTGTTCCTGCTCAACACAGGGGCAAAAAAACCCCAACTAGCTAAAAGCTTGTTAGGGCAGTTATTCTAGTGAACTGTATTACAGACGGCTTCATAACTCTTAAGTTAGATTTCAGAATATTAGAGTACTGGTCAAAGGTTATTATTAATGTAATCAATCGCTAGGTAGATATGTTTGTAATAGTAGTTAATGCGTGCAGAGGTTGTAATGCATGTAGGAGTCCAAAAAGGCAATGAATGGAAGCAGAAACTGTTCAACTGAATGAGATGCTATATCCTAAGTTTTCTTATTCATCTTATTATCAGCACTTCTCTACCTGTCCACCAGCCACATTCATATCAGAGTAACGTCTCTAAATAACATAAAATAACACCACACATAATTAATACCTTGGTCTGTCATTCTTTTAGGACCAGGCATATTTTTTCAGAACTGCAAAGCTTTAAGCTGATTATATCATTAATTTCTTCTTAGTAACTTTTATTAATCTCCTCTTAATGCCTTCAATTTCTGTTGTCTTTTTAACAGCTAAAAACAACTTCATAGCTAAAGAGGAACAGATCAGTTTTAAAGACTGTGCTGAAGCTTTCAAATCTGGACTGACAACAAGTGGGATCTACACTTTAACGGTTTCAAACACTGTACAAGAAAAGAAGGTAGGATGGCTGTAAAGTTCTACCTGGGCATACTATGTGATAAAAAGTCATTTGATCTGGTAAATATGCTATTTTAAATGGTGAAGTTTATTACAAACTGTGATTTTTTTAATTACCATTTAATTACTTATAGACCTGAGTATTTCATAGGAAGAAGAAAACCTTTCACATGAGCTCTTGGCTCAGCTGAAATGAATAAGCATTTTGTTGTTCACTTCAAGCCAGAATTTCATGCTGTGTTTCCCCATAATTAATGCAATTAAAGCAATATAGTACTGCAATTTCTTTATAAAATCTCTACCTCCAACACAATTGCTTTGCAAATGATCGGCCATCTCCTCTAAGTTCTTAGTTCCCTCATATGCCCAAATTTCTTCAGGTGGCAAAATGAGATAAAATCAAGGGCACGGAAGAGTACTCATGGATGTGTACTCACATAAGGTTTCTGATAGTACAGGACTCATGTATGGGTTCCAAGTTATTTGTTATGCAATGTTTTAAGGGCATTTGTATAACAATTAAATTAGCAATGACACTGGGTAACAGAACTTTCATGGCAAATACAATTCTGATATAACTGAAAGGTTAGAGGCTGCAATGGTTTCACTAAATCAGTTTAAATTCCTCTATGAATGGGATTTTTCCTTATGTGTTTAAATTGACACTGAAGTTAATTTCAGTTAAATTAAAGCAGTACACTATACACTGTATGCTATAGAAAAGACCTTAAGATAAAAATGGCACTCAGTTGATAAAACACTTGATGCCTGACAGAGATGCTCCATCCGCTGAAGCAAATAAAAGGATAAATATTCAGATAGTGTAATTTAGTTGATACAGTCAATAAAATCTGAAAGGGACAAAAGTCTCAGGTGGATTGTGAGGATTAAGAAGCAGAAAATGCAGCGAGTAGTATGAGGAGCGGTGCTCAAATGATGAATGTTTGTTTCCAGCTTTTCAGAAGCAGCAGACTGAGGAGGCTGAGCAACATTTCAATGTAACAAAGACATTTAATATATTCCTTAGACAAACACTACTGAATTTTTGAATGTTTTGATTATATAATTTCCTATTGTAGACATCTTCTTACAAAAAAGGAAACATTAAACGGAATTCCCAAAAGTCTAATTTATTATATCAGAAATAGTTGGGGAAAAAACCCAACTTAACAGAAAATGCAAAAAAGCAGAGAAAAAGAGAGGACATATTGAAAAGCAATTGTTAAAATCCTGACAGAGAAAGCATTTTTTCCCCAAGTGTTGATGGCAAAGATTGAAAAATCAGTTTCACCAGTGAGTAGTCTTTGAAGTGCCAGAACCTCGACTAGCCCAAGCCAGACTTTGTCATCTTTACCTTTACAAAGCTCTCAACTAAAGAAAGTAAGAAACTTGTTTGGCTAACATCCATAAGATATAATGCATAAAACCTGCAAATTTTGCAAATACCAACTATAGAAATGATAATATCTGCAGTCTGCTTATCTTGGAGGAAAAAAACCCGATACTGGTTTTCCTTTGGAGTAATGTAGTCTGTATTTAGCACATCTGCTCCATAAGACAATTAGCTACATAAGATCCAATAAAGTGTTCTATTAACACAAAGGAGAATGGTATTTAAATAACATGGATATCTACAGTCACAATTTTAAATGCAAAGGAGGTGCAAGTTACTGCATCTCTACAGTAACAGATTGCAGCAGACCTCTCAGGAAGGATTGCATTCCTCAAATCTCTCAAGCTTTTACCTTTATTTGTAATTATACTATTAAATATAATATACAGAGCATGCATATTGTCTGAAGGCAGAGACAAGTGAATGCCATATTGTAGAATGAAAATTTGTGTCATCAGCTTTAACACTGAATTTTCAAAGCCATAAATATTTAGGTAATTTCTATGATCTGAGAAGCCAGAGTAACACACATTCTACAAAACTAAAGCCTACCAAAATATTATGTCCCTGAAACAAAAGTACAATTGCAAATTTCCTAACTATAAAATATTAAATGCTCTACATTTGAAAATGGAGTCTTCAAACTCTTAACAAAAATACTCGTTTTAGTAATTGACTAGGTAAAAAAAATAGTAGTTAAAATGTAATAATTCAATTAGTGATTAATGTAATAATATTAAAGAATTTGAATCTTATTCTGCCCACTTCAAATATAATGAAAAATACACTTAAAAAGACAACAACGGTTTAACTTCCTATATGACATGAAAAATAAGAGACTTAAAAAATTTTAATCTGATGTACATTTTTTATTCAAATACAAATATATAAGATGAACTGTCAAGGAAATGAAGGTTTAGGGATAATCAACATGTTACACCATTTTGAACTGTTTATGATGTGGATGGCCACTCAGACCAGGAAACAGAATGACCTTTTTTATTTGCCAAAAGTGCTGCACTGCTGTTTATGTTTTTGTCTTTTCCTCTTCTAACACCTTCTGACCTCCCAACAGGCTTATAAACAACTTCTGTGTAATCTGTAACTGATCTCACTTTACTAATTTGTCTCCCATCATCATCTAAAACTAAAGAATTGCATATGAGAGCTGAGTGGAAAACAACTATTTCATTCCATTAATATTTTCAAGCTTTCCTGTTCTTGTACCAGGACAAAAGCTAAGTCCTTTTGAAAACACTGAGGAAAAACAGCAAAAGACTGCTGACACAAGGAAAAATGGCAGAGGCAAGCCCATGAAAAGTCAATAACATCATGTTTACAGCAATCACTTGAACCAATTAACCTCTTGGTCTTAACCAGGCAGAATAGTTGAGTCTGGATGAGTCTACCTAATATGTGCAACCATTGCCACAACTATTACAGAAGTATTACCCCAAATCTTACAATAATGGCTGAAACAGTGGATAAGTTCTTCCTCATTTCCACCCCTGTTCAGCTAAATTTTCATCCTGGAACCAATACACATTCCAGGCCAAGGCCTTTTTAACCAAAACTTTCTTGCAGAAAGTGATTTGGGCAAGTTTGAATTTAGCAGCAAAATAGTTTTGCATCACTTTCCTAGAAAGTGATCATCCAGATAAGTATCTAGTCATTTCAAAAAGAGCCCATGCCATGGAGTTTACATCTAAAAATACACAAGCGTGTTTCCAACGCCAAGCATCGAAGAAGAGCATATTTGTAGGTTCTGCAGTACAGTAAGAAGTCATATGGGGGCTTTTTTTTTTGGTTATTTTTAGAAGTCTCATCATCTGTCTTTTTCAGTGGTAGCTGGTATGAAGTTAAATTACATTTAAACCATGCATGTAGTTATTTTTTCCAGAACCAGCAAACTAAGACCACAATGCTTATCTACTCATATCTCTGAGAGCTAGAGACAGATGGGGAAACTGCACGTGCTTCGGTGTAAAAACTGTAGTGGATCTTCATCCTCATAACCCAGCCAGAGCCTTATCATTTGGAAAGTAGGTCTCAAAAAAGTTATAACCCAAATATCATAATGTACAAGAGAAAAAAAAAATTAACTTGACTGAAAGTCAGTGTCCTAGACAGTGAACATATTGAATTGAGTGCTCACAGCTTACACGCTTATCATTTTTGCAGAGGGGACTATTTTTGCTTACACATAGATTACAGCATTTTCAAAAATATGGCACTGATCTTTAGCTGAAGGTGAGAAATATAGACAGCTGACCTTAGCTCTCACAGTGCTGCATCTGCTAAAACTCTAAATAGTGAAGCGGTTCACAAGATAAACCAAATATTCCCCCTGGCAAATTGCCGTAATTTGAGAGGCTAAACTCTTTATTCTTTTTGGCATCTGTTTGAAGACTCCTGCTGCCTGCATAATCTTGGTATCTATTTTTACTAGTTTAGTGAAATGTAACATTTCTTTCTTTTGGATATAAAACCTAGGCTAGGTTGAAAGGTCAGAAGAGTTCTGTTCTAGTAGTCCACGTTAGAGGAAGCCTCATATGCATATTATTTTACTGGACAATTAAGACTTTTTTAAAAAGAAGTTATAGTCCAAATAAACACTTTCTCTCCCCTCATCTTTCACATACATCATGAGGGAATCGTGTTCCCTCTGTAGACTGAAATAGCAATTTATTGTGTTTATTTTATACTAAGCAAATCCTTAATTCTACTAAATAACCTATCACCATCCTTAAAATTACTTATGAATTCATATCATTCACTTAAGTATATATACTAATAAGTAATAAAAATAGTTTTCATTACATTTATTTCTGTAATCTTTACCACCATTTTTCATCATTGACTTTATTCTTCCCCAAATTAAAAAGCAAGTATGTATGTAAATTCGAAGCTTCTAGTTTTACGGTAATTACTTTCATCTTGTTGTGTGAGAAAATTGATTTCTAAGAAAAAGAACTGTAAAGCAAAGGAATGATTTAATGAGAAAAACCACATATGTGAGGACTTGAAAGACAGGGTTCTGGATTGCCAGTCAAGCCTGAAAGCAAAACATTTCACTGTATGATGATTACTTAATATCTGGTAAACAGAAATTTCCCTTTGTAGGTAGTTCAAGGGAGCAAGTGTGCAACCACGATGTACCTACACTGAAATCTCAAACAGCAATCATCTTCTCATCTCTTAAAACAGTTACCATGACACTAGAAGGAGATGATGTCACCAGTACATTGCCTTTGCCTGGGCCACACTTTCCAACCAAGGAAGAAAAGTGTTTCTCTTCCCAAGGCCATAAAACTGGCATCTTTTACAAGCACTTAGAGATGAATGACATGGAACTTTTTGGTGTGGAAAAATGATACTCCCAAATCAACATAAACTTTATAAAATTATTCCTAGGAAGAAAAATCTGCATGAGATTTTTATGGACTTCGTCACTTGCTTATTATGTGTTTCAGTTTGCAGTAAATTGTTTCTTCCTTTTAGAACAGATTTGCAGATCCCCAGCATTTCTCTGAAAGAGCCTATCATGTCCATTAATGCCAGCTGACTTACCAATCACATAGAAAAGAGATACTGACTGTAAAAGGAATATTTTATGTAAAACATTCACAGTCATTCACTGCATGAGAAAATTTCAATCATTAAGTAAAGTACTGTTTTGTGGTATTTATATGTTCAAAGTAATACTACCAACTGAATTGAAATTTAGATGATGGACATTAAGGAAATGGCATGTAACGTTCAAAGCCATCAGGAATGTCTACAATAGCAATATCAGACTGAACCAGTAGCCCATATAAATTAGTACCTGGCCTCCCTCCGTAAGTAGTTAAAAACTATGTGTTTCAGAGAAGGGCAAAACAATTCTCTTCTCAGAAACATGATAAACAGATAAACATCTGTCTACACTATCCTGTGAGTGAGGTGAAGCTTCAGAGTAAACTTTTTGATCACTGTTAAATTAGCATTTTAACTTGCAGCAATATTTAATATAAGTATCTGCATCAGCTTTAGCCCATCCCTAGTATCCCTTCTCATAGCCTCCCGTGGAATTAATTTTCACATATGTATTACACATCACATGAGTTAGCTTTTCTAAAACATTGATCATATTTTACAATACCTTCTCTTCAGCCTTTCCTTTTCAAGGCAGTTTTTTATTTTTACTATATTTTGTTTATATACTATTAGAAAATTTTTGCCGGTCAATAAATACAAAGGTTAGTAAAAACAAACAAAAAAATGAGCTTTGACGTATAAGGAATTGCACGCATCAGTCCAAATTAAAGTTCTGCTTTCAGTTAAATTCCAGTCACATGACATACAAGTAATCCCTAATACAACTCTTTTCCTTATTTGTTTTGTCTTTCCTAAAAGTCTCCAGTTGAATGTCTCATGATTATTGATCCGTATTGGATTTCTAACGTATTACAGCCTGCTGAAACACTAATACGTTCAATATATGCAGCTCTAAGGACTTCTGATAAGAGGTCTGATGCCTTTGAATGGTATATATGCCGCTGCTTGCACTGTAAATACCCAGTTTGTTTTCTATAAATATATATGTATGTAACGTACAATACACATAAATACATGCATACTCTAAAAAAGCCAACTATATTAAAAGCTTAGTAAGGAGCAGACTTAAGATGACACACAAAATAGAAAACAGAAGGAAACTCTGACTTCCCTAAAGGCATATTTTTTCATTGAATTTCCAAGATTTCTTAACAGTTCAATGAACTCAAATCTGCTAACACTGTTAAGACAGACTCTCATAGAAGAGTTCGAAAAAGACGTACAGCTTCAATGTCACTCGGTCACAATTTGGGACATTTACAGGCACATTGTGACAAGAAGCAGTGGTAAGTTAGGTTAGAAGGAAGACCACTGTGAGATTTTTTTAAAACAAAGACAGAAGCATCCAAATTCATAATGAAATGTTCAGATCTAGGTGTGGTTTTTTACATTAACCTGTGCAGATAAGTATCCTATTAAAGTGTAAGAAGCCAAATCTTGGCTCCACTCCTGTAAATGAGAAGATGCCACTTCATTTAACTGATGGAAGATCTACAATACAGATTAGAAATTAATGTAATTTAATAATCAAACTCTGATTTAAAAATGTTTCAAAGACGTGAAGTAATTCTGAAGAAGACTCAGAACTTCAATATCTTGACATAAAGTGGTTAAAAACCCCCCAAACTTCCAAATGAGAAAGCCTAGAGCAGTAATTGTGAACAATCCAAGCAGGAATACTTGTACAAGAAATTAAGATTTTTCTTAAAGTTAGTAGCAGTACTGAAATGCAATTGGAATAATTGATGTCAGTTTGATATTCATGACACTGTTTTACATCAGCTTATGTCCACTCACTTTGCAGATCTACTTTTAAAATATTCTAGTTTCAGAAAAGCAGGATTGGATGCAACAATTTAAAATCCTTTCTCGGGAAAAAAATTCCCAGATATTCACATGATTTTCTTGTTAATTTTTTCACTATTTTTCCGAAATATAATTCCAAAATTCCCTCCAAGTTTTCAGAAGATTTTTTTCCATCAGCATCTCCCCAGTGTATGGACACCTTCAGTAATACTATTTTACCCCTGATGCTGCAGTGAATATGGACCAGAATTATATTTAACTCAGTCGCTTTCTCTTTTAGTCTAGGAGACTGACTGAAGAAATCATGTATAAACTCGAATTTTATAGTGCCAGGAATACATTCCTAAATATTCTAAAACTGAATTCAGTGAACTGCCTGTGACATGTAAATGCTTTCAAATGCTTCACAATAACTTGGTAAAAGCAAAGATGATTTATGAATATTTGTAAATATTCTTGTAGTTGTCTCTTTTGTGTTCTAGAGTATAAAATAATCATTGCAATCTGTATAATAGCATGCCTTCAAGATTTAACTTTCAGAAAATTGTTCCACACAGATTTAATTTTAAGGTCAGACCATCTGTGAATGCATTGAACTGTGACAGTGGAAATTACAACATATTTCATTTTGCTCACTACCTGAATTTAGCAGTATGTATATTCTGAAAAGCCTCGGGAAATTTGAACAGCTCTTTCACACAAAAAAGATGGAGATGTGAAAACATCTTTTAGAAGAAATATTTAGTTGTGAAACTCACAAAAATATCTATGCAAGAGGGAAGTATAGAATCAGAAGCTACACTCATCTTTTCTTCCTTTAACATCAGCTATCAGCTATTTTTAAGATGTCATTTGTATTCTTTAAGTGCTAAAGTCTTAAGAATCACTTTTTTTTTGTGCATAACCACAACTGATTTGAATGACAGCTATGAAAAACAGCACTTTTAGGTTAATTCATATTATGCATTTGTACACTTTAAAACTTGCCACTATATAGAATTACACAAACTATATGCTTTGTATTTTTGTTTTCCCTTGACTGCATGCACTTTAGCTGTTAAATGCTTACTCTCATAGGCTTACTGTGACATGGAAACTGGTGGAGGAGGTTGGACAGTTATTCAGAGACGTGAAGATGGCAGTGTGGACTTTCACCGGACATGGAAAGAGTACAAGATGGTAAACAGTGTTTTATGAAGACTTAATATTAGTTATTATTTTCTGATATATAATAAAGTTCCATTAATAGCATCCTTAGAATGTAATCAGGTTTTAAAAGTTGGCTTTGTTCTTAGATGTTAATTTCAAAAACGTCTGAGTGGTGTAAATTGTTTGCCTAAGCAGATCTGCAAGTGTGATGTTTGTTTTTCAAGAGAAACTTCACTTTTATTTAATCATCTGTTCTGTGACATGTCCACATTTTTAGAGTTATTTATATTTGTGTTTCTACTGGCAACGCAGAAACTGCTCCAAATTTACTAAGTAATACTGATTCACTATTTCAGTCTAAGTTTGACTTTGCTGAAATTAAGTTTTTGAAATATTATAGATCTATAATCCTCAAAGATACAGCAGAGTTCTTAGTTGACAGATTGAAAACTGTTACAGACTGATAAAGCGATCATTTCAAACTCAAAAACCAAAACAAAACCATTTATATATCCAACTTGAATTATAGGGATTTGGTGATCCTGCTGGGGAATACTGGCTGGGAAATGAGTTTGTTTCTCAACTGACTAATCAGAAGCGTTATGTTCTTAAAATACACCTGAAAGACTGGGAAGGAAACGAGGCATATTCATTGTATGACCACTTCTCTCTTGCAAACGAAGAACTAAAATACAGGTAAGCAGAAAAATAAGATCTGAATAAAAACCAAAAAAGATATGTGACCTTATTTCATACAATTTTTTTTCAGTTCACTCAGAAAAGAATGTTTGCTCCATTTTTCACCTTTTGCCTAAAAAAAATCATGGTTTTTTTTTTTTTTTCTAATGGAGAGAATGTGTAGTTTAGTAGTGCACACTGGCTAAGTGGAGCACAGAACATGTGCAATGATGAAGAGATGGTATGGTTTAAGATAGGACACATGCCAATATAGTGGATGGCAGTGCACAGTCTTCAGTCTATAGGAACCTATCTGCAGTTGCTATCAAATCTTGATTCTCCACAATAAATATATTTCTGGAAGATGGATGAACAAGATGAATAATACTGCAAGGAGATTTTTCCACTTAAGACAGTGGCTAGTAGGAGCTGTTTTGTTGTCATGGAGGACATGAAGGTAATGCTACATTATCCTATGACCCAGTGGCTTGGACTCTCAGGGTAACTCCCTTGCCTGTGAAAATGAATCTAATAGAAAACACCCAGTCTCAACCCCAACAAACTTGTCAATTTAAACACCAGATTTTAATGGTCCTATTACTTATTCTCCCATCACTCTGTAAAATGCAAACCATCACATTTTCATCTGATTTGGTTTAAATAGAGAATAATACATAATTTAAATAAATATTTTACACTTACATGTTATCATAGCATTATATGCTTTTAATAGTTTCAGACTAACACATTTTGAAATAGTATCACCCACACCTGAAATATATGGGCAGTTCATATTTCATTCTCTGGGCTCTCTGTAAATCCAGTAGATATTGTTTGATTGGTTACAGAAGAAACTAGAGACTCCAACAGATGCTTTCCTACTACATGGTCTAAGAAATGTTTCTTTATAAGACAGATTCATAAAGCTTTAGGTGACTGGACAGAAAAAATTGTCTACATTTAGATTAATTTCTGTCAGATTTCTAGCAACATTTTTTTGTAAACAAAGACAATCTCACACCTGACAGAACTGATTCTGCTATTTCAACTCAGGTCTTACATGCAAAGCAATCCAAAACTATCAGCATCTCCTCCACAAGACATTAGATCTTAATGCCCAAGTAGTACACAGTTGTCTCAACTCCAAAGCAAATATTTTTTCATCTGGAAGTAGTTAGAATCTGCAGCAGAGATTTTTTTAAAGTAATGCTTTAAAATACTGATAAAGGCAACCTTTGCAAAATGAGTTGTTACCCTTGTCCATCTACAATATTAAAAAATAATTACTGAAAACTAAGATGGTTGTCTATAAATAGATAAGTTATTTTCATGTGCAACCAAACATGAAATGCATCATAAAACACAGTGGTTTAAGGAACGTATTTAACATTAAGATAATGAAAAAAACCTGAGAAAGTATTCCATTAAGAGAGTCTTCCATTACATAAAAAACATTAATAGATTCTGAATGCTGGAAAGATTTTGAGTTGGGCTATAAAACTGAAATCTCATAGATTCATAGAAAACCAGATCAAAATGGACTTTTGAGTCAGACTTCCTATCTCAAAGCTATGAAGTCAGATGAGCTTGCTCAGGACTTTATCTGGTTGGGTCTTGATAACTGGCTTACAGAATTTTGAATTCACCTTAAGAAAAAACAGAATATTTAACTTCTTGAAATATATTTTTGAGAAAATCTATAATGAGCCAATCTTTTGAAATGCAAATGAATAAAAATGCATTCATTCTTAATATTTTCAAATAGGGAATATAAAATGGGTTAAAATAAACTGTTAAAATACCAAATACGACTTATATCATAAGCACTGAATTTCCTGAAAGATGGAGGCTGACCAGATGACAAGTTAATTCTCCTCACAGTGTCAGATCTCCTCGTTAAGCAAACAGAATACTGGGCAGGATAAGCTTTTTCATACAGAAGTGCCATCACCAAAGAGATACTCTGGGAACAGAGGGTTCAAGCCCTTCCAATTGAAGGTAATAGAGTTATAGCTGTGTAATCACCTCCTCAGTTCAGTGCCCTGTGTCTCTCCCTACTCCTCTGTAACCAGATCCAAACCAGAGCAGCCACACTGAAAGCTTACCTTACCAGGGAACTGAAGCAAACTTACCTACCTGTGATGGTATAACACTGATAAATCTATGAAGATGTGAAAAGGAAAATTAATTAGGAAAGTGAAAAAGTGAGAATAGTGAGAAACTCCTAAAATTTCAGTTACTAGTTGGTAGTCAGTAGTGCAAGTAATGACTTCGTCTCTCATGGATGCAAAGTTGTAATGCTACATTGCCATGTTGTTCTAATAGCAAAATAGGAATAAAACAAGGTTTGGTTTAAACTTTTGAACTTGATTGAAAAAAATAACTTACAGTATTAAGAAATGCAAGATCTATATGAAAAATTCCATATCTACCTGCTCTCATTTTTGTCTAATATGACATGAACAAATCTTTCCCATAGGCTGTTCATTAGAATATTACGCTGACTATTTCTGCTCATATGAAAACATTATGTGGTAAAACAGTTTACAACAGTACATTGGCCTGAAAAGAACTCAACTATTTGAACAGGATATTTATTGCAAACTATTCCATCATTATTTTGCAGATCAGCTACCATTAACTTCCATGTAGTAATTGTTTTTCCATTCCTCACTTCTACAGGATCTACCTTAAAGGACTTACTGGGACAGCGGGCAAAATAAGTAGTATAAGCCAACCAGGAAATGATTTTAGCACAAAGGATGCAGACAATGACAAATGTATTTGCAAATGTTCACAAATGCTAACAGGAGGTAGGAATGTTTTTTTGTTTCTCAGTCTTCCTATTTTTATTGGCACTGAAATTGTCTATGGGATAAAAAGTGATAATTTTGACATAGTAAATTTTGACTATTGAACATTAGTGACTCCAAATGAAATATTTTATCATTTGACAATGGTTAAACAAGGGAACTTCAAACTGGAGGGAAAAATGCCTTTAAAGTTGGTGTACAAAAAAGTCTGTTATTGTGGAACTAATCAGAGACACAGCAGATTCTTCTTCCAAGGAATGAGATAATATTCAGAGATCAAAACACTGCCCCCTCAAAAAACTGTTCTAGGTATTCAGTTGGTAAGCTAAATGTCTCCTGATTCTTCAGGCAGAAACCATTTCCCTTACTATCCTGAGGGGAAGAAAACTGCCAAAAGCTGGTGTACATAGCACAGAGAGGTACAAGTATTAAATTCGATATGTCAAATGTCGAAGATACACCACAGATAAGAGTTATGTACGTCTTTCTAATGTTTGCTAGTTACTGGAGTTTTAGGTGGTGTTTTTATCTTGTGCCACCCAAGCCATTCTGTGATTTGTCAATCTCTGAAATGTAGTCTACTGTTTTTTAAATTTGATTTCTATCCCTGTTATCACGTAAGCAATGGTTCATTTCCCTATAGCACAAGTCGCAAGACAAAAGACAGCTTCTGTTTATCTGAAAGGATAATTGGATTACTGCCCTGCAAAACAGAACACATACATTATCACCTTCATACAGAAGTATAAAAATATTATCTTATGAATAAAAATAAATTTTCCTTATGACCCACTAACAGGTCAGGACCATAAGGATACAAAATAAGTTGAGGCTGCTTTTTTCTCTTTTTCCTTCTTAGGAAGTTTCAACACAAAGGTTTTGAACTGATCTGCACATAATTAATCCTCAAAAAAATTAAGAGTTCAAACCTGTGAAGAACAGGAATTTACCAAAGCATGGGTAAAAACCCAAGACAATTCAGGCTCATTTTAGTTCAAGCCAATTTCTGCTCTCAGACTGTCAACAGTAATGTTTGATACCCATTGAACACCTTCCCTTCTCAATTTTAAACTACAATGTATTACATAAGCTTCAAGAATATGTAGTTAATAGGCACAACTGTTTTGTACTGACACTTCCATATCATAAGAACGAAAAACTAGGTTTAGATTTTTTTCTCATTTCAGGACATCAAAATGTCCATATTGTTTTGAAAATTACCTCTACTGACTTTTTTCTTTGTTTGCTGTTTTGCAGGATGGTGGTTTGATGCATGTGGTCCTTCTAACCTCAATGGGATGTATTATCCATTACGACAGAACAACAACAAATTCAACGGTATCAAGTGGTACTACTGGAAAGGCTCGGGATACTCTCTCAAAGCCACGACGATGATGATTCGACCAGCAGATTTCTAAATGCTTTTCCATTATGTGAAATATGTATTGTATAGTCTTCAAAGACTTCATTTGCAAGCATATAAACACATATCTACAACTTGTCTCATTTTCAAGCTCAGAAAACACGCGCTAGTGTTCTGAAGAGATCAGTTCAGTACAATCAGCTGATCAGCTGAAGCTCATATTATTCAACCAGATACAAAATCTAAATTGTCAACCTGATAGAACAGTGTTTTGACCAAACAACTGAATAATTAGAACATCCAAGACATTGTCAGACAACTGAAAGACTCTGTTTTGCTGATCATTTATGTTATGTATGTTTTAGTAAATAACTGGAACTGTGAAAAATACCTAAAGTAGTTTTAGAAATATGCATTTTGCCTCATCACGAACTCTAAACATTACTCTGATATAAAACACTTAAATAGATCTAGAACTATTTATCTCTCTTTGTCGTTTGCCTTTTATGTACATAAGAAAATACTGTCTTGTAATTATCTCAATTCTGTAGCTAAAGAATACATGCTTTCTCCCAGTCTCTCCAACAACTTCTTACACTTATTCAGGGATTTTTTCCAATAGCCTATGTTACTTTATTTAACAGAAGACAAATAGCATTTAAATGTTTTGCATTTATTCTTGGGAAAAACTTTGTACAAAAATCACAATTTCCTTCAGTTTGTACTTACTACAGTCACTATCTTTAGGTTACAAAAATCCTTGCAAACTACAATACAGTATGTATTTCCTTATATTTTTGTGAATATTGCACTTTTTTTCCTTTCCTTGTCATTTAGCTGTAAAATAACTGAACAGTGTTTTTTAAGTCGAGACAACGGCATTAACACCAGATGTCCTGTTGTCTATGACAATCAGTTATCACCTGGTGCTGTAGTACATCTATATGTTTTGTAAAAACAACCTAACTGAAAAACATATGCATGTGGGGGTTTTTTTGGATAAAATTTATGCTAATGATTTAAGATATTTTAAAAATATGGAAAAGAAATTTGCAAGTTCTCCAAGGTGATACTGTTGGGTGTTTTTCTGTGAGGTTAGGACTTCTCCCTAGTAGTTCTCTGTAGGTAGGTCCTGGATGTATGTCACAATGTGAATAAATTACTGAGTGATTTTTGCTTCTTAAACATTTTCTTACTGCATGCTTTAAAACTGTGTACTGTTGCGATTCAGATTGAGACAATATTTCTTCATAAATCACACAACATAATTTTGTGGATATTTTCCCCCAAATTAACTTTCCATTTTAATTCTTGTGCGTAGTCTTTGCCTTAAAGTAGTATTTTTGCCAGCTTTTAATTTCAGCAGATGAGTGAGTTAGTTACTAGGCAAGAACTTCCCTCATACCAAAAGAACACAAGAAACCCAGACACAACATTTCTGGGGGCTTACTTAACAAAAGGTGTTGTATCTTAAAAACAGTGAATGATTTTGAGAAAGATGGAAGAAAGCTCTTCATTTTATATGGACAGTCATTAAAGCTGCTGTCAGAGTATGCCACAACTCACACCTCCACCATCCTTCACCAGAAATGATTGTCAGCATTACAAAAGCGTAGCAAAGACAAAAATAAGTGTGATAATACTTCATGATCTGATTTTACATAAACTTATCAAGCACAAATTAACAATCATGACCTGAACAGTTGCATAAAATAAGATCAATGTATTTAAGATTACTGTTTAATATTGTTTGTCCTAGCAAACTTGTACGGATATACATATCCCGAACTAAAAAAACCCCAACTTACTTCACAAAATTGCATTCATGAATTTCTAAGAAATGTTTTAAAGTGCAAGTCTAGCAGATGGTCAATCAAGCTAGGAAAGAAGCTAGACCTACGAATAAGCGTATGATATACCAAGAGAGCTGTCCTCTATCAGCCTGGAGAAGAGCAGGGGATGGGGAGACCTTACTGCTCTCTACAGCTGCCTGACAGAGGACACAGAGAAGGCAAAGTCAGACCCTTCTTGGAGGTGCACCACAATGGGACAAGAGATGGACAAAAGGCAGCAAACACAAGCTGAAAATGGAGAAATTGGATTTTCTTTTAAATTTATTTATTACTATGAGGTTGGATTGGACAAGTCCATTGGAGGAGAGTGCTGAACTAGACAACCTTTAGAACTACCTTCTAACTATTCTAACTACTCCTTCCAACTTCCTTCTAACTAAACTATTTTATATTTCTATGAAATGTACTAGAAAAGCTGAATCTAGATTACTGATTTCCTGCTTCACTGCATTTAATCAACCAACTAAAGAAAATACTTTCAATATTTCAGAAAGTGTAACCAGCCCAATAATATAAACAAAAAAGAAAAAAAGAGAAAAGCTTCTTAAAAACTTTGACGGAATCTGGCACAATATAAATGCTCAGTGTGGCAAGGGAAAACTGGTAATTTATGTTTGGCATTAACCTTCATTATTTTAGTAAGAAAACAGTATACAACAAGAATAATTAAATATTGCTTGGCTAGTTTCAATTTGCTGGAAAAAAAAGTCTTTATACAGCTTAAGGTTTTTGATTCCCGTTCTGGTAAAGTGATAGAAGGTACTGATGAAGACATTGAATGGATCAATTGTTAATGAAACTTTTTAATTTTTTGGGAATTTATAAATATGAATGTAAAATTTTTGCGTGAATTTGTTTTTATCATTTTATCAAATGAGATTGCATCGCTTAAACATCAAATCGCAAGTGAAGTGAGAGAAGAACAGTTTGGAAGGAATGCAATAATAGCAAAAAGAAGGCTTCAACAACTGCTTTGGACTTGGTACAAACAGTTCAAACATACCAGCAAGATAACCCTTTCTTTTAATTCCTTCCAGTAATCAAGTAAACAGCACATAAATCTAGAATGCCCTTCCATTTTCTCTAAATACTTCTTAGGAAGCAGAAAAGGAATAACATGTGAAGAAAGGGAATAAAATCACCATTCATGCTCAAATAATAGTCAGATCTTTAAAAATAAGTTATTTGTTCCAGTAAGAAACCAGGATGACCCAAGAAGGAACTGAGTGGGAAGGTGATGGAAATATCACATTGGACACTGACTTTAATCCCTGCAAGAGGAGCACACACACAGTGTGACTCAGTTTCTCAGTTCAGCCATCACATTGCTCAATTTTATCTTCTCACCATTTCTCAAGCCCTCCTTCTGCTTTAGGAATAAAAACTGTAAACAAGAATCTAAGAAACAACACCATCAGGAATTGCTTCCAAAGAATGCTATGTATGTCGTTTCTGATAGCATACGCGGTTATTAGA
The DNA here is from genome assembly GCA_013401255.1 of Urocolius indicus. Classification (NCBI taxonomy): domain Eukaryota; kingdom Metazoa; phylum Chordata; class Aves; order Coliiformes; family Coliidae; genus Urocolius; species Urocolius indicus. Next base: position 142,865 of record WBNH01012693.1, on the reverse strand, counting down.
CAGGGTAGTCTCAGAAGAAACAGAAAACTCAGAACAGCCTAATCTGAAGTAGTTTTCTTTTTTCATACAAATACAGAAAAGGGTAGGGGTTGGAAACATGCTGTTCATTTATCTTTCATATTAAGTTTTGCTGGTTTTAATATATTTGCTATATAAAAGAAAAATCTACTTTTAGAGAAAGTACTAAATTATAATAGGGGTTATTTCAGAGTAACTTTTACAGTTTATTTTCCTTCACTTTGAGAACATAAAACTTATCATAAAGTCTTTCACCTTCAACGTATAAATTTACATAAAGATTTAGGAACAATGTTAAAAATAAGTTAACAGTTAATAAAATGATAGTAAAAATAAAGATCAGCCCCCAGTAAATGTTCTTTTTCAAAGCTTGTATGAAACTTTGAGAAATGAGCAGCAAATGATAATATATAATGATAATATATACTACAATATTAAGAGAAACTGTAAAACTTTTCTTGGCAAAAGTGTTAGAATGATTGACCAGTAACCTACTAAAATTCAGCTTGCTTTAAAACAAAATTAAAATTACTGCTTAATCAATTGGGTCTTCAAAGATACTATTCCCTCACATGCACGGTTTTGCACTAGTTCACAATTCAGTATTTTAGAATGACCATTAAAGGCAGGAGAAATGCTTCATTTTACCTACTTAGTAGTTTTAGAAGCCCACAGTAGTTTTCCATTGCCAAAGTAATTTCTGGACTTCAAATGTTGAGTCTGTGACCTGAATAATCTTTCCATTAGGTAATAACGTGCCTCTCCAATTTATATTATATACAAACACAGATAGAAAGAACATATGCCACAAAATTAAAAGGACACTTAAATAAAAAGTTAGTTTATTCAGACATTAATTGGTGAATCAATTCTTTTAACATTTTCATGCATACTAAAATATTTGTATGCATGTCAAAAAGTAGTGGATGAAGGAGAAAACTGCAGTATTTGTTTGGGAAAAAAAATTAATCTTTTCTAGTAAGCCTTCGTGTTCACAAGACCTATTTAGAGGGCCAGTCATTTTCCAGATAAAGTTCACAAGCTTAAAGAGACATTAAACTTACAGGAGCTGCAGGGAAGCTGGATGAAAGTTCATATGGTTCCTCTCTGATCCAATGACCCAATTCCAAAGACCATAGAACCTAAAATGAATTACACAGTAAGCAGAAATCATCATTTCTAAAATAGTAAACTCTGAATGTGTAATTAGAAGTAACTGCAATTGCAATATTTGGTTTGATATTTCATTTACCGAAACTAAACGATTCACTGAAAAAAACAATCAGGGAGATGTAAGTGATACAACTGAAGCCATTAAAATAACAAAGTCCTATTTCTATGCAGAGTTACATTAAATTTTAAAACTTTGTGAGGATATTTTATTAAGTGAACTTTTTGCATCAGAATACATAACATCAGAGTAAATATTTGAAATGGGATTTCATATTATATCAACGCTATTCTCTAGTTCCAGTTCATTGTTGAAGTTTTCAATTTGCACTAGGGGAGGTTTAGGCTGGAAATTACGATGAACTTTCTCACCAAGAGAGTTGTCAAGCATTGGAACAGGCTTCCCAGGGAGGTGGTGGCGTCACCATCCCTGAAGCTATTTAAAAGATGCATAGATGAGGTGCTGAGGGATATGGTTTAGTTTAGTGATGGGCCTGGCAGTGTTGGATTAATGGTTGGACTTGATGATCTTAAAGGTCTTTTCCAACCGTAATTATTCTATGATTCATAAGGTTCCTGTTGGCACATTTGTTCTGCCTGTCAAGGTCCCTCTGAATGGGAACACCTGACTGGTGTATCAAACACTCCTCACAGTTTTATAACATCTGCAGACTTAGAGAGAGTGCACTTTTTCCATCATCAATATAATAAATGAAGATGTGAAATAATATTGGACCAGTGTCAAGTCATACTGCTGACTAGGATCATTCAACTATTGTATAATTCACATATATAAATCAGCCTGCAAGGAAGAAAAGCTCAATTTCATTTGCTTCGGTATCTTACTCTGTCATATTCTTGAGCAAAAAACCCCTGTAAGGGTGCAAAGTACTGACTGTCTGGAAAATACATGAGCACTTGTGTTCAACGGAGTTCTGAAATGCTGGATCAATAGGATCCTTGGAGATGAACAATCCTAACACTTTGGCCTACCTTCAGATTTCTACTCTCACCAGGGCCATCACAAAATGATTAACAGAAAAAAACCTACTTGAAATGCTATTCTGAAATAATACTTTTTAATTTTGTAGCTGTTAAAGCTTTCCCAAAACTATTCCATCCATTCTCCTCTGTTGATTTTATAAACCATTCAGCTGGTAGACAATAAAAAGCCTCTGTCATGGTTTTGCAAGGAGCTGCTTTTGCTTGGCAATGGGCGAGGGGGTGGAGGGGGTGAATCTGCAGTGTAGGCCCAGTAAAGAGTTCTCAGACTTTCCTCTAGTTCTGGGGTTCAGATCCACCTCCAGCCTGACTGCACCAATCTGGCATCTCTGCAATCACTATTTATGGATGGGAATTTGAAATGTGTAGAGGGAAGTGGAAAGAAAGGGCAAGATGGGGAAGACCATGTGGACCCCACCGCCAGGAAAAGACAGATGTTTGATCAGAGACATCCTTGCGGCCTGTGACAAGAAGTAGAGACCCCATAACAGAGGGAGTGATAGCTGGAAACTCTGGGTCAGAGGGAGTGAGCAGTTAAGACCCCAACCGAGAGAAGATGAACTGGAGTTGCAGTGCCCCAACAGAGCAGCCCATGCAGGGCTGCCTGGTGTGTGGGAGACCCTGAGGGAGACCCCTCCTGTGGGAGGAGGAGGTAATGACACTGGGCTCAGGGCTCTGAACCCTGGAAGAGAGAAGGGGTAAGGGAAACGTCATCTTAAATAGCTGGTTGCACTTCCATCATTCGCCCTACTCTGTATTATTTTTCCTTTGAATACTCGTCATGTTTTAGTTCAAGGCGGACAAAATTAAGTTTTGTTTTCTTCCCCGAGTTAATTAGCCTTGTCTGTTTTGTCCAGGACCATAACTGGCAATTAAGCCCTCCTTGTCCATCAGGAATTCTGGGGTACTTATGTCTAATTGTGGTCTGTTGTCCCTGGATGGGCCTAAACCAAATCACCTCACAAAGTGTTCTGAGACTGTCCCTCAAGTGGGAAAAACATTATCTTTATGGGAAAATGGAAAAAACCTGAAGTTCTTACTGTGGCTCTGCCCTTGAGTCATATAAAGGACATTTTCCTACTAATTTCTAGATAGTATAAATTCTGAAGTGCACTGATGGAAGAGGAGTTTATTTGCCTCTCTGGCTTCATCATAGCGAGCTGGGCTTTAAAGACTCTCATATAGGTAAAATACCATAAAGTTCTTTGCCAAGTTTATTCAGTGTCACACAGTTCAACAACTTTCCCCTTTTACAGATATGTGAGCTTTGCAACATCTTTCTTGTAGCGGCCATTTGGCACACCTTAAATACAAGTCAAAAAAAGCATTCCTATCCACTAGTGAGAGACAGCATGATTCATACAGAAGATGTTAAAAACCACAGCAACTCCCTAATACCCTGCTGCTCTGACATCAACGTGTATGAAGTGAACAAGAAGTGTACATATACTCCCAAAATGGGATATATGGAATTTATTAGAAAGTAAATCCCTGTGTTGAGGATAATTCTACTGCTGGCGGTCACATTTTCCGTAAATAGTTCTCTAGCCATTTCAAAGAGATGATGTCTGTTTCTTACTGTTATCACGGACATGCACCATTAAACTGTTGTGATTATTCACCACAGAACAAGCTGAATTTCATCAGTGTGTGAAATTGTTCCCATGCTTGATTCACAATTAACTGAAATATTTTGTCTTTTAAAATTTCTTCTGGAAGATGTTATACAAATCCATATATTATTAGTTTTAGTTTAAAATATAAAACTTCACAGAATATGGGAAGCAGTGCTGTAAGATGCTCCCATTTGGTAAAAATTGTCATAATAGATATCCATCATAATAAAGTTATCCTTTAAAATGTTACAGCTTACCGACTGAAGAAGATTCAGACTGATTATAAACTAGTACTGTAAATCTTTTAAAATAACCTAATTGTATGTAGCAAAAGAAATTTTTGAAAGGGCTCTTTCCCCACAAAATGTTGCTACAAGAAGCAAATTGCAAACTGAATTTAGAAAGTTTGTTATGAAACCCAAGTTTAACAGGCTTTAGTCCAAAGTACCATATGCATGATGTCTCTCTAGGGAACCAGCAACCTCCAATAAGAACTGCTACAAAAGCTGATGCTTCGTGTGATGTAGCAAGTGATATTTTACTTGTGAGGGGAGGAGAGTGTCTTCAAACTTATTGTTGAACTTTATTACAAAAAAATCAAAGAATATTCTATGTACTTTTAGAAAATGCTCAACCAAAATATTTGAAAATGCAACAGTTATAGAAAAAGAGAAAATAATTTCTGTCATACCAAACCTAAAAATAAGAGTTAAGCACAGTAATAAACCAATAACCTTTAAAAGTATTTAAAACCTTATAATGCTTTCCTGTGTTTAGCCAAGAAAAGTACAGTAACTTCTTAAAAATGTACAGTTAAGATAGTAACATAAGATTTAAAGTTATAAATTTTAAGGTGGTACCTGTATATATTTTCTACAATTAATTTTTACAATTTACAATAAGAATATGGAAGCTTGTTTACTTTATATTTACAGCTGTACATACTTATTGCAAACAAAAGAAACTTGTTAATCCAAGCCATTTCTCTTTTATCATAGCATAAACCAACTTTAAGTGAAGCAAAAATTTCTAACTTCTAATACAATTCTTAGAAACTTGCTGTATGAAAATAATTTCTTCATAAATATACTTGAGCAGGAACAGATGTACCATACTGTACATTATGTGTACATTATGTCCTTACAGTTCCAAAATGATGCTTGTACTGAGAGTAACTGGCAAACAATCCAAATAAATTAAAATGTAAGACCAAAAGATTAGATATGATTAAGCAATCCCATTTCATTTTCCAAGCCAATTTTACAGTAACAACCTCTATCAATCCTTCTAGTATTTACAGAATTTTGTTTAGAGCTGAATTTTGTTTATCTTAACAAAAGATAGATTAATGCTTGTCTATCATGGTTCTGGAACTGAGTACAAAGGCATCATGTTTACTGCCCTAAATAAAAAGAAAATTAGGTACAGTTCATGAACAAGTCCTGCAGTAAATAATTACATCACCACTCACTTAAACTTTCAGTTTTTGTGATCACAAAGGCAAAAGTTGTCCATTGTAGAGTCACTGAAATTTTGCATCTAACTTTGTTAGGGACAAATTTTCAACCAGTATATTTTCATAGCAACATTAAAAAATGTTTGAAATTCATGTAGGACAAAACCCATTTATGGTTTGCAATATTATTCTGGAGTAAACTACTCTGTCTTGTTAAATTAGTAAAATCTTCATATATTGAATCGCTCCTTAGAATGTGAGAAAAAGACTACGAAAAGATGAAATACTCCAGAATATAAAAGCACTTATATTGACAAAAAAAGAGCAGTTTTTAAGTGTGTAGTTACAAAAGATTTAGTAGGACAAGCTTCACACTGCTATGTGCCAGACATCTTGAAAACAAAATGGCAATAAGTGTTTGCTTTCAGCCCAAAAGCTAAATTTTATGTATAAGATGAAGAGCTACTTCCATATAAACTCCAACAACTATGTTTTACAGCTCTGGAAACATAAGGAAAACTGTGTAACTATCATCTGTAATGTTGGATTGAGTGGTTAATATGTATTTTCACAGTGAGCAATTAAGGTGGTTTAACCCTGGGCTGACAGGTAAGCTCTCTACCAAGCAACTGCTTACTCCTCGCCCGTGGGGTAGTGAAGAAAAATGGATGGAGAAAGGCTACGTAGTGGGATAAGATAAAGGCAGTTAGTAAGTGAAGGGGAAAAAAAAGCCCAAACCTCCAGCTGATGTAAAAGTAATGATTCCCAGCAGCAGATCAATTGCTAGTCTATAAGCAATGGCCGCTTTGGAAAAGCTCCTCAGTTTTATATCTGATTGTGATGTCATACAGTGTGAAAATAAATCTCTTTGATCAGCTGAGGTCAGCTGTCCCAGCTAAGTCCTCTCACAGCTTCTTGTGCATCCCCAGCCCACTTGCTTAAGGGGCAGTGAGGAACAGAGAAGACCTTGAAACTCTATAAGCACTGCTCAGCAATAGTTAAAACACTGATGTGCCATCAACACTATTTTTATCATTAATCTAAAAAGCAGCACCACACAGGCTGCAATGAAGAAAATAAACTCCATACCATCCAGAATCAGTACAGTAAGTCTTGATTATTTTGTCTTTAGAGTAACAGTCTGATATTTACATGGTAGTCTACAAGAAATTTTGAGGATATACAGTGATTATTTGATCTGGATGCCTGGAAACTATTTCTTTAAGTTACGAAGTCCCCCAACTACTTATCCATAGTTTCCCCCTTTTTTAAAAATTTCTTATTTACTGGTTTTCCACTGCACAGTAAAATAACTAATAATTCCTCTTTATTTTTACCAATAATGTACACAATATATGTTTCAGAACACAAAAGAAATAAATTAAAGCAGTATGTTAAAAAAAATGTTGAGCAAAAATGGTTTGTTTAGTGTTTAATCTGTTAAAAAATTATGCATGTGATATGTTTTCCTCCTCTATGTGATGAAATTCAGGTATTTCTAAAATAAAAACTGAAGCAGAATACAGGAATACTTTGGTTAGAGGAAGCACTAGAAAACTTTTAAGTGATGGTTGTGTAGCTTCCCACAGACAATTTTCCTCTAATTGAACTAACTCTAGGTAAGCTTGAATATCTGAACATTGCACCATTGTACACAGCATGGACAGAAACATGCTTATACAGCTGGTATTTCAGCTATACAAAATAAGTTTAATTTATTCTGTAGCAAAATTAAAAAGTATTTCTTACCCATTCATATGAAACAATCCAACATCCTCGAGCAATTCCTAGCATAATATTCAAGGTACGACGAGGACTCCCTGTAACTACATGACTTGTTGTTTCACATACAGCATCTGACAACAAAAAGTCTCCAAGTTTATTCACCACCTGAATTACTGTATTTTGCTCTCTAAAAAGAAGAAAAAAACCCATAAAATATTGAATGGATATGCAGAATTATAAAAGTATATATACACAACACAAATTAACTAAAACACACCTAATTTCTTTCCTCACTAAACTTTTCTTATTTTTTTCTCACTGAGTCTCTATTCATTTGCTAGCCCTAAATTCATTAGCCTTCCCACAGAGTCGAAACAGATCCTTTTCTGTCATCACACAATCGTATCTACTTGCACATCAAAGCTCTTTTGTCTCCCCCATCTATCTTGTCTTTTGAGTCAGGAGTTATCTAATACATTGCGTACAATGTCTAATACAACAGAGCTTCATTCTTGGTTGCTTCTGTAGTGCTATCAAAAAGTATTACCAGGAAATGTAAACATTTAGACACAGCATCCTTAAGAGGTTTTCATTAGGAAGCATCAGATTTTCATCATCTGAATGAAATGCTGTGTCCACATTTAGAGAGAAGCTCTAGAGTTCTGGCTTGCTACCTATATGTCTGAGACAACGTTTCAACTTAAAATTCATTTATTCTTAAATAAAAATTTAATTAAATATATACATTTAAATACAAAATTCAGAATGGCCACCTATAACTGGAATTCTGAGTTCTCGATGTAGCTATGCTGAAGCACATAAATATGTCATTGTGAAAACAGTGACATATTGTTATCACTAGAGAAAAGCTGTTCCATGAGAACAATTTACTAGTCTTATTAGTAATTATTTTTATAGGTCATTATTATAAATGATTATTAAAGATGTGTAAATGAAAGCCCAACTGCCCTCTCCCCTTGGCCGACTTAGAAATGTCATGCTGCACAGGATAAAACAATTCTGTAGAAACTTGAACATAGCCATATCTATCACAGTAGTGATTCTCTCAGGTAAAACATTTAGGTTAATCACTGTCATAATGTGGTTGCGTTCAGAACATCTCCAGAAGCCTCTGAGGCTACTTTCTCACTATATTTCATTCTAAAGACAGTAACTCAGTTAAAACTCCCAAAATATCCTAGTTAAAATAAACACTACTTAGAGGAACTCTAACAAAACTGAAAAAAATTCTTCACAGAACATGCAGCAATCTATTTTATACGAAGCTACAAAGAAATGAATAACTAGTAAAACCAGTGTGGCAAAATAATTTCACAAAAGGTGATGCGGTATCTGGAGACACTTAAAGAAAATCTAACCACTGAACCTCACTTCAGTGTGAATTCTGGCCTTGGCTGCATGGGTTTGAATGTTACTGGAATATTTATTATTTCCTTTTGATTTCATGAGTTTTAACTTGACATGGCCTACAAGTGAATGTTTTTGCAACATTGCAACCAACAGGAGATGGCCCTGCCTAGACTGCATGCTCAGGGGATGCATTTCCATGCTCTACCTAAATTTTTTCTTAGTTCTTTCTCGTGTCTACACAAAATTCCTTACAGTGAGAAGAAAAAGTCCTGTTGTACAAGAATTGAATCCAAGATTGCTTATAATTTAAAGTAAAAACTCAACAGTTTTTACTGCAGTCAGGTGCAAAAAACTGTCAGATGCAAATTTACAGCAAAATTTTCTTAATTTGTGATTCAGAAAAACAGGTAGCCGTTTGCTGTGAATCAATGAGCTGCATTTAATAAAATCTCAAAGCCTAAGGCCGTGAAATCACTGAACTCATGATCTTTAAATTTAAATTCTAAAGAGCCATCTTTAAGGCTGTAGCTACTGGGTAGTAGAACTGGCTTTTGGCTGTTAGGTTGTACTTGAGAGGATTATTTTTTGTTCTTTAGTTCTTTCAGAAGCCATTCCTTTCCCTTCACCCATTTACAGTTTGGTGAATGCCTACAACTGTAGACAGTCAAACCACAATCTTGATGAAGTTCTGAAGAAAAGCACTTGTTATCACCAGACGTTTTTATTTAATAAACTATTAATTGGCTAATGGGCAAAATCCACGTGCAAGCAACATAAGAGGAGTACTATATTAATGACCTCTTTCAACAAAATAACTTTTTCCCCAGCTCTGCCAGGACTTAATCTCTTTAGACAGATCACAGCCTCTTTTGCCACTATTTCTATCTGCACTTTAGCTAATGTCTTTGCCTCCCCCACAATGATCCTGTACTGCACGACTTGCAAAGTGCATTTTATAGTCTTGGTGTTACTGGCATCTAGTCACATTAAAGACAAGAGAAGTATGATTAGATTTTATGCTTCTGTCATGTATACTTGTTAATAGCTATTGACAAGAATTTACAAAGAACTTCTAAAAGGATAGTCACCAAGTGCTGTTTCTGTATACTTGTGTCTATATAACTGTCAAGATTTAATTACTGCAAACCTGAAACAGATTTGTGGGTAGCAGAAATATCTTCAGTTTTGAAAAAGAATTCAAAATACTGTGGGCAAGTGTAGTATAAAATATGGAATTGTGTTTTTGTTGGATGTTCTTTATGCCGTAAGACTTTTAAGAGAATGATAAGAGCATGCCAGAAAATTATTAACTCTCCTCTAAACTATGCAGTGGCAGCTGCTTCTAATATTTTGAAACTAAGTGGCTAAAACTCTTGCAACTGATATTTATTCAGCAACTATTTATATGAAAGAAAACATTTTGACCTGATGTTTTTATTATGACTTTTAAAATAATTAAAAAGTATGGTGAAAAAGCCAAGTCTCAGGCTGAAAGTCTGAACAATTTACTACATAAAATTCCTTTTTTTGCTTCAGAAAAATTAAAAAATTGATTAAGATTTTAGTTTCATTGCTCTGAAGTCCTGTTGAGTTCACCTATGGAACAACTCCTTCAGTCTGCACCACAGTAACACAAACATACACACATACTGATAGCAATGACAGATACATATATGTATACGTTTCTAGCTAGAATAGAGAATTAAGTATTTATCATATGACTCAAAGATAAGTTTCATTTTGCACAGGCATAAAAAGATAATCAATGTTTGAGTTTAAACTGTGTGCTGACTAAAGGGTCAAAATGTTTAATACTTACTCAGAAGACATACTCGTCATAACTAGTGTCCTGGTTGGCTAGAGATGCGAGAGAGACAAGAAAACATTAAAAATCTGAAAGGTTTTCCTCTTTGAAAAAATATCTTAAATTAGAAACTGTTCCATTAAAAGGACTAGATTACTTCATAATTACAGTACCACCTGGGGAAAAGGCTGTACTAATTTACACACATACTAGAAACATTAAACTTCGAGGACAAGGAAGTAAACCTTTTCATCAGATATAGTATCAAAGCATCCAATATAGCAGAAGCAGGACTTCAAAGTTTTCATTAGTAAAAACAAAAAAACCCAAAGGATTTCCAATCTAGGATGTCACAGAGAAAAGGATGGACTTTGTCTTCCACACTTCCATTCTGTTCGGGTGGAAATGAAAATGCAGCTTACCTTCAAAAAAAAAAAAGCCTGTAAGTTAAAACAATTCCAGTTTCTTTCAAATGAAAGGCAGAAACTGTCTGAGATGTGGCAGAAACAAAAGCTTATTTATTGCAAAATATAATTTAAATACTTCTATTTTGATAGTGTAGATTTTTAAAAAAAAAACAACACTGTAACTTCAGTATTTTAAGTTCAGGTTTTTGAGTAAACATTGTTTCACTCTAAATCTTGTCTAGGGAATAAAAGCTGTTTGAGTAACTTAGCACACAAGGTAATTCTGAGAGCACTGGAACCCTTAAACCATCGATTCTGATACACCTTAAAAAGCACCTTTCCCTTACCCTGCAATACCCTCCATCATTTCTGTGCAGAGTAGGAGCGTTTGCCCGATACAGACTATAAATAAGCTTTTTAATAATTAGTATTACAGAAGACAGGAAAAAGTATTCTTTGTTCATCAGCAATGAACCATGCAAGCCTCCATCATGCACAAAGGCAAGACAAGACATGAATTTCAGCAGCATCAGAGAAAGACAAAACTGAATATGTCATAAAAAGTTACATCTAAGCAGAGGTTTTGAAAATCTTAGCTAAGAATTACTTGTAGCTATGTAAACATCCACAAGTACATATACATAAACATTGGAATTTTGTAGAAGCAGATCGATTCAATTTCATACAATGATTTCAAGCCACTCTTAATTTACAAAATAAATATATGATTTTTGAATAATTTATCTAGATAAGTACTGTTCCACCATGAATAATCATTACCATTTCTGCCCCTTCAATATATTACCACAACTACAAGCAATAAGCTCCCAAAGTCTCTGCTAGAATTATTTCCTTTGAGTAACATAACCGACATAAAACCACAAAAACATTTTTTAAAATTGGATTACAGCACAGGCCAAAAAAGACTCAAGGGCAACTCATTTTATCCACTAATGAATCATAGGATGGGAGAATATTTTCTGATGCAACTGTATCTCGTGTTCAAGTAATTAATTGTATTTAAGAACAGAGCTCCTTGGAATTATCTCTGTAACAGACTGTATACTAATAGTGTGCACCACGACTGTTCATTATATGAACAATCTTTGCACAAATGAAACACAATTTAGATAACGACTGACAAGTTAGATATTAAAGTTAACAGGAGAGGTAGTCTTTTCAACACACACACAGTAATTTCATTCTGTGGTTGGGTAAATTTCTAAACCATAAAACCCAGATACTGTTTAAGTCTTCAGAAGCAACATACTGTACTATATTCATGACTTTTAATGATAAACATGCACTCAGACAACATAATATAAGCTATATAATACTTTAGAACTGAAAATACATACAGTGTGAAAATGTAAAATCCATCAGTAACAGAATGGATTAAAACTTCAAACGAGGAAAGGATGAAACTTTTATATTCAAACATTTCTGTGAGAGAAATTCTATGCAGTATTTTTGGAAGTAAGTTTCCAAATTCTAACTTGTCAGCACTACTTACTGATGATGCCTTAGCCTACCGGTAGCCTAACAGCTGAAGATGCACTTATCTGTGATCAAAATTTGTTGTATTCTTAGCCAAAAGACTTTTTATTTTCAACTCCAGTCATATTTAAGTGAAGTTCCAAGAATTTTACAGCTTTGATTCCACATTTGTGTTTTGTACCCAAAGAGTCTGAGCAAAATAATAACAATGTGACAATATATATAGAATATATCTATCATAACATTAATATAATTAGAATTAAATATTAATATAAACTTCAGATTTGAGTATATACACTCAAAAAGACATAGTAAGACACTGAGGAAGGGTTCTTGTGGCAGAAGGACTGCAGTATTAGGCGCAGGTTAGGTCAGGTGATTGAAATCAGACATGAGGTCACATTATACACTAATGAGGCCATACTTCATATTGTCCTAATACAGGTTGTTGGATTTACATAAACTCCTAATCATTAAAGGATCCTGGGATGTGATAGCCTGGGAAGGCACAAAACATGGCTTAAAAGCAAAGTTTTAGTCTTCTCATTCCAATCTTCCTGGGTTGAAAGCCTCATCTATGTCAAACATGTATGGTTCAGTGTGGTCATGATGTTTTCCTTCAGTATGTGAAGCCTAACCTCAGTAACAGCAAAATGAAGCTGTTTGGCTAAAAGTCTGGAGTTAAGGGACTTGCACTGGGTTCTTGAGACCCTTGTCTCAAGACCAGCTCCAAAGCCAGATCCTGATGTGCCTGTCCAGAATGTGCAGAAATATACCCTTCCTCACAATGTTTTGATAAATGAAATATCACAGCAGTATTACTAATCAGACAACTACTTTTGCCAAACTTGGGTTAAAAAAAAAAAAAGGCCAGAGCAGCCTGAGATCCTACAGCTGTTTCTTCAGCTTTTGAGCAGAAATGTTAACAGTCCCTCAATATCTTATCTATAGGGAAGTGAAAATGTCGGATCCACGCAGACTCAGAAACCTGCAGCCTGTTCTGACATTACCCTGCAAAGCGAGCTTTTGAATTGTAGCTATTAGACTACAACACATAGCATACAAGATGGTACATTGAGTATCCTGCACAAATGTTCTCTCAGTGCACTTCAAAGAGATTTGTAAGAATGCAGAAGGATGCATACAAACAGTAGACTTTGGAATAAATTTAATTTCTTTCAAACTATTATTTCATTTGCATTCAGAACTACACATTTTTTTCAAGTTACAGGTCATTTGCTAAGCAGAAAATATTTTGTTTTATTGCTTCAGTAAGACAAGCAGTCCTCTTTAATTACTGTTTCCAAGCAGAAAACTTTGCCAACCTATGTTTTAATTTTAAGTTGTACATTTTTCACGTTAACTGCTTCCCCCCCTTGCTATGCAATTTTTCTTCAATGCTCTTTGTGTCTGTTTTATTTTACATGTTGCTTTTATTGCAAAAAAAAATATTTTGAGCCAGCATTTTCTTTTCTGATCAGCAAAACGACATCTGGCAAGAATAATAATGAGTTCTAATGCACATTTTTAGCAGGATTATTATTAATAAAACACTGGAGAAGGTGGTATTAACTGATCCTTTCATTTATCATTAATTTCTGAATATTGAAGAGTTGCATATCTGTACTCTAAATTGGAACGTACTTCTTCCTAAATGTTAGGTCTAGAATTTGAGCTGTGTTATAAATGACACACTTCGGAATTCCTTTATGTGTGTCTTAGGAGCAAGTTTCATTAAACATTTCTTTAGAGTCTGCCAACAAGATTTTTCTGAGTCATTTGAAATATAACATATGCATTTCAGTAGCTCAAAGGAAAGAGCATTTGCAAATCTTCCCAGTACTTAAAAGACAAGGTGACACTGTATGTTAACGAATCTACACCAAAAAAGAGGCACTCCATCTCAAAATGTATTCTTCCTTTCTTCTAAATTTGACCAGGTGTTTCTTACAGCTCAAGGACAAAAAGAGAAAAGTCTTATTTTGTGCAACTTGCCTTTCAAGAAAGTGAAATTAAATTTTGTTTCCTTAAGAATGTCATGAGGTTTTTTTTTTTTTGTGATAAATTGAAATGTGACCATAAGTATGTTTTTCCAGGCCAGTTCTCAAGAATAAAGTGCATTCAAGCTAAGAATTTACTTGATAGGAATAGTTTCACATTTGTGACTGGTTAAGTTCCAGCCTATTAGATCTCACTTTGTCTTTAGGTCAAAACTTATGCCCCAGATATTTTTCAATAAACTGTTTCAACCAATAAATAACACTTATTGTACATTACTTAGTACAAACACTTTTCTCATGCATTAAAGTTGACTGAAGTTCTAAAAGAAATAAGCTTCAGCGTACTCAAATTGAGACATATGCTGTGATGGAGTAAAAAAAAAAAAACCTTTCACTTTCAGGACTCAACAAGATACTTACCCTGTCTGGTTTGGACAATATACCAGGACTTTTTTTGGTGGTGGGAGGGAGGTAGAGGAAAGTAGGGCATGCATATGCAAATAAAGTGTAAGGGAGAGTACGTGATTATTATACTGCTTGTTTTGCATTCTTCCAATCCCTTTTTTCTCTGGCTATTGTAGGTCCATTGGATGGTTCTGAAATTGGTTCACAACTTGTATAGTCACTTGTAATCTTCACAGCTGTATTTCAGAAGTAAAAATCTTCAGTCTTAACCAGCCGAAAAACAGAGCCATGTGTAGCACAAGAATATTAAAGAATCAGATTGACTGCTTTTATCTAGGAAGGTTGTAATGAGGATCCAAAACTTTAAGTCTGTTTTTAGAAACAGTCTATAAATTCTGCTATATTAATTTATTCTGTTCAAGTAACTGTGGCTTATTGCTGAAAATATGAATGATTACTATCCAGCAGTTTTAAACAGCAATTATTCAAAGCTGTAATTTACTTTCTGGCTGGCCTGTCTTCTCTTAACAGTTCTTTGATACTGATATTTTTCCAGTTTCCCCTGACTACAAACTCAATTTTGGCTTCAATTTCATGATCAAATATAGTTCCTCTGCTTTGGTCCTAGAAAGATGTGGAAAATTCACTCACCTTAACTAAATCAATACTGCCACTGGGAAAGATGAAAAAATAAAGTAGGCTCTAAGACAGAAAAATAAGATGACATGACAGATGCCTGGACATCAGCTTTATTTCACTACCAAAGATGAGAATAAGAAATCCTGTAATCACAGCCATAGGAACCCCTAGAACTTCTGTTGACAAGATGAAAGATGAATAGCTTCAGACTTTTCAGACTAGCTGTGTCACAGTTTATGACGTACTTATGTTTTCAGTTTCCACATGTAAACAATAATAGCTAACACCTATATTAAAAAAGAAAAAAAAAAAATCAACCACATAAGACACAAAAACTTTGTAGGCAAGAGACAGCTTTCACAACATTCTGCAATTTCAAAGGACAGGTTTATCTATCTCATTAACAAAATCACTAAAGAAACTGGAGACTGACTTTTTCTGATAGGACAGAGATCAAGAAAAGAGCAGACGCTCCTGATTTCTGCAATCACTTGCAGCAGTGATTCACATTCTGATGAGAAGCCCAGGCCTTTCCAAGAATTACAAATTAAGGGATAGCTTCCCAGTCAGCATTGCTCAGGAAGAGGAGCAGACCAGTTCTCAACTATCTTTTACTAGGAAAGTTTCACCTTTAGACCATATAAAGTGAAACCTAAAGAGACAAGAGATACGAGATATTGCCAGTGTGACAGAAGCAAACCTCAAGGAGGGAGATGCTAAGGGCAGATAAGGCTACCTTACAGTTTAGATTCTACCAGAAAATGAAAGCTTAGGTGAAGGAAGGACACTCGTTCACCTGCCAAAAATCTCCAATACAGGAGAAAAAAACAAAAAGGGCTCTATCATGGGGCAACACTATATTATGGATAAAATTCATACATGTAAGCAGAAACATTTTCAAGACCACATTAAGGCACTAATTAATTCTGCTGTTAACATCAAACAATGCCCACTGTATACCCCCCTTCCTAAAGGACTTGTCAGAAAGTCAGACACATTTTTTTTGCTGCTGAAATTTTAAGCAACTTGAACTCCTGCCCTCCACTCCCCAGCATCACCAAGGTTGACAAATAGTTTGCACCCTTCTGTGAATAACTGTAACAAAAATTTCAGCATTATGTTGCATTTGTTCAGACATTACATAATGACCCAATTGCTTTCATAATGACCCAATGAAGTGAACAATTTCTTAGGACAATTGACCAAGTAAACACAGTTAATAAAGCTTTAGCTGGGATAACCAATGCCCTAAGTGTGAGGAAAAAAAAACCCCAAACAAGCCACAGGGTGGTGGGCAACAGTAGAGAAACTTCAGTGAAATTAAAAGTTTGATTTCTAAGTCTTTATCATCCATCCATGTGTTTTTGGTAATGGTGTTTGCCACCTATTACGGAAGGTTCATTAGAAATTATGTCTGTCTCAGCTATTTAATTGTGGCTCAGTTAATACTGCTCACAATGGACACTGGGCAGAAGCTACTGAAGCAGAGACAAACTTCAATTGCAGGCTGTAGAGATAGAACTATTTTAAGAGGGAAAGACCAATTTTACATCACTTGGCTGTTAAATACTGGGTTTACACAATTATTAACACTGTGGGGTTAATTTGGAAGTCTTCTGGAGATTGCCAAATATGCAGTAATGAGTGGAATTTCAGGTGAATACACCCCTGTACACGTTTGCAGCCAAAAAAAGTCAAGTCTGGATTAGGTTAACTTTGTGTTAAGATAAAAGACTTCAAACTTCAGTAAATTCCCTTCTGACAAGATTGTAACACACTTGATGATAGTCAACAACCTGAGTTAAAGTTTAGCCTAGTTAAAGTCTAGTGCCCTCTAGGCAATATGGTGAGCAACCAAACAATACTTATTGCAGGCTTTGATGTGCAGCCTCACCAGCACTGAGTACAGGGAGACAATCACTTCCCTAATCCTGCTGGCCACAGTAGTTCTGACATAAGCCAGGATGCCATTGGTCTTCTTGGCCACCTAGGAACAGTGCTAGCTTGTGTTCAGCTGGCTGTTGACCAGCACCCCCAGGTTCTTTTCCTCTGGACAGCACAGAACCTGGCATTTAGCCTTCTTGAACCTCATACAGCTGGCCTCAGTATATTGATCCAGCTTGTACAGTATCCTCCACAAAATAAATCCCTCTGTATGATCTACCCTTCTGTATGATCAAAAGCCACTATTTTCAGCATTTATGAGTCTTTATACAAGAAGGAAATAGTACATCTATAAAAGAGTAATGTGGTGTAAGGCTTTTTGCTCTTTCATTGATTGAATAGTCATATTTCTGTTCCATACAAAATTGTTTATGAGTTTATAAATCAGTTCTACAAAGATCACACCAATAATCCATAGAATGTTTAATTTCAATGTAGAAAAGAATGGTGGCAGTTGTTCAATTACTTAAAAAAAGTGTTCAATGCCAAATGCTCATGAAATGGAGTTTAAAAACTCTTTTGTTCAGATTGATTTTCAACAATTTTCAAGAGCTGTGAGGCTATATATAATATAGCAAGTAGTTTCCTCAACTAAAAGACTTCCAGCCTGATATCATT
This sequence comes from Urocolius indicus, assembly GCA_013401255.1. Classification (NCBI taxonomy): domain Eukaryota; kingdom Metazoa; phylum Chordata; class Aves; order Coliiformes; family Coliidae; genus Urocolius; species Urocolius indicus. The sequence continues at coordinate 125,193 of WBNH01012693.1, read as the reverse complement.
AGATTTAGGTAGGGAATTCATTTTTCCAAGAGTTAAATTTCCCTCCAAAAGAGGATCTTACCAGCTGCTGTTTTTCCTCCTGGCAGTTTCTGATGCCAAGAGGGAAAATAGTTTTAGATGTACACTGATTCTTTGCCAAACCCTCTGCAGTCTGGTGGATTGTTTGGTTTTCTGGCATGATAGCAAGACCTTAATGTTATATGTAACAGTGTACCCCAAAACTAGAAAAGAATTGTGATGTATCAGTAAAGTTGCAGCATACATACATATCTTCATCGTGGAGGTATGATGGCTCAAGCACTTACCCAATGTTTATGCACTGTTGCAGTCATGCTCGGAGACAGAAAGAGACAGACCTGTTTCTTGCATCTAAGCTTCCCTTCCACCATCAAATCCAAGAATGCCACAGACTTTTATATAAAAGGATGGAAATTGTACAGATGTCCTTTGAATAATTTGCTATTCTAGACTTTTGTTCTTGGTGATTATTCCCATCTAATGTTCATCATTTCCTACTTGCCTAAAAGTAATAATAAAAAATATGTTCCAATATTGTAAGATCTCATAAATAGTCTCTGCACCAAAAATCACCATACCTACTGATCTTTGGGGATGGGGGTGTGCTGTGCGTACAAACAGTGAAGACTTTTTTTCTTGATTCTGTGCAGACAGAAATGAAACCTCTCCATATACATAAAACACTATTTCTTGAATGAGGTTCTGGTAAAAGGACCAATATGCTAATCTGTTGACTGAACAGAAATCTTATACAAAAACTTGGGGAAATTCAACTCCTGGATCTTTAATAACCTGCCTGCCAAGATGACAAATTGCCAAGTCAACCACTTCCTATATCACTGTCACAGCACGTTTCCAGTGTTCCAAATAGCAGCCCATACAGGAGTGTAAACAGTAGCTGCACGTGCCCCTAGGACAACAGGAATCACTTTAAATGTGTTTTTGCCATGCAAAGGTACTGACTGGAAAAGACACTTTTTCCAAGTTGAAAAATAGACCACAGCTATTCAGTAGGTGGTCCAGAATAGCTAGCATGAAAACTATCATAAAGAGAATGATTTCTAGGGACCCAAAGCCCACTAGGTCCACCTACAGGAGATTTTCCTGGCAGGAATGGTAGCATCCATAAGTGGCGATAAGCCAGCTGTTGCCATTAGGGCATGGCCCAAAGCATGCACTGTACAGCATAGTAGCAGCATGCCAAGAGTACAGCTTCTGTTCTGGAAGCTCTCAAATAGATATGAGAGAAGTGTGGGGTACAAATTCACTAGTTGGACAAAGTCCAGAACCAGAAATGCCTTGCAAAGGTTGAGTGAAAATACTGATGAGATTAAATATACAGCAAGACTTCTAAAACTGTCTCAAACCATGGGATACACAGGCATTCATTAGTGCTATACTCTGAAAAACCTGAGCATGACCAGTAAGTACTAAGTCACAGACAGTATTTTGACACTCTGATTTCCAAATATTTACTAAAAACACTTTTCAGCGATTTTAGCCATCTGTCATTAATCTTGCTGTCTACTGCAAGACGAAGCTTAAACATTTAAATATAAGAAAAGACTATTTCACTATGAGGGTGATGGAGCAGTGCAAAAGGCTGCCCAGCGGGGTTGTGTAGTCTCCTTCTTTGAAGATTTTCAAGACCTGTCTGGACATGTTCCTATGTGATGTGATCTAGGTTGACCTGCTTCTGCAGAGGAGTTGGACTAGACGATCTCTAAAGGTCCCTTTCAACCCCTACCATTCTATGATTCTATATCAATCATCTCATATACAAAACAAATACAGTTCATTAGTTTTTCATAGTAAGTCATTCTCTGATCTGCTTAAAGTACAAAATGTTTAAATTTGTGACATGCAGCAGGTGCTGTGTCAAATGTAAACATTTTTTCAACATTAACCCCTGAAATGAGCACTCAGCCCATTGGTGGAAACACCAACACATTAACACCACTGTAAAGAGCTTCTTTGAATACATGTTTGGCTTTGTAATTCCCTTTGTCATCCCTGTGCAAATCAATGAAGAACTATGTATTAAATACAATAAAAGAATTGAAAAATGCATCACAATGCATAAAGGGTTTATTTTATCCTTGTGACCCAGTATCAATTTAGATATCCGGACCAGGGAAGCCACCTGCTGACATTCATAGGCATTAATTCACAGCATTTACCCTTGACATTTCTGTGTGAGAAAAATATGGAACTATCTTCAACCATGGTTTGTCATGTCTCAAAACTAAATTATTCAAATCTACAGGCCAGATTCATAAATATATCTTTATGTGCTGCATTTGAATATGCACAACACACAAAAACTCCTGGTTTTGTTTTTTTTTTTTTTTTTTAAACACAAAAAGGCTTGTTCCTGAAGCTGTTTAAGATTCCTGACTTATCTTCCCTTAACATGCCTGCAGCTGTCTTTATAAACTTCTCTGTCTCCATGGCTTTTGTTAGCTGACAGCACAATTTTAGATAACTTTGATTACAAGTCTTCCACATTAAGAACAATAAGCATGCCTATATAAATATTATCAAGACAAAAAAAAAAAAACAACCCTGAGAACTTGTAACCTAAAATTGTGATCTAAAATTACCTGAAAAAAGTAATTTTTTGATTTCAGCTAAATACGAGATCCTCAACCTGGCTGAGGCTTTGACGAAGAGAAATGCCTAACAGTCGCTTAGCAGAGAAATACAGAATCTGTGGCTTGATTTAAAGAAACTACAAGTGATAAATTAAAATAACTATGGAAGTAACTTACATTCAGCAAACACCTAAGATGTTTTTAAAGAGCCACTATGTTTCAAACTGTTTCCTATGAAAAAAACTGCAATTTACACTGCTTCCCAAATTAAGAGACTTATCCGTAAGTAACACACTTAAAAGATTACACTTCAAGCAGATTCCCAGACCACTGGCAATATGATACGAAGCCTTAAATTTTAACTATTCGACATAAAACTGTATATACTGTACAAGGACTATAATTTAAAGGCTAAGGTTTTTTTCTTTTTTAAATAAAAAAGGTCTAGAGATTCACACAGTCACATTTGTGGAAACGTTTGTCCATTAAAATAGGGATGAAATGGCATTTCTTTTGCATTTTTAATTTAAACTTTCCTTTAAGATTTAAATAAACAGTAGAAAATTTTCCATAACTGATGATTCAATAAAAATAATATTTTAAAAAATTATTTGTGCTGTTTCTCTCATATATTTTTTACTTTTGGCAAAGGAAACAAACTGAAATTTTCAAACCAAATATCATTTTTACATTGTCAAACATTAGAAAAATGATGCAATGTTTAAGCTGCAGCCATTGAAAAAAGCATTTATTAAAACTGTTGTTTATAAAAAAGCTTCAAGACTGGTAGCAGAGAAGCTTCATGAAAATTTGAACAATCTAGTTTTGTTCAAAACAACATTCTCTTAAAATTGTTTCACTAAGAATTTCCCAGGGATCCAACATTGTCTCAGTAAATTTTGCTGATGTGTATGCATAACAACAATGGATAATAGATCTTAAATATTCAAACACATATAACATACATTAATGGACAATTGCTTGATGAAAATAAGGAGTAAAAATTCTAAGTGCCATAATCTGGTTGCCAGATTGGTTAAAACCACATAAAATCTTTTGGTGACGTTCTTTTTACTTTTCAGAAAAATCCAGGCAAGCCACCACTGTTTCTATGTGAATTTGTACATTCAAACTGCAACCGAAAACCTTTAAAATTAGTTTTAAATCATTCAAGACATGAAAGAAAGTGTGTGTTGCTAATTTTGCTGATATTTGAGTCAAATTGTATTATCACCTTGCTGAAAAGTATAGATGAAAGAAGACATCTCAAAACACTGAACAGGAATTTTCCCCAGCTACTTCTTAGGTTTTGCTACTGTTGAACATGTCAAACAGCATGCTTTGCAAGACAGCAACCAGAACCATTGACTGCGAGGTCTGATCTGAAAAAAGGGGAATAACAAAAAAGAACTTCATATTGTTTTTTGTTTCTCTTCACTATGTAATAGTTATGTTGCAATCTTAAGAGAAATGAATCAAAACTAGCACTACTGTATAATGTTCTTGTAGCTTTATTACACAGGAGAAGAAATCAGTACCAAGAAATCTGATAAATCCCCAAGCATCATTTCTGCCACCTTAGGAAGAGTCACAGTTTGTAACTTTGTAGATACACATTTAGCAGCTTTAGGCATATTTCTTTGTCAGGAAATGAAACTGTTCTGGACAGACTATCTTGTAACAATTTTATAGGACAAAGATCTAGGGTGAAGTTGATTTATACATTCTACATGATATAGTTATTAGAGATATATATATACACATATTTAGGAAAAGTGAACAAATACTTCTGACATTAACAAGCCAAAAGATGAAGGGAAGAAGTCAAACAATAATTATAACCCAGAGAAGAGTACTGGTCTGTGAAAATTAATATCCCATCTTTATGATGTTTAATTGCACTTGGTCAGATTTTTCACATAAGAGGACCAAAATCTGTGATCAATTTTGTTGAAACTCCAATAGCTACCAATGAAACACTAATTTCACATAATTTGGACATCTTGCTTGATCAACCTGACAGCCTTCTATGAGGGTACAAATGGCTGGCTAGACAAAGGGAGAACAGTAGACATCATCTACCTTTGACTCCAGCAAGGCTTTTGACACTGTCTCCCATTACATCCCTGTTGAAAAGCTCACGCAGTGTGGCTTGGATGAGTGGACAATGAGGTAGATCGAGAGCTGGCTGAATGACAGAGCCCAGAGGGTGGTGATCAATGGCACAGAATCAAGCTGGAGGCCTGTGGCCAGTGGAGTTCCTCAGGAATCGGTTCTGGGGCCAGTCTTGTTCCAGCATCAACAACCTGGCTGAGGAGACAGAGCATACCCTCAGCAAGTTGACTGATGACACCAAACTGGGAGCACTGGCTGATTCCCCAGAAGGCTGTGCTGCCATTCAGCGGGATCTTGACCGGCTTGAGAGTTGGGCAGAGAGGAATCTCATGAGGTTCAACAAGGACAAGTGCATTGTCCTGCACCTGGGAAGGAACAACCTCATGCACCAGAACAGGACCTGCTGGAGAGCAGCTCTGCAGAGAGAGACCTGGGAGTCCTGGTTGACAAGAAACTAATTGTGAGCCAGCAATGTGCCTTCATGGCCAAGAAGGCCAATGGCATTCTGGGATGCATCAAGAAGAGTGTGGCCATGCAGGTGCAAGGAGGTTCTGCTCCCCCTCTCCTCTGTCCTGGTGAGGCCTCATCTGAGTCCTGTGTCCAATTCTGGGCTGCCCAGCTCAAGAGAGACAGAGAATTTCTGGAGAGAGTCCAGCACAGGGCCACCAAGATAAGCAGGGGACTGGAACATCTTCCTTATGAGGAAACGCTGTGGGAACTGGGACTATTCAGCCTGCAGAAGACTGAAGGGGAATCTCATTAATACAAGTATTTAAAAGGTGCATTTCAAGGGCTTCGGGTGGCACTTTTTTTCTCGTCTCAAATGAAAGGACAAGGGGTAATGGGCAAAAGCTGGAACCCGAAATGTTTAACTTGAACATAAGGAAAAGCTTCTTCACAGTGAGGGTAATGGAGCCCTGGCACAGGCTGCCCAGGGAGGGTGTGGAGTCTCTTTCCTTGGAAGTCTTCAACACCCATGTGGACAAGTTCCTAGGTGGACCTGCTTTAGCAGGGGTTTGGACTAGATGACTTCTAGAGGTCCCTTCCAACTCCTACCATGTTGTGATTCTTTGATTCTGTGATAATTAATTACCTCAGACATCTTTTAGCACTTCAGGGTTTTTCATTCTCAAAACAGTTCAGTGCTCATTTAAATGGTATGACTTACCACTTATTGAAAAAAAGAACTATTTCCTTTTATGATCACTTCTGTATTTACTTAGAAAACACATTTACATGAGAAAAACATCAAAAATACTCAGTGCTGGCTCAATCCTATCTTTTTTACATCTAAACTGAGCTCAAATAACAAGTTAAGAAATTCAGAGTTACTCAAACATAGAAGAAAATACTGCCTAAGTCCACTAAGATCCACTACAAAACAAACAATTGCCCCTACCTAGTCTATAAACTCCTCCAAAAAGGGTGGGCATCTTCGCAGGTTATTTCCGTGTCGTTTCAACAAAACCGTTTTGAGCTGGCTTTACCAACCTCCTTTATGACAGACTCTGCAACCAGAAGTTACCAGAAAGCGGAGTTCCACAGTTATATGTCGTCTTTGAACACCATTCACATAACATTTCAAGGAAAGTGAGACGTAGAGAAGTTTCTAAGTTGATAGTGCATAGAACATGCGTTTGCTTTTAGCATGTACAAAGGCACTTGGTGATTCTCCCAAGAAAAAGAAAGAGCTTAACAAACAATATATCCAATTAAACTGACCTTTTGAAGTCTTCTAGCATTTCTTAACCCCCCATTGTGCTTATTCTTTTGTTCATTAAAAACTTTGCAAGAGTCATCAATAACATGACATTCTGAAACTTCATTTTCATCACCTAGAAATGAAATTTAGAAGTTGAAATGAAAAATGCAGTATTTTCAAACTAAACCACCAATTATTTTATCATAGCACATACAGCTATGTGCAATTAACATATCAGTTATTTTTCCATTGTGTTTCAGTTATGGAAAAAAGAATGACATTAAAGCATCTGACTTCACCTTTCATAGAATGGTACAGGTTAGAAGAGACCATTAGAGGGTTGGAAAGGATCTCTAGAGATCATCTAGTAGAAACACTCTGCAGAAGCAGGTTCACCTAGATCGGGTCGCATAGGAACATGTCCAGACAGGTCTTAAAGACCTCTAAGGAAGGAGACTCCACAACCTTCCTGGGCAGCCTGTTCCACTGCTCCCTCACTTGAACAGTAAAACTTACCCTCACAGTGAAATAAAATAAAATTGAGCATAAGATCTTGTAAATCAACTAGTTGTAAAATTAGATTTCCAGTATTTTGAAAGCTGTATATTAACTACAAGCAGAGAATCAGATGAATTGCTTTCTATTTAGTACAAAATTTGCAATTTCTCTGAATACAGAAATCTGAGGGTTTGAAGCCATGGTGGCTAGATTTTTCTTTTCTTATAGAAATGTCAATGCTTTCAATACACATTGTATCTATCTGAAATGAGTGTCTGACAGCAATGTTTCCAAACACTTTGCAAGCAATTCCAGCAAGGTGTTAGCAGGCAAGGATTGTGTGTGCCTAAAGGCATACAGTCCTATTACGTAGAAAAAGAACTGTCTGAAAGAGTGTGTACCAAAAAGCAAGATTTTTCATCAAGTTTTGTGATTTTTATTTTGTGTGATGAAAGTAACTTTTTATTATTATTATTACAATTACAGCATGGGCATATTCCAAATCCTTGCTTTTCAGAACAGAATTTCTTCAAGTTTTCTGAAAGCTTATGTGATCACCAGGTTCTCAAAGAGAACCTGCTAATGTTTTAAAACAATTTTATCTAGTTTGTTCTGTGCTTTAGGATGAGCCATCAGGCTTTGTAAATTTGATTATGTCAAAATAATCCTCAACTTGTTCCTCTATTTTTTTAATCAGTAGTTACAGAAAAACTTTTAGCAAAGATAAACAAAACAAGGAATCAAACACGAAAAAAAGAGTTTTTTCTTCATCTCTCATTTGTTTTTTAAAAGGATATAATAAAATGTCAACAGGGAATCACAAAATATTTTTTCCAAGCTCACTTTCAAAAACTGAAGAAATCTAAGCAAATTTTTACTTATTTGTTTTTAAAGACACAAATAGTACTTTAGCAGCATTAAGTATCTAGCATCTAGAACTTCAGGTAAGATATTAATCTAAATTAAACTTCAGAATTGTTGCATCAAATAACAGAATGCTACTCCAGATTGGACATATTAACTTTGAACTACATTATAATTACACTATAATAGGTCCTAGTTTACGTCTTTTGGCCAAATGAGATACTTGTGAATGTGGGATGCAAGTATCTCAAATTCACTCAGCTAAGCCTGAAGTTTATTTTTAAGACTAGAAATAATACCAAGTTCCAGTTCAAATTTCTAAATGATTTTAGGATGATAAAAGCTTAAAAACGCACACTCTTGAGTTCTTTACCCAGTATTATTTATTGTTGTAGCTTTCAAATGAAGAAAGCTCATCAAATCTGAGCAAGTATTTGCATTCTAAGCAATGTGATTCAAGCACAAACTTCCTCTACCATCAGCCCTATTAAAAAACTGATGGATTAGATTTCAAAATAAAGCGACTTACAACATAAATGGAAAAGAAGTTCCTAGACTCTCTCAGTAACATAGATCATTCATTTTCACAGCATTGCTGCACTTCCAAAAAGTTATATTCATGACAGAGAAAATTCACCATTTTCCTTACTTTGTAACTGCTTAAAATTTAATCATTGACACACAAAATGTAGTTACATAGCACTTATGATTTAGAGAGCACTGAAATTCATCAGGTATGGCTGGCTTAATCAGAAGGATAGAAAATTTATTTCATCTGTGGAAAAAAAGCTAAGAAAGAAAAGTGAATCTGAATAGGAAAACATGTTTTAATATTCTTATAAAGCCTAATTAATTTCAACTCTATCTGTGACAGTTCTCTATCTAGACTTATGACTTTGAGCAAGGTGAAAATAAGTAGCCATGTTTAATTCTGCTGAATGGCACATGCACAGACAGCCTTCAGTGGACTCTACAAAGGAACCTGAGGTTTGCTACAACTTTGAGTCTACTCAAAGATAGGCTTCAGATTAGTTTGCATATTACACTTCTACTTTAAAATCAAATGTTTCAAGGGGTCAGTGGAAGTAAAGCTTATCTTACTTCTTGTCAATAAAAACACTGCTAAGAGTGCCACTGACCTAAAAATGTTTATTTATAGGACAAATAAATTCTTTAGTTTTAAAAAATACTGTATTTTTCAGTTTTCAAAGCATATACCACAAAACCACAAAGCAATTTACTATTTATTTGCTAATTAAAAGGGACAAAACATAAGTAACACAAGAAAAAAATGAGAACTATTAAACCTATATTTAATAAAAATTAATTATTCCATCATACAGTGTCACAGTAAAGTTTAAAACACGATTTTCAGTTTCTTTCACAGAACTTACATTATTAGAGAAAACATAACTCATCCTCCATTATTGACTCATTCCACTTTTACACGAGCTCATTCAAGTTTTCAAAATTGAGGTTCTACTTGACCACAAAGCAAATACATAAAACTGAACACATTATACTTGGAGAAATGGCTGTAACTGATAAATCACAAACACTATTGAAATCCAAGAAACACAAATTGAGACACATAAAAATTCCTAAGAAAAAGGGTAAAAAGTGTAAACATCAGATAAATCCTGATTGCCGAATACTCCTCCTTTTCCCTCTCTTCCAAAATGTGTTGTCTTAAATGAGTTGTCCAGTAGAAAAAAGTGTAACGTATTAGAACAATGATGATAATTTAATCACTAGAATTTAAAAGCCAGAATTAATTCTAAAATTAACTAGCATACCTAGATTTATAAGCAGGACACCCTTCCTACTTCTCCGTTTGTTTAATGAAAAATGCACTGTTCTCTGGCACTAAGAAATACATTATTTAAAATCATCTGCCACACGGCAAAAAAAGCATACAGTGAATTCATACATTTATGGGTGTATAGAATCATAGAATCATTTCAGTTGGAAGAGATCTTCAAGATCATTGAGGCCAGGCTTTGTCCCAGCCCTATCAACCCCTAGACCATTTCCCTAAGTGCAATATTCACTCGTCTCTTAAACACCTCCAGGGATGGTGACTCCAGCACCTCCCTGAGCAGCCTGACAACCCTTTCAGGAAAGAAATTCCTCCTCATATCCAGCCTGAACCTCCCCTCGTGCAACTTGAGGCTGTTTCCTCTTGTTCTATTGCTTGTCACTAGGGAGAATAGACTGATCCCTGCTCCACTATAACTTCCTTTAAGGTAGTTGTAGAGACCGATAAGGTCTCCCCTGATCCTTCTTTCCCGCAGGCTAAACAGCCTCAAATCCCTCAGCCATTCCTCATAGGAGATGTGCTCCAAATCCTTTTCTAGCTTGTTAGCCTGCCTACCGTTTAACAGGAAAGTGTCTGCCCATCCAAGTCAAGAACGGCCAATTTCTGTAAGAGAACACTGAGGGAAACAGTGTCAAATGCCACACTAAAGTCAAGGTAGACAACATGCACAGCGTTTCCTTCATCCAACAAGCACGTCACCCTGTCATGGAAGGAGATCAGGTTTATTAAACAGGACTTGCCCTTCATAAACACATGCTGGCCAGGCCTGATCACCTGGTTTTCCTGCATGCGCTGCATAATATAATTTAGGATGATCTGCTCCATCCTAGGCACTGAAGTCAAACTGATAGGTTTGTAATTTCATTTTTCAGAGAAGTTCCTGAGATTCAATGTTCTAATATACATTTACATTGAAATAGCTTAGGCTAAACCAACTTGAAAATGACAAAGTATTATAAGTATTCGTAAACTTATGAAAAACTAAAATCATGTCAATATTAAATAAAGCCATGGTTGAAAAAGATGCTTACATGGCAATGCTTGCAGATGCCCTCAGACTCTTATGCAATCTTCATGATTAACTCAAATGTATTTTTTTTCCCACTGGAGTCTTTATGCCCTTAACTGCAATTCATCTAAAGTAGCAATTTAAACTTGTAAAATAAAAATAATTTGAACACAGGACCCTATGAGGATGAGTTACTTCCACACAATTTACAAGAACACCGTAACATTTTAAACAGAAAGACCTTGATTTCTTAAAACACATTTTGAATAGCAGCAGAAAGTTTACAGAATATCAAGCATTTGGGGGAGAAAAAGGCTCATGTACTTTTGCTGTGTTTTGTGAGCACAGTTTCCTTGTCCTCTGGTAATTTCTTTGTGTCTGCATAGGAAAATAAATTAGTGTTCTTTTGGATCCTATGCACTCATTTACTCAAAACTAGTCAGTACTGCAGCATTTTCTTCTTTCGGTGTAATTCTGAAATACTTTTTTCCCTTGGAATGGCAGTTAATTTTGCCATTTGATTGAATAAGTGTATTTAATGCAGTATGATATCATTTTCCAGATGTATACAGGAACTTACCAGTGGTGTTATTACAATAATTCACATTGGTTTTGCTGGATTTTTCATGAGCTTGCTGAGGTAGTCTATTCATATCATCAGAATCTTGAGCTTCTGCAGTGTCAGCTTTTTCACTATCTGACATATAATTTAATAGCACACTTCCAGGATGTTCAGCTGGTTTGAAGTTTTTCTTCACTGAAACATCATTTGCTTTAAAGGACCTTTTCTTACTTTTCTTGGAAGTAGCATGTGCCTTAGAGAAATTCATATCAAGTAAGTTCACGGTCGTACAAGAGTCTTTGCTAACTTCGGGAGAATTCTGTGGTTTCTTTGGTGCTCGTACATGTACTTTATTTTCATTAAAATCAGATGATGAAAAGAAGTCTTCGTAAGAATCCTCTTCAGAAGAAAAAGTCTTGCTACATGTAGTAACTTCTTGCAAGAAGTCTTTAGACTCTGATGGATCCAGTTCTGATGTAGCCAGCTTCAAACTTGATAGTGCTTGTACTTTGTTCCTCTTCTTGTCTTCATAATTACAATCATTTCTGTCAACAAGGAAGTTTCTATCCCATGAACCTGTATTTAAGCCTCTGCCGTTTACAGGCGAGTTAGACAGACTGCCAACCAAAGCAGGAACAGCATTTAACTTGACTATTTTTTTGGAAGGAGTAATATGACCGAAGCCCTTGATACTGAGAAGAGAACTTTCATTTGCAAATGAAGTAGTCATGCTATTTTCATCCTCCTGATTTTCCTTTGGAACATTTTTTAGATCTTTCTTTTCCAAAGACAATTTATCTTCCAAAGTGTGCCATAAAATCTGTTTTGCTCTTAAGCTTCTTCTGCTACGTCGTTTTGATGTTAAGCTCATCTGCTCACAGTTACGAGAAGGAGAATTCACTGATGTGCTCATGGATGCATGAAGATCAGTCCAAGTATCACAAGTGTGTTTCACTACCTCTGTTTTCTGTGTCTTTAATTTATCAGTTCCAGAAAGACAATCGTAACTTGAGTTCAAGGAATCTTCCATCTGTTCTGCAAAATATGAAAAGTTGCAATTTAAATGTATTTAACAAAACAGAAAGAGTATCAGATTTCTGAGTAAAATACATATTAAATTACTGAAAGAAAAAGCAAAAGACTTCATCACTTCTCTGTATATTATATGCCAAGTCATCAAAAAATAAAAAGAAAATGGATTATAAACAAAGCACAAACTATGCTGACAAGAAGCTACAATAGCTTCAGCTATCATATCTTATGATGTGGTAATAAGCATCTGTAAATCCTGTTCTGCTTTCCTGAAACAAAGCAGCAGAGGAACTCCCTTTCACTCTTGCATTTGTGAAGAAAAATAGGAAGACTTTACACTGATAAAACTAGCTATAATAGTACTGGAAACTCAGTAGTAATTTTTACTACCACGGCATTACCACCACCTTGCAGTCTTTGCAGTTAAGATTAAATTAAATACACCACAGTATCGTATCACACACAGCAATATAGTACATCAAAAATAATTAGCATGTGGAAAAATAATTACTTGTAGCTACTATTACAAAATGATTTTTGGGGGGGTGATATGTAGAGTCTATGCATAACCAGGCACAACGAATTCCACCGAAACAGTAGTATCTTTGATTGTTCAGAAAACGTTTTAAAAAATACCGTGGTTCTACAATCTGCTTACTTCAATAAATGCGTTTGTTTAAATACTCACTGTGTGCAAAGCTTCAACAATACTTCTGTCTGTGTTCATGCAGATTTTATTGAAAGCCTTGATATTATTTCTTACTAAATATAATTAGTGTTTTTTAACATGTGGTGCAGCTAGCTAAATTAAAAAATATTAAATATGAGACGAAAGAAGATATTTCACATGGCTAATCAGACTCCCATATTGACAATTGTAAATGTCTTCACTTTAATCTCCAAACTAAACTGTGTTCTTGCACCTTTTTAACCATTAACCAACACACTCTCATGAGTTTCACAAACACAAACAAAAGGACTGCACTGAATCTACACTGAATATTGTCATGTGATGTGAGGGTCTACTCTTAATGTAAAATTACATTGTGTAGTTGTAATGCTGGAGGGACATACTCACGCTAAAGCTCTCAAATCATGATGTTCAACCTCATCAGCAGGCAACTAATTTAGCAAAAGAAAGAAGTTTGTTGGCATAGCTATGCTACTTCCTATATGAAGCTATTAATTCTCCCCAATGCTACATGAAGACATATAAAGCTGTTTCAGGCTACAAGATATGGCTTCTGTTCCCATGTTAACGGAATACAACACTTGAGAACAGCATGAGGTATAGCTTACTGTTAGAGCAGAACAGAGATTAGGTAGACCACTTAAGTGGTCCTCATTATGAATTCTAAAGGGAGTCGTCTTTTTCTACTGAGTTCAAACACTAGCATCTGACTTCAGCTTTTTCTCACACAACTGACAGAAGACATGAGTTCTGCAGTACGTATCCATTGCAGACGTGATTAATGCTGTTAGTTGTCTACTGATGTAGCTCAACAGCCTTCAGAATCATCTTCTCCCTTATATCCTGCTACTATGACAAAACACAGGAACAAACCTCTAACTTTAATAAAATAGGAATCTTGATAATACGTGATTTTAATTAATCTGCAACTATGAAAGATTTTAAAAGTTGATTTATTTTTACACTTGTTACTTCCTTGATCCTTGAATACTTAAGCTGGAGAACACATTAAGTTTCCTTTTAAATTCACATATTTTAATCGGAAATTTTGAATACGTGTCAGTTCTCTGAGATTTCTCTCTCATTCGGTTCTCTATTTTGCTTCCTCATCAAACATCACACTGTTTCGTGGGCTCTATTCTATACAAGATCACTATAAGAGCAGAGATCAACACCATGCCAGGACAAGAAGCTACTAATGCAGAATGAGGTGAGGAAAACAGTAATAGAGCAGAGCCTTTACCCAGTATGAGAGTCCTCATGCTCCACTTTCTTTGAAATCTTACTTCTAATATTTTGCCAGTTAAGAAAAACTAAACTAATTCAGCTTTAAATATAAATGACAGAACAAAAGTACACAGTTCCCATTTCAGGATACAGTACTTTTCAAACTAAGATTTATCAGTCATGTATTTCTGTAATATATAAAGTTGTGTTAGTTACCTGGTAACAATACATCTTCTGAATTAGTTACGATACAGGTAGACAGCTGGTAGTCTTCTGTTGAACTGCGTGGTGGTATCTGAGACATTTGTGAAGCTAGGAATTTGTAAATAACAACTAGTTAGCCCTGTTTGCAAACATACTGATTTCCACACCATCTATTTATGTTTCAAAACAGCTCAAGCATAAGAAATAAGTATTTTGATTGCCAACTAATTATAACCATAGTAAGAATTATAGACTGCTCGGCACTGAAACTATCAATTTACAAAAAAAGTTATCAGATATTCTACAATATTAAGCATGTTTTCCAGATAAGAGTTTTCTGAAACTAAAGAACGATGACAAATCATTTAGAAAATACTATCATAGGTATTTCTAAGCATTTTACTTAATCTGTCAAATTCTGTAATTAGCAGCAAAGCTGTGATATAGCAGAAATGCTTTTCAAAATGTTTGAAGGTATTACCTTAATACTCAAAGATAAAACAAATATGTAACTAGCATTCAGTTTTTCATCTATTTGTCACTGCCTCCCACAATTTTTTTTTTTAAGTTATAAACTGGTAGTTCAGTTGACATAACTTGAAAATTCAAATAGCACTGACTCCTCCCCCCACAAAAGATGTTCAAGAGTTCAACAGTTCTTAAAATAACTGACAAAACCTAATAACTTAGACCTCAATAAATTCACAGTGAGGTAATGCAAACACTAAACAATTATTTGGAAACTCCAATCTAGATTTAATTCACCTGGATCTGCATTTTGAAGTCAACTAATTTTTTTCAATTAAGTCATTCACAGAATCACAGAATCTTAAGGGTTGGAAGTGACCTCGAAAGATCATCTAGTCCAATCCCTCTGCCAGAGCAGGACCACCTAGAGTAGGTCACATAGGAACTCACTCAGGTGGGTTTTTAATGTCTCCAGAGAAGGAGACTCCACAACTCATCTGAGCAGCCTGTGCCAGTGCTCCTTCACCCTCACAGTGAAGAAATTCTTCCTTGTATTTCTTCGGAACTTCTCACATTCGAGCTTATACCCATTGCCCCTTGTCCTATTGTTGGATGTCACTGAGAAGAGCCTGACTCCATCCTCCTGACACCTGCCCTTAACATATCTATAAACATTAATCAGATCACCCAACAATCTCCTCTTCTCCAAGCTAAAGAGCCCCAGCTCCCTCAGCCTTTCATCATAAGGGAGATGCTCTACTCCATCATCATTGTGGCCCTGCCCTGAACAATCTCCAGCAGCTCCCTATCCTTCTTGAACTGAGGGACCCAGAACTGGACACAATATTCCAGATGTGGTCTCACAAGGGTTGAGTAGAGGGGCAGGAGAACCTCTCTCGACCTACTCATCATATCCCTTCTAATTCACATTAATTTATTTTTTAATAACTCTTCTTTAGTACCTGAACATATCAGTTTTGGACTCCTTTTTAAATTGTTCACCTGCAAGTCTTAATATTCCAATCTTTGTCAGGTACCGCACTCATATTAGATTTTAACAGGAAATAAGATTTAGAGTCACACTGTAATGTTTAATGGAGTTGTGACAGTATCAATTTACCAGTGCAGAAAGCTTAGCTTGAATGTTAGCTCCTTTGAGCAGTCTAGTGGTTAAGAAATTCTTTTTTGCCATCATTGTCTTCCATGACTTTTTGTCCCCCTTAGTGCAAAGAAATGAAAAGCTAAAGCATTCACACCTGCTCAAAACCTGGGAAGAGGGGAGGGCACGCATCAAGAAAACAAAAAAAGTATCTGAAAGCCAGAGCAAAACAAGTGTGACCAAAATTCAACAATATTCAACAGAAACCATTTGTGCATGTTCACAGATAATCACAACTTAATTTCTTACCAGTGGGAGAAAGATTTTCTCTTTTTTCCTTCATCTCCTTTATTCTCCTTTCCATTGCATTGCATTGATCTTTTATCCTATTAACAGGGCTGTATGAAAGCGAGTTATCATCTTCAAATAGTAAAACTGGCACATCATTTTCTACACAAAGAAATGACATTCGTGTATTAGCAGTTACATGCTATATAACAGTCAGATGAATTTGGTTTTGTTTTTTTTTTTAAATTAAAAAAATTAGGTTCCTTTTTCCTATCACTATAGATCCCTTAATACCACAAACTTGCAAAGAACTCTGAGAGTCAACTTTACTTCACATGGTGAGATACATGAAAGTAAAAGACAAAAAAAACAAATCAAAACCCATCAACTGCTTTAAAGAAATAAGAGAATTGAATCTTAGTAGCTCTTACCAGCACTAATTGCAATCTTTTGTACATCTAATTCTTTAGCCATCTGGTCCAGTCTTCTCTGTAGTTTTCTATGATTTTCTGGAGTTCTTTCAACAAAGTCTTTTGGTTGCATACATTTGTGCTACAAGATACATGGAACTATTAAATATATGGTATTAAACTGCCAGAAATAACTAAACTTCCTATTTGCCTGCCATTTTATCATGATATTTATTATCAGTGTTTATGCTACTTACTATCAACTCCCTGAGAGGCACAGATAATTGTAAAAATTAATGATTTCCACAGTGAACTTTAATATAAAATGAGAAGGAACTTAAGATTTTTTTGGGTTACATTTTAGTAAAAAGGAGATTAAATCACTGTTTTTTCTTTTTCGCTTGTAGCAAAGCTGAGGCTTGAAAGACTTTTTTTTTTAAATATGGATTTTTTGCAACTCTGTGAAACTTAAGCCACGCTGCAGTCGTATTTTTTTGGTTAGTTAATCATTATGTCACTTTAATCTAAATCTTCCTTTCTTTACTCACCAATAGAAAAACTCTTATTATGCTTTCTTCAGACAAGATATCACATCATCACAGCCATAGCCTAACTTTAAAAATCTAATCAGATAGATATGTAGAAATACAGAATATTCTTAAAAGTTCAAACATATGAAAGCCAGGAAGTCAAGTTGAAACTTGACTATTGAAAAAAAAATTAAATCACAAACTCACTTTTTTGATCTGTAGTGGTAATCCTTCATTACTGTCTACTGCAGGAAATAAGGATTCATCAACATGTACTCCAGTTTCTCGACACCTGAATAATCAATTAGAGCAGGGTTGTGGGATTTTTTTCTGGTTTGTTTATTTTTTTCCCCCCAAGAATATGAATCTCTATTGCAAAAAAAGTTGTTTGACCCCTTGCTAAGTGTGTATTTTTAGTACAACTACTGCAACGTTTAAACAAACTCGAACTCCAGTACACACAGTTTTTTGTCCTAACGATGCCCTCTAAATGGCTGGTTTGAAAATCAAATTGCTAATTTGAAAATCAAACAAGGGACGTTAATTTGGTCACCTTGAGGACATTAAACTCCTGACTACAATCTAAAGAATGTCATGGCAGAGGAGAGCAGAAGATTTTTCTGTTCAGGTGAATGATGAAGTAGCTTTCATCTGATCCTGCCTTTTATGTCTTACCCATTAGCTTCATTTTTCTGCCTTTTCTTTGAACATGCAATGATAAAACCAGCTCCTTACTGGGGGGCCATCTGTATTTCTGTGAACTTTTTAAACAAATTACAAGCCTAAAAATCCAGTGATACCTTACTCACAGATTTTCCTGTCTTTTCATATCCAAAGACTGACTTGAGAATAGTGGTACTAATGTTACATTGCACTAAGGATGATGTTGAGACAAGAATTTGGTTATTAATACATACATTTAAGTTCTTTTTTATCAAAATAGGTATATACAGTTTTATTCTCAACAAATAACAAAACCAACTACAGGAAATAGTATGAAACCTTAATAGACATTAGAAGTCTCCCAGAAGTCATGCAAAATTGTGATTCTAGTGACATCTAGTGATTTAACTGCTATAAAGTTTGTGTCTGTAGAATTGTAATCTAATGCTTAGTTATTCTGCTTTCAATAAATAAGAGCAAATCACTACAAGTATTTGTCAAGTTAATTGAGTTTAAGTTTGCCGAAGCATCAAATACAAAGGATATTAAATATGCTGAAGTTCAGGGGCTGTCATTAAATTCAGGATAATAATCAGCACATATGTAGACTACATTAAAACTGACAATTCAGAGAATTCACTGATTCAGAGAAGCTAAACAGAAGAAAATTTGACCATTAGATAAAAGAATGCTTTACTTTGCAGACAAATCTGAATGTAAAGAATTTCCTGTCTTATTTGTGACATGAGTTACCATGTTAAGAATACACAGGTAGAGTTTTCCCATTATAAACTGGATTTGGAAGTACTAAGTGGTCTTATTTTGGACACAGATTGTACCAATTCTACCTTATCTAGGTTTCTTTCTGTTGTTCTGTTTTGATTTCTTTAGGTTGCTCATTTAGGTATTTGAGTGCAAAAGCACTACACCATTTTTTTCAGGGATCCCAAAACCATCACTCATTTTACATTAAACTCATCATTTGTTTGCTTGAATCTTACAGCAAAGTCATGATTTTGTTTTTAAAGTTAGACGTATCTACTATTCTTAGGAAAAAAATGTAAACAAACTATTTTTTTAAAATAAAAAATACATTTACTCTGAAGTTATGACTTTTTTTGCATTTGAATTGTCATTTTAAAGACACTTCTTCCCATTCAAATTACTTCCTATTAACCTCCAGAACTTCATACAGTTTAGATTCAAACAGATGCTCATACTATCCAGCAAAAGCTTCCAACAGGAGTTTGAGGCAGATCATTTGAGACAGCACTGGAAATCCAGTAAGAGTTCAACAAGGCAACATTCACTTAATGCAGCACAAATGTTTGCACTCCAGTAATTTATGCTGGGTTTTATGTAGAAAAGTTAGTACTATTGTTCAAATCATAGCACAAGTTCCTCTAAAAGGCTCATGGGAAGATAACACTAGTGCACTTGCATAACAGGTTGAAATTCGGGATCCATGAGCAGTTAAGTGAGAGAAGTATTTGGCACAAAGCAGAAGAATGAGGAAATGCTGGAGTAATTGTTTATGATTTGCTTCCTTATCTGGTATTTTCAGAGCTCAAACATCAAAAAGTGGCATCTAGATTAAACAGCATTTACTGTAACATCCTGTTTCCATTATCATAATTCCCAAGAGCATGTAAAAACATGAAAATATAGCCAAACATGCCTAATTTACTTCACTATGTTCCACGGGTTTCTTGTTTAGAGATGGTCAAATGCAATACTGCATTTATTTTTTGATAAAACGTTTAATTACTTCAACACTTTCTTAAAAGCCATGCAAATGCTTGCTGCTGATGCTTCTGTTAACAAGGAGTTCTAGAGTCTAACCGTGTTTTGCTAAAAACCATCATTTACCGTATTCTCTGACTCTGCCTCCTGGCAGATTCATGTGTGTGACAGGTTGACCCTGGCTGGGTACCAGGTGTCCATCAAAGCTGAAAAGGGGAGAGAAAATATACAAAAGGCTTGTAGGCTGAGATATGGACAAGGAGAGGTAACTCACTGTACTAGGTTTGTGTGATGGGTTTTTTTGGCAGCAGAGGAGTGGCTGCAGTGAGATAATCAAAAGTAATGCCCATCACCCTACTCCAATGTCGAGGCTCATGGCCAAGCCATTTGGGTAACTGCAATAATTTGTTTAAGAAAGGGAAACCTGCAGTGGAAGGAGGAAGAGGAGGTGTGCCAGAGCAGATATTCTCCTGCAGCCTGTGGTGCAGACCATGGAAATTACCAGTGGAGCCAAGATCCATCTGCAGCCTGTGGTGGACCCCATGACAGAACAAGTGGATGTGTCTGAAGAAGGCTGGGATGCTGAAGGACTGCACCTCACACACTGGAGCTGTCCATGAGTAACTGCAGTCTTTGGGAAGGACTGTGTCCCCTGGGAGAGACCCCACACTGGAGCAGGGAAAGTGTGGAGTCCTTTCCCTCTGAGGTGAAGGAGCAGCAGGGACAATGTGTGATGAACTGACTGCAACTTTCATTCCCTGCTCCCCTGCATCTCTAGTGGGGAGGAAGCAGAGAAATCGGGAGCAAAGCTGAGCCTGGCAAGAAGGAAGGGGTGGGAGGAAGGTAATTTTTTTTTACGATCTGGTTGTATTTCTCATCATCCTATTCTGGTTTAGATTGTTAAAAGATTAAATTGATTTTGTTTTTTCCCCTAAATCAAGCCTGTTTTGTCCATGACCATAATTGGCACGTGATCCCTTCCTGTCCTTGCCTTGACCCACGAGGCCTTTGTTATCTTTTCCCCATCCTACCATGGGGGGAAGGTGAGTGAGCAGCCACGTGGTGCTTTGCTGCCAGCCAGGCCTNCCACACTGGAGCAGGGAAAGTGTGGAGTCCTTTCCCTCTGAGGTGAAGGAGCAGCAGGGACAATGTGTGATGAACTGACTGCAACTTTCATTCCCTGCTCCCCTGCATCTCTAGTGGGGAGGAAGCAGAGAAATCGGGAGCAAAGCTGAGCCTGGCAAGAAGGAAGGGGTGGGAGGAAGGTAATTTTTTTTTACGATCTGGTTGTATTTCTCATCATCCTATTCTGGTTTAGATTGTTAAAAGATTAAATTGATTTTGTTTTTTCCCCTAAATCAAGCCTGTTTTGTCCATGACCATAATTGGCACGTGATCCCTTCCTGTCCTTGCCTTGACCCACGAGGCCTTTGTTATCTTTTCCCCATCCTACCATGGGGGGAAGGTGAGTGAGCAGCCACGTGGTGCTTTGCTGCCAGCCAGGCCTAAACCATGACATTCACCAATTATTGTCACAGGCGAAACAGACTCGACTTGGGGAAAATATTAATTAATTACCAATCAAATTGGAGTAGGAAAATGAGAAATAAAACCAAGTTATAAAATCACTCTCCCCTCACCCTTCCTTTCTTCCTGAGCTTAACTTTACTCCTGATTTTGTCTAACTTCTCCTTGCCAGTGTCAAAGGGGGACAGGGAATGGGAGCTGCAGGCAGCTCATCACGGATAGTCTTTGTCTCTTCTTCCTCTGCAGTGGGAGGACTCCTCACACTATCCCCCAGCTCCAGTCTGGGGTCCTTCCCATGGGAGAATTGTTGCTTTCACATATTCTCACTCCTCTCCAGCTGCAATTGCTGTTGAATAGCAACTTTTTTCCCCTTCAAATATGTTATTCCAGAGGCACTACCACTGCTGCTGACGTGCTTGGCCTTGGCCAAGTGGTGGGTCTGACCTGGAGCTGGCTGGCCTTGGCTGTGTCAGACATGGGGGGGAAGCTTCTAGCAGCTTCTCACAGTAGCCACTCCTTTAATGTCCCTACTACCAAAACACATATCCTTGTCATACACATCCCACTTGAAGTGATGCTTTTCAACTCTTCCGCTAGAAAATATACATTCATTCTCTACTCTCCATATGAACTTTTGTTTTCACAAGAGTCTGTCCCACTCCCACTTCTTTTTCTAGACTGAAGAATTCACATCACTTCAATCACATCTTGTGAGAAAACTATTTTATAACTTCAGTCATGGTCATTGCTATCCTTTCAAAACATTCCATGAGAAAATGCTGTCAATGCCACTACATGAGATTTTATGTTCTATTTCATTTTATTTTTATCTACTGCTGAGGTGAGAGTGCCATGAAAACTTTACTCTAAGTCCCCAAAACCTTAATTTTCCCTCCACACAATGTGACAAACACCTTTCTTTTGAAATACTTAAGACTTAAGATCTCTTTAGTCTCCTTGACATCTTCACTTTAACAGAACTTTTTATTTTAAATTGAGCACTGTCACAGAACTTCTTGGGTTCTGGTCTTCCAGTATGAATATTGATTTTATACTGTGGCCATATTTACAAGAAGTTCTTTGAAATAATTTGAACAGTCACCCATAAACCAATGAAGACCAAGCAAAACCTAAATATTTGTCTTCCCACTGCACTCCAATGGGAGTCACTCAGTTCCTAGGCTACACTAGAAAGTTGCCCTTTACTATTTTATTTCCTGAAATTACATTTCACAGCATTTCTGACCATTCTGAGAATATTCTCCTTGCTACTGAATGGAGCAGCTGGTTAATCAAGTCATCATATGAACTCTGTATTATTTGCTTATACTTATCAGGTTCAAACTAAGCGTCCATTCATACTTGATCACTGTTTTACTGGCACAGACTATTCAGTCCTTCCTGTTTACATTGTCCAACGGTTCAGACTGTCTTCTGCCTACCAAGTTTCTGACATATTGATAGACTAGGTACATGATTTCAAGTCAGGCATTCCAGTTNGGAAGGACTGTGTCCCCTGGGAGAGACCCCACACTGGAGCAGGGAAAGTGTGGAGTCCTTTCCCTCTGAGGTGAAGGAGCAGCAGGGACAATGTGTGATGAACTGACTGCAACTTTCATTCCCTGCTCCCCTGCATCTCTAGTGGGGAGGAAGCAGAGAAATCGGGAGCAAAGCTGAGCCTGGCAAGAAGGAAGGGGTGGGAGGAAGGTAATTTTTTTTTACGATCTGGTTGTATTTCTCATCATCCTATTCTGGTTTAGATTGTTAAAAGATTAAATTGATTTTGTTTTTTCCCCTAAATCAAGCCTGTTTTGTCCATGACCATAATTGGCACGTGATCCCTTCCTGTCCTTGCCTTGACCCACGAGGCCTTTGTTATCTTTTCCCCATCCTACCATGGGGGGAAGGTGAGTGAGCAGCCACGTGGTGCTTTGCTGCCAGCCAGGCCTAAACCATGACATTCACCAATTATTGTCACAGGCGAAACAGACTCGACTTGGGGAAAATATTAATTAATTACCAATCAAATTGGAGTAGGAAAATGAGAAATAAAACCAAGTTATAAAATCACTCTCCCCTCACCCTTCCTTTCTTCCTGAGCTTAACTTTACTCCTGATTTTGTCTAACTTCTCCTTGCCAGTGTCAAAGGGGGACAGGGAATGGGAGCTGCAGGCAGCTCATCACGGATAGTCTTTGTCTCTTCTTCCTCTGCAGTGGGAGGACTCCTCACACTATCCCCCAGCTCCAGTCTGGGGTCCTTCCCATGGGAGAATTGTTGCTTTCACATATTCTCACTCCTCTCCAGCTGCAATTGCTGTTGAATAGCAACTTTTTTCCCCTTCAAATATGTTATTCCAGAGGCACTACCACTGCTGCTGACGTGCTTGGCCTTGGCCAAGTGGTGGGTCTGACCTGGAGCTGGCTGGCCTTGGCTGTGTCAGACATGGGGGGGAAGCTTCTAGCAGCTTCTCACAGTAGCCACTCCTTTAATGTCCCTACTACCAAAACACATATCCTTGTCATACACATCCCACTTGAAGTGATGCTTTTCAACTCTTCCGCTAGAAAATATACATTCATTCTCTACTCTCCATATGAACTTTTGTTTTCACAAGAGTCTGTCCCACTCCCACTTCTTTTTCTAGACTGAAGAATTCACATCACTTCAATCACATCTTGTGAGAAAACTATTTTATAACTTCAGTCATGGTCATTGCTATCCTTTCAAAACATTCCATGAGAAAATGCTGTCAATGCCACTACATGAGATTTTATGTTCTATTTCATTTTATTTTTATCTACTGCTGAGGTGAGAGTGCCATGAAAACTTTACTCTAAGTCCCCAAAACCTTAATTTTCCCTCCACACAATGTGACAAACACCTTTCTTTTGAAATACTTAAGACTTAAGATCTCTTTAGTCTCCTTGACATCTTCACTTTAACAGAACTTTTTATTTTAAATTGAGCACTGTCACAGAACTTCTTGGGTTCTGGTCTTCCAGTATGAATATTGATTTTATACTGTGGCCATATTTACAAGAAGTTCTTTGAAATAATTTGAACAGTCACCCATAAACCAATGAAGACCAAGCAAAACCTAAATATTTGTCTTCCCACTGCACTCCAATGGGAGTCACTCAGTTCCTAGGCTACACTAGAAAGTTGCCCTTTACTATTTTATTTCCTGAAATTACATTTCACAGCATTTCTGACCATTCTGAGAATATTCTCCTTGCTACTGAATGGAGCAGCTGGTTAATCAAGTCATCATATGAACTCTGTATTATTTGCTTATACTTATCAGGTTCAAACTAAGCGTCCATTCATACTTGATCACTGTTTTACTGGCACAGACTATTCAGTCCTTCCTGTTTACATTGTCCAACGGTTCAGACTGTCTTCTGCCTACCAAGTTTCTGACATATTGATAGACTAGGTACATGATTTCAAGTCAGGCATTCCAGTTCCCTAACTTTACTACAAAAAAATTAAGCATGTATGCTAGCATAGCATTTTGTACTGTCTGTGCCTCATTTGAACAATCTTGTGACTAATGACACTATTCATTACTATCTTTTATGTAAGCTTCTACTGCTCCTGACCTATACTTTGCTCAAGGATATGAAATTCCTATGAATTCTACCTAGAATATACATCAATCTAAGTTGTATATTCTTGTGTACCTTTTTACATTAACTTTAAACTAAAAGGCAGAACAAAAAGATTACAAAGAAGTTCAATCTTAATTCACAGCTTCAGGGTATGTATCCTCCCTCTCCATTAAAATATGTCTCTCTATTATGGATCGTTTCTCCAGTTTCAATAAGTCTCATCTTCTAAGCCATTTAACAAGAGCTTGCCTTATCCAGAGCATGATACTAGGAACACACAAAAAACTACCAGGAAAACGCTAGCCTTCTTTTCTAACAAACAGCTTAAGTTTTCCATCCAGATCCTTTCTCCTGTCTTACCTTTTCTTGCCAGTATCTGGCAACAGTTACAGTTTCTTGAAGCTTTTACACATGGATCTCAAAGCTCCATGCTGTCTCCTACAGCAACAAAGTAACAAGTTGTCTCTACCACTGAGCTTTCAACACTCAATACACTCAATATCTTCCAGTACTGCAGAGGAGAGTTTTGGGGTGGAAATACTATTGCAGAGACAGCATTTCTGTATGACATCCTAGGGTTTCCCCTGTAAGGTACCCTCATTCTTCTTCCACTGCAAATGCTACTCATCTGGACTTTTCTGGGATCTGTTTTACTACTACAGCACATCCGAGTCCTCATACACTTCATAGTTGCTGTGACTAAGGTTTCAAACTCTGTATTTATACGCTTTGTCACCTGAAGAACGTATTTAATTTTATAACCAAATATTCCTACTGAAATGACCATCCCTGATGTGCACTCAGATAGCACCAGGCCACAGAAAGGTACATTCACATAAACAAAACTTTGCATCATTCTCATTTTTGAGATGAAGGTGTTTCTTCCTCAGTGTAAAAGCTGGCCAGGTTGTACGGTTGTAACTTCTATATCCAACGTTCCTTAAAAAAATAGAAAGAAAAATCCCGCTTATGCAGAACTGCATGAATTTGGCTTTTGGCAAACAGACTTGCATCACAAGCTTTGCAGTGGTACTGGCCCACTCAGAAGTGGCTGCAGAGCCCTTGCCCTTTTTTTTTTCTTTTTCACTTTTGCACTTGCAGACTTTTACCTCTGTGCATATTACAATCGGTATAGGCAAGGAGCCTCTTTACTTGACTGACATTCTAACTTAGCGTCATGGCAATTTAGCAACTGGCGTGTTTAATACATGCATATTCCTAGACACTGTGTTTTTACACTTCACCTGAAATTTAAGTTAGGCTTCACAACCACTTTGTAAACTCAAGAGAAGCAGCTCTAGATTATTAAACTCTCATAGACTGGCTGCACAAATGAATTTTTTTTTTCTTTTTCTTTTTAAATTTAGCTTTTTCTGTATGGTAGTTGAGAATCTGCAGGTGGTGTTGTTCTGAACCAGCCAAATGTCTTAAGTGCCAAACTACATACGCATCTTTTCCCTTCTTCCTAGGAGAAAGGAAAAAGGAGAAATTTAACTGTCTGTCTACAGTTAAATACAGAAACAGTACAACGTTCCCGATGAAATGTGTTTTTTCATATGAAAATGGTTGTAAATACCTGGTTTTCACTGTCTCTACGTGGCATCTGAGAGCAAAGGAGCGGAACATTGAATGATTAATAAATACACTAGAAAACTACTTCATACATCTGTTTTTCAAGAGTAAATATTTTATTTTTATGCAAGTAACATGCTCTATAATAGGAAAAAACATCATAGGAAAGTTATAACTTACTCCTAGATTTATCACTATTTCAAGTACATTTTAAAAATAGGTACTGTACTTAAGTTTTTAAATAAAACAATATTAAAATCCGTTATTTCTGTAATGGGTCACATTTGTAACATTCACAAGTACTTACTTCTCCACCCAGAGTACAGAAACTATTTTTACACCCATTTTCTGTGCCTTTTTCCACGTAGTCAAACGTCCATCTTTGAAGACAACGTGGGTCACGTGCTTGTTCAAAGTTTTTGAAACCTGCAGAAGTACAGAGAGTTCACCTTTAAATTTGAGAACAGAAAACGCTAATGAAACTAGCTAGTGTAGTCCATTTTTAATGCATAAACCACTACCATAAAAACTTACTCTGAACACTGTCAAGGACTCTTTCGACCTTTCCCATCTTTGCAAGAAGCCTCAAGCAATCAAAACTCAAGTCTCATTAGCCAAGCCAATGCAATGCATGCCAGAGCGACAGAGGAGCCTTTTGTTTTCAGACTCATTTTCTCCAGGTTACCATTTTCATCTCCTGACTCTAGTTGAATCACTAATCTTTAAACATTTTTATTTACGTAGCCCAATACAATTTCCTACGCAACAACCAGTACATAAAGTAGCTGTCACTATCCAAAGAAATGCCTCCCTCAAGTTTTGAGGGAAGGCTGAAGATACTACAAGAAAATTACATGGGAACACTTTAAAAAGTAAGAAACACAGAAAACTTGAGTCACTATAGCTAATATCATCCCTGCCATTTTCAATGTGTCATACAACTGATCAAATGTTCAGTTATCAGCTTCTACTGACAACTAAGTAATAACATTTTTTAGCTCTCAATACTCCACTGTTGACAATCAAAGTTTCTCTCTCTGGTGACTAAACATCCTACACATAAAACTGTTTGATCAGTGATTGTGAATGTTGACATGATGAGATCAGTACAATTCGTACTTTACAGCAGTGGCTTCTCAGCACAGCCAAATGGAAATAGCTGTTGCAGTCTCACTACACTTGTCTCCCAAGATGTTGGATCTGTATTTGGCTATAAGAAAAATATTCAGGTTTTCCAAACATTTCTGGTGGCAAGTCGATTCATTGCTTCTCCGAAGACAAAACCTCATGTTATATTGGCAAGCCAAATACCTCACAACAAATGCATGCTACCACATTCATATACAAAGAGGTTTACAGACATAGGGAGGCTTTAAATGCATCTATCACTAGCAAGAAATTTAGAGCACATTTGTCTATTCTCAGGTCTGCGACAATCTTCTGTTCTGCACTTTAAAAGCTCATGCTACAAAGAAACACATATGACAAGCAGAACAAGCAAGGTAGTTTGTAAGAGCTTTCATATACTATTTATTTCAAAGTGGTTTCCTTACTTTTGCTCCCATATGAAGAAGTTGCTGTTGAAAGGTTTTTGAGTAATTTTCTGTTCTATTAGATGACCAAACTTCTACAAATGCAGAAATATCTGGATCAGAAGAAAGACAACAACAAACAGATAATTAAGTATCTACTATAGCAAAGCTAGTTAAACAGCCTTTCCAACAAAACCTTGCCTTTGGACATATTGCATTCAGTAGCAAACACAGCTTTCAATAAACTGAGTATCAGATGTCAGCAGCTGAATGTTCTTTTTGGAGTATTTCTGTCCCATAAATTAGTTACAATGGAACAAACTTAGAAGTTTGACACTATTTACACACCTTTTCACTTTGTCTTTTTAAAGAAGCTACCGGCTTAACAAGGAATGCAGTATTTTTACATAACTGCATATTTTTACCATTATTTAATCACTTCAAATCTTCAAGTTATTAAAAAAATAAGGCAAATTGATGTAACACAAGTTACAGAACACAATGAAATAAACCTAATAGAATTATTCCTTCCTCGTGTCCCCCAAAAACTTTATAGAAATACTACTTAACTTCCAATTGACTTCGAATTCCACTTTATTTATACTGAATCAACTCAACCTAAGTACACATCACAGTGGTTAATGCAATGTCATCTCAAGTGCCTTATGTAACTTTTGGTGTACTGCACTGAAGTAGCTACCTTTATCAACCAAATTAATAATCTCTTCAAGCAATGAGATCAACATTGGTTGAGAAGGTCTTTAAACAAACGAACCCAGATTTATTGACACACGGGGATAAGCAAATGAAAATCCTAACAATCCTTTCATTAATTTTACTTAGGATGGGCACTAAAGTGACCTTCAGCTCCATCAGCCATGCCAGTTTCTGATTTTGAATGATGAATCAGGGAAGTTCCAGAAAACTGCAGGAATGCCAGTTCACCAAAACCAACAGGCCAGACAACTCTCAGAACTCATCAATAAAATCCAAAGTGTCAATTTAAGAGGGTCATCCATGGTAAACATTGCTTAATTACTGTACTTACTACATATGTCCCTCTGGTTCATTACTATGTAGCATCATTTGTCTTTCCAATTAAAACCACATTATCACTTTAATAGTATAAGTACTTCAATAAAGACTAATACAGTTTTAAAATTTCTAGAAATACGGAACACAAAACACCTCCTTAGCCAAACCACAGGGAAAAATATCATTATCTACCATGTACTATGACTTCAGGTACACACGAGAACTTACTACAAGTTTACTCCAATGTGTTTCTAATTGTGTTCATTCTACTATTGGACCAGGGCAGTTTCACCAGTTGCTTTTTTTTTTTCTTTATTGCTCCACTGTGAAGAATATTGCACTTAAGGTTTGAAAAAAACAATACCTTCCTCCTAAATATTTATGAACTTTTGTAATTCTCCTAGAAAAACCAAGTCAGAATATTTCCATAAAGGTCAAACTAGCAACTTAAGAAGAACATTACTTCAAAGCTGCATGCATCTGCAGTAGGATCAAGGGTGTATTTTACAGTAATTGTCCAATTTCAGCTAATCAGATATACTCCAACAAAAGATGAGCATGGGTTTGGAGCTTTTCTGAACTAGAAGAGCTCCGAGTAGAGCTCGGCTCTTGGTAAAGGGCACCTTATGATAGGTCTCGGAGAAGCCAGCGATAGAAAAGAGAAACTGACATCAGAAGGCAACCTAGTGAAGCAGAAATCCAGAACGATGCGGGAGAAACCGTGCAGGACCAAGCCATGAGCGACCAGGGCAGAAGAGTGGGGCGAGGGGCAGGAGGGGACGGCGCCAGCCCAAGGGGCACTGGCTCCTCCCTTGCCCCAGGGCGGCTTCCAGCCCTGCCCGGCCGCAGCCGCCACACACAGCTCTGCCAGGCCCAGGCCCGCGCCCGCAACAAGCGGCGTCCCCCCGGCCGCCGGGATTCGCCGTTAGTCAGAGCAGCCCCACGGAAAGCCCAGCCCGTCCCGTCCCGTCCCACGGCCACGGGAGAGGGGGCGGCAGGCCGAGCTGCAGACTGACTCGCCGAGAGGGACGCTCGGGGAGCCCTCAGCGGGGAAGGAGGCGCGAGATGGAGCCCCCACAGCGGCCTCGCACCCAAACCCGCACCCGCAGGGCCCGGCCGCTCCCCGCTGCCAAGCACCACAGACAGGGCCGCAAGGAGAGGGCTATCGGGGCAGCTCTGTAAGCAGGGCCCGCTCTAGCCCAGCGGCTCCCCTGCTGACGAGCCGGTACCTTTCAGGATGGGCTCCATTNCTGTGCCGCCCCGCGCTGTGCCGCGCCGCCCGCACACCGGCTCGCGGCGCTGTGGCGGCAGCCGAGCGGCCGTGGCGTCCCCGCGGTCGCGGCGGCAGAAATGAGGGCTGCGAAGTGTTTCTGGTGCCCTGAAGGCCCTTTCAGAAATAAGCGTGCTCTGTATGAAACAGAGATGCTGTTTTTGCAGGAATGGAACCCAAGCAATTAACACAAAGGACTTGTGTCCTTATCTGTGTCTTTATAATGTTGACTAACTGGCTGATCTCAGAGCTGGTGTCTGCATCTCAGGATTGTTATTTGTAGCTCAAAACCCATGTCTGCATCTTTTTGTAAACTATAGGTCTGTACTGGGTCTGGGATGGGAGTGATTTTCCACAGTAGCTCTTGCAGTGCTGTGCTTGTTGTTGATATCAATATTATGACTACCACTCGCATAACATCAAGGCTGTCCCTCCAGCATTCCTTCCCCCACCTTCACCAACAGCGGTGGGTGGGCACGATCTTGGGAGGGACCATGGCTGGGACAGCTGACCCAGGCTGACCAAGGAGATATTCCATACCATATGACGTCAGCTCAGTAATATAAACTGGGAGAGAGGAGCAGGGGGGGAGGCAAGATTCATTCTGGGCCTTCCAAAAGCAACCGTCACGAGTACTGAAGCCCTGCTTCTCGGGAGGTGGCCGGACATCGCTGCTGATGGGAAGTAGAGAGTAACAGCTTTATCTGCTTCGCTTTGCTTCTCGCGAGCGCGTGGCTTTGCTATCTTTATATTAAACTGCTTTTATCTTAACCCACGAGACATTTGTCTTATTTTCTTCCCTTCTCTGGCTTGCTGAGGAGGTGGGTGATCAAATGGCGTGGTGGGTGTCTGGCATCTAGCCAGGGTCAAACTACCACAAGGTCCTAAATATTGGGACTATGAGGGAATGGGTGACCATTTACAAGAACCAGACACCCTCGAGGGGATTTTGTAGGCACCTCGGGAAGGTGTGAATCTTGGAGTACCTAATCAATGAGGAAACAAAGGAGGGACTTTGCAGCCCGGATAGGGAATAAAAAGCCGAATCTTGTATCTGTCAGGTGTGCCTACTAGCTAGGACACCCGCTCTTGCAAGAACGCTTAATAATAGTGCTTCACTGCAGAGTCTGGCCTGAGTCTTTCGCGGGAGAACTTGTTTTGTTTCCTACATGCTCTATCCAGCCATTTCCAGCCAGGCGTAGCGCTGGGGGAGTCCTGGGACGGCCAAATGCTCCTGAGAACAGTGCTTCGAAAAGTCAAACAATAAGTGAATTTTCTTGTTCTGCGACAATGTACACCATGAGGAGTCCTCGGGAGGCCTCTCTCAAAACTTACACTTTGCAAGGAGGTGCATCGGAGAACTCCTGGTGTCCTTAGGACTCCCTGATGGCTCAAACAGCTGTGTTTGAGTGGAAGAAATTACAGATAAAGCAAATGAAAAAGGGATTAACAACAAGGCACAGTCAAGCAGCATTTACTGAAGCATCCAAAATTCCTTGAGGGCAACTGTATTATTAACTATAAGTAAGCTCACCCTTGTTATGAAATGGCTTTGGTTTTAGAAGGCTGGAATGTAGCAAATGCCATACCAGAGAGAAGTAAGAGAGAGAAAACATAATGTCTTCCTCTGGAAACACTGATAAATAGTGAGCTTAAGTAGATTTGCAATGAGAAAGAAGCAGCACATTTTTAAAAGGAAAATGATGCTGTATGGCTTTATTATGCGACTCACAGCTCAGAAGCATGTACCTTGCTATATGGTTGTATCAGTACTGTTCTGAAATCTTCCATATGCAATCTCTATTTCTTCATCTGAACAATAACACAGCAGAAATGAAAAAAAAAACAAAACAAAAAACCTAACTAATAGAGATTTAAAACCAGGATACTGCATGATTTCCATATGGGACGCAGCAATTTAGATGAAAACTACTCTGCCTGGAAAAGGAATGGCAGAAGGTGGATGTACTAGGGTCTCTACAATCGTAAGCATGGGGAGAAGCTGAACATGGAGCAGTGCGTCCCAAGTAAGAACTAGTGGGCACCAAATGAAACTAGCTCATGGGGTTGTCACTATCCCGTACTGGGTTTAATTTGGCAGAAGTTAAACACTCTTGTTCTCCAACCGACCTCAAACAATTCTGGGTGGCTGGGCTTACCTCCTGCGTGAAGTCCAGTCAAACATGTTATCTTGTTTCCTATACTCTCCGCCACAGAATTAATGCTCAAAATGGAGTCAAGTGCTAAAGTACTTCATTTTACCCACAACAATCCACAATGAAAAGAGAAAAGGGAGAAGGAAAGAAAAAAGTGAGAGAGAAAGGGGGAAAAAGTACAATAGTCACCACCGCGAGTCCACAGCGGTCCCGGCAGCCGCTGGTCTGAAAGGTCCGATGCTGCCATCAGTCCAGTGAGAAGACAAAAAAAAAGAGTGCCCCTCTGCTGGTCCTGCTCTTACATACACTCTTCTCGCTGGTGGATACCCACTGCCATTTCTGGAGGATCCTGGAAAGTTCAGGAGGGTCTTGGAACCTCCCTTCAGGTCTGGGAGAGTCCCAGCCCATTGACCCTGGGCTCAGGCACATGCGCAGAGGTGGGGTATCCTGAGACGCGGGACGTGCCGTGCAAGGCAACAGCGCCTCTAGCAGGCAGAATCCTTGGTGGCCGGAGCAATGTGGTTTCGGTGGTAAACTATGCTGCCAGCAACGGTGGGGCATATTACTAGTACCCTCCATGGGTCCGGTTAGAAGAGATGTTTCCACGTTGCACTTCATCGGGCTGTGGGAGTGCTGGCAAGCCACGTTTCTAGAAGCAGATTCAGCAAGTTTGTGAAATCTATTTTAGGATTATCAAAAATGTGTAAAACCACCTTTACCTTGGTAAAGCCCTGAATTGCAGATGCTGGACTCTTATAAGGTAGAGTGAACACTTTGAAATTTTCTTTTGCTCTTTCTTCAGTCATCTCCTACTGGAGAGACAGTGCTGACCTTTTAAAAAGGCTTTGTTGTGGTCCATTAGGCTTGTTCTTACTTCCACATACAGGCTCAAAATTTAAATCTTAACTCTTAGGAGTCTACCAAGCAGATGGCTATACTAGTGTTATTTAAGATATCTTAAACTAGTATATAATATTTTAGCATTGACACTTTGTTAAATTCCCAGGGCATTAATACAACCTTCTATCTATGCCATAGCACAAGCTCTTGGGTCTTCCACCTTCTGAACCTGTGCTAGACTTCCTTTTGCTTACTTATTCACTACGTGAATAGTGACCAGTTGATCTACGTGTATATGTATGTAATCACTTTTCCTTTGTATTTCTGTCAGTATGTTACATAGCTCTTTGCTAGGCAGTAATGAAATGTTTTTACAAAGGTTTTCAAATGTGGTTTAAGGAAGAAGTGGTCCAAAAGTGGAGATAACAGAGGTTTCAATGTTTGCAGTCAGAGAGATTCAGTTGTCAATGCTGTTGGAGATAACTTCTGCTCTGTGAGAGCTCTGTTGTGTATGGGGGATATGGAAATGATAATACTAAAGAGGCAGAATTTAATCGCTGAAATTATGGCCTCACTGAAATGAATGGGAGTCTTGTCATCAAATTAGTGCTTCTTTAGATTCAGAACCATTTCTAAACTAGTGATTAAAATAAGTAGCTGTGAGCTTTCAATAGAGGTTGAGAACACACATAGTGAAGCTGGAGTGTTCAGGAAATTTGCAAGCAGATCAAACTTTGTTAAGCATGTGTAAATAACAGAGTAGAAACAACAATCCACACAATCTGTTTGGGTTGGTATGAGATAGGACACTGTCTAATGTGTAAGACAGCTAAAATCGTGCCAATGTAAGAAAGTAGTGGTACTACCTTCATAATTTCCATGAAAATTACTTGTTTCTGTGACTAGTTTCCATGTCCATGTAATAATTCAACTCAATCTGCATGATCAAAGCTAACACAAACAACAGAATTCTACAGCTAGTGGTTCTAATCAAAGTGAAGTCAGGAGAGAGGAAAATGGCAGCAGAAACAAAATTGATCAGTCTCTACATACATATCCAGGCATAATAGTCTAGAATACAAGACTGATGACCTTCAGTAAAAAAGCATAGGCTGTATTTGAGCCTTTAGCTGTAAAGTAGTATCAGATTTTATAGACTGTAAAGGGAAATATGCTGAAATGTACATTTATATGTGTATGCTCTGGTTGTACACTGGTGGAGACAATGAAGAAGAGTTGCTGCAAGAAGCTAGTACCACTCATTATCAGAACAGGTTGGGTCTAGTCATGAGGACACCTGACTTGGGATACCTACCTTTTTGTTACTGAAGAATCCTTGTACAATACTGAAAGTATCAAATTAATTTACAGTTTTGTCTTAAACTGTTGAAGTTTTGACCTCATAATTACTTCAGGCCTTACAAGAACTTCATTCTTGGATGATGATAAAATGTAAAATTCCACTAGTAGTTAATAACTGTTTGTTCTTGTGCCAGTATTCTCATGCTGTCCATTCCTCCTTGGCATTTCTCTTTCTGTAGAACTCACAGGAAGCAGCAATATCTCTTTGCAGCTGCTATTTTACTGATTTGAATACATCAGGCTGTTTTAGCTTTTGTGACGTAATGAACTCCTGAAAATGACAACAAATGGGACGGAAGTAAACTTAGTGTAAGTGCCCTCTTAATGGGGTTGTTGTTTGGCTTCATGATACACAATTCCATGGTGTTAATAAAGCTAGGAATATAGCACAGACTGCGAGATTGACATGGTTTCTATATAGTCAGTCCTAATTTATACAGTAGTCAGTTTTTATCCCTTCCCTATGCCATACATTGTTCTTAAATGTATTTTGTTTTCTCCCGTCCTAGTTAGTATAAAAGTCAGCAAAATTGTTCCTGACCAGTTAGCAAGAGGAAGATGTCTTTGAGGCCAGGAATGGCCACCTCCAACTGGTTAGAACTGAGTTTTGATGACACACAGTGGAATTATAGGCCTGGAAACCAGCTGAAAGTGGTACTAATATAGGTCAAAATTGGGGCCATAGTAAGAAAAGAAACTGTGACTCTGACAATTTTTGTAGCACATAGTAATCTGACGCACTTGCTGGCAATAGTTTGTGTTGACTGTTGTAAATAAGGTATAGGAGTCATGCCTCAGTAGTCTAGACCTTTCTGGTTGCATTGTTTGTCCACAAGCAGGATGCCTCTGGAGATTGTCAACAGTGGCTTGTTTGTTTTTTTTAATAGTCATCATGAGCAATATTGGGGAAAAAAGGTTGCTTAAGCTTGTCAGATGAATATGCATTTGTCATTCTCAAAAACCTTTACTGATAGTCTCACTCTTGCGTTTGATGGAATGTGAAAAAAATTATGAGGGACATTTATTTCTTGTCACAAAGAAAGTGTAATATTACGGATCATGTAGTCTTACAACATTGTAAATGTTCTCATCAGTGAGATGACTTTGTTCATTTTCCAGTGTGGATATTCATGATAAAATGACATGAAGGAAGTAGGAGACCTTCTTCAGAAAAGGAAAATGCAGTTAATATTTTTTATTTCTTTCAGGCAGTGACACCAATTTTATTTTCTCTTTCTACCCTGTAATTTAAGAAATCACCCCGTTTTAGATCCACAGCTAATCTGCTGACACAGCAGTGGCTTTATTTTGAGTTTATGAAACACTGATAATAAGATAGACACCTACCTTGTTAAGTTTTAACTCGCCCAGTAAGACAATGTCTTTGATATATGATGACCTTAAAGACCTATCACAGAAGAAAAACACAGCACCATGCTGAAAAATAACAGTCCATCATGTAATTGAAAGCATGACTCAACAACATGCTAATAAGCAGGTGTCTGTTGTTTGTTCTGGCTTATGCGTGTGCCCTCTGAACAGTTTTCACTGCCTGCAGTTCAGACTATGGCTGCAGCTGTGAAGGGATGGGAAAGGTAGTTTATCTGACCTCTGTATTAAAATTCTGTGCTGAAGGTTTGTGATTTTCCCAAGCAATGCAGAGCTGGACTGACCACAGGCTGCTTCTCTTCATACAACTTTTTGTGGAGATGTAAACCTGGACTGTGGAAATCAGCATTAAGTACAAGTGTCCAAAATGCTTCATAATCCTATTCTCACTTTGCAAAGCAGCCCTAAAGATACTGTTTAAAAACACTGTCTCACTAGGTATGTTTAGACAGGTCTTGGTAATACATGTGAGAGCAATTTAAGGGGTTTCCATCTCCTGCCATGAGCTTCATAGTTTATGTGAATCTCAGGAAAAGTGATGGTGGGGTTAATTTGAGTTCAGGCAATGAATTGAGGCAGGAAAGACTCTGACTCACATATGCTACAGCTGACTCAGCTCCTGAAGCAGTGCACATAGCAAAGAGAACAATTATAAGTGTGAACTTCTTTTATCTCCCTGACATGAATAATCAAAGCTCATTTGAAGGCATCTAAAGTGCTTTACTTGCCAGCTGGAACTTCTGACTTGTGTTAAGGATGAAGCCTTCTATTACTATCTCTTCAGGAATAGACTATACTTGCAACTATAGTTTGCCCACAACCTGTCAGCAGATCGTGTCACCCAAGTTAAGTAGGGTACAGTACAGTTCAGGTTCAGAGGTGTTACTGGTATGATCAAAAGATTGATGCAATAGATTCTGTATGATTAAATGGGCTTCAAAATGGACTGAAAAACAGTCAGCTGAAGGAGGGGATATAAAAAGGAGTGGCCGGAGGACAACTAGGGAGAAGTTTTTCACTCTCTTTTTCCAGTAAAGAAGTTGGAGCATCAAAAGAAATCAGCAGAAGGCAGATTCATAACAACAAGAAGATGAACTTAAACTGTAAAACTCCTGGCAGCAGCCAGCTGTTGTGGATGACAGAAATGGTCACACAATTCAGATGGAGGCTGGAAGGAAAATATACTGTGGGCTAATAAATATCACAACTATCCCTAGTTCAGGAAATCCTGAAGACATAAATAGGTTGAGACTCAATCTGAGACAGGTTACTGGGTTAGGTAAACTCTGATCCAGAATACATAGTTTTATTTTCCTTAAGTTCTGATTTGTGGTGTTTTAAAAAAGGAATCAATTAAGTTTGTGAATGACTCCATCTGGGAGATAGGGTTATGACTCTTGATTGCTACTCAGAGGGACCTGAATGGGCTGATGAGAAGACAGAGAGCTTTCCTTCCTGTGGAAAGCAAGACCTTCCCTGGGTTGAAGAGGATTGTGTTAGGGATCTAGTAAGTTACATACCCAGAAATCCATGCATCCTGATGGGATACAACCATGGGTGCTGAGAACTGGCTGATGTTATTGCTAAACTGCTCTCCATCATTGTTGAATGACTGTGGGGTGTAGGTGAGGTGCCTGAGGACCTGAGGAATGCCAATGTCACTCCAGTCTTCAAAAGGGCAAGAAGGAAGACCCAGAAAAATCACAAACCAGTTAGTTTCACCTCCCTGCCTGGAAGAGAGCTGGCTGAATGACAGAGCCCAGAGGGTGATGATCAATGGCACAGAATCAAGTTGCAGGCCTGCGGCCAGTGGAGCTCCTCAGGGATCAGTTCTGGGGCCAGTCTTGTTCAACATCTTCATCAAAGACCTGGATGAGGGGACAGAGTGTACCCTCAGCAAGTTGGCTGATGACACCAAACTGGGAGGACTGGCTGATTCCTCAGAAGGCTGTGCTGCCATTCAGCGGGATCTTGACTGTCTTGAAAGTTGGGCAAAGAGGAACATCATGAGGTTCAACAAGGACAAGTGCAGAGTTCTGCACCTGGGGAGAAACAATCCTATGTACCAGTACAGGCTGGGGTTAACCTACTGGAGAGCAGCTCTGCAGAGAGAGACTTGGGAGTCTCTCTTGGTTGATAACGATGTACCCTCGTGGCCAAGAAGGTCACATCTGGAGTACTCTGTCCAGTTTTGGGCTCTCCAGCTCAAGAGTGATAAAGAACTTCTGGAGAGAGTCCAATGGAGAGCCACCAAGATGATTGGGGGCTGAAACATCTCTCTTACAAGGAAAGACTGTGAGACCTGGAGCTGTTCAGCCTGGAAAAGACTGAAGGGAGCCCTTATCAATGCTTATAATACCTGAAGTGGGTGTTGAGAGAATGGGACCAGTCTTTTTTTCTGTAGTGATTAATGATTGGACAAGGGGTAAAAGGCACAAGCTGCAACACTGGGCACTTGAACACTAGGAAAACCTTTCCTATGGGGGTGAGGGAGCCCTAGCACAGGCTGCCCAGAGAGATTGTGGAATCTCCTTCTCTGGAGACTTTAAAAATCTGCCTGGATGCTTTCCAGCATAATCTGATCTAGGTGAATCTGCCTTAGCAGGGAATTGGACTAGATAATCTCTAGAGGTTCCATCCAACCCCTGTCCTTCTGTGATTCTGTGATCAGGCTAGCACCGCATCACCAATGGGATTCCACAGGACTCAGTTTTAGGCTCAGCTGTACATTAAGTAAGTTTGCAGATAATACTAAACTGGAAAGAGCTGTGGACTGCCTTGAGACTAGAGAGGGGTTACACAGAGATCTGGATGATCATCAAGCATATGAAATGTAATAGAACAAGTGCTCTGTACCTGGAACAGGATAACCCTGGTTATATGTACAAATCGAGGGACAAGAGGCTAGAGAACAGCCTGATGGAAAGAGATCTGGGAGTATGGGTTGACGGCAAGTTGAATATGAGTCAGTAGTGTGCCCTGGCAGCCAAAAGAGCTTAGTGCTTCAATATTAAGAGGAGATGAAGCTGTTAGAGTGTGTCTGGTAGAGGACGACCAGGATGCTGAAAGGTCTTAAGGGCAAGATTTAGGAGAAGCAGCTGAGGTCACTTGGTGTGTTCAGCTTAGAGAAGGCTGAGAGGTGTCCTCATCATAGTCTATGGCTTCCTCAAGTTGGGCAGCGGAGGGGGAGGTACTGATATCCTCTCCCTGGTGACCATCGACAGGACACAGGGAAATGACATGAAGCTGTGTCAGGGGAAGTTCTGATTGGACATTAGGGGAAGGTTTTTCACGGAGAATGTAGCTGATCAGTGGTTTCTTAGGAAAGTCATCTCAGTACCAAGTCTGTCAGAGTTCAAGGAGCATCTGGTTGGCACTGTCAGTCACATGGTTTAGTTTTAGGTAGTCCTGCGAGGAGCAAGGAGTTGGGCTCAATGGTCCTCATGGATTCTTTCCAACTTGAGATATTCTATGATTCTGTGAAAAGATCACCGTTGGGATCACTATCTTCCAGGGTGTTAAGAAGCACTTAAGTTTTAATGCAGCATCTTACAGGCTGCTCAGGGAGGATGTGGAGTTTACTTCTCTGGAGGTTTTCCAAAACTGCCTGAACACATTCCCGTGTGACCTGATCTAGGTTTATCTGCATTAGTAGGGAGGTTGGAGTAGATGATCTCTAAAGTTCCCTTCCAACCCCTACCATTTCATGATTCTGTGATCTATAAACATTATTGACTGAGTTTACTAAAGTTCTCATTGTCGAATGCCTTTTTCTGCTGTATGTTCTGACAGTATGGTTGATCTGGAAAGATTTTTTTCTTCATTCTGCTTATCTATTTCTCCCTCCTCTTCAAATGTTTAAACAATGTC
The DNA here is from genome assembly GCA_013401255.1 of Urocolius indicus. NCBI lineage: Eukaryota > Metazoa > Chordata > Aves > Coliiformes > Coliidae > Urocolius > Urocolius indicus. Next base: position 85,491 of record WBNH01012693.1, on the reverse strand, counting down.
TATAATAAGAGCTGCAGGAAATTTCTTTCATGAATCATGCATTTTTTTTTTCATGCTTCTACTTTCCACCTAGTTAATCTGTTATCACAGTGATTGGATGGAAGAAGTGCAACAGAAGTAAGTATAACTCTCAGTTTTCTTACATTTGAAGGCAGACTGTAGGAAAGCAGCAGAAGACCAAATAAGAAATGTTGATAAATGTCCATTTATATTCAAGTAGAGCAAACCCCTTTTGGTTGTTTTTCTTGCTTGTCATATTTTTTTAGTCATCAGGGATCAAAATAATCTTTTATGCAATTATAGTGAAGCTGGTAATGAACATGGCAATTTATTAACATGCATTTATTAAATGCAATAAAATTCAGAAATGGATTATAAGGAAGAAGGTAAATGGCAGATGGGAAGCTTGGGAATGTTAAAGATCAATCCATTTGCTTTTCTGCTTTTTGAAGGTGGATTCAAATTTCTCTTTCAGCAGGGCAGAGAATATGTTTGCATCATCAGAATACAACAAAAGCTATCAGAAGAATAAGCAACTTTATTAGACTGTTCAGAACATAGTGAAAGGAGACAAATAGGTGCTCCCCAGTTAGAATGCCTGCAGAACACTTAATGATATTTATTATGATTATACTCTGTGAACTAAAAGATTACCTTGTTCTTGCTGATCATGCAAATATAATATGTCATATTTCCATATGCTTGTTGGTACAAGTTAAAAAGTTACTCTTTCATGCAGCCCAGCAGCACTACATAGTGTCTCAGAAACTGATTTCTGTTCATCTACTTGACATTTTCACATTGTTTTTTGTTGTCTAGAAATTAAGGCCCAAGACTCACAAGGCCGTGCCCGGCAGTAAAAGCACTTAGTAGGTTCCAGACCTGTGATTAGACTTTGTGATAATTTGGAGTGCCTGAATTTCAATGTGGCTACAGTATAGAACATTTTTGTTGTTAAGGTTTATAGAGAAGTCACTATGGAATTCATCTGTTAATTTACAGCACAACAGCTTTTCCAATAACTGACAAAAAGTAACTGCTCTTACCTAGCAGCGAGTGAATGATTGATTACCCTTTCTCAATGAAAAAGTGGTGAGAAAATGTTCACAAGAGGCAAAGTATGTACATGACTTGTTACACTGGAGTGACAAATTCATTGCATGTTCATGGCCTATGTTAACTTCTTTTGTCATCGGCTTAGAAAATGTCATTTGCCTTCCTCTGAAACAAGACACATGGAGAAGTTTGGATTGAGCATCTAAAACTATTAATTGTTCTGGAAAAATGAGGCCTAAACCTAACATTCTCAAAAATGACTGGACGCTGGATCAGAGAAATAGTTCATTGCACTCTCACATAGAACTTGCAGGTAGCAGTAAAATTGTGTCATGCACAAAGGAAGTGAATATATTATTGGGGAAAAAAATGCATCACTCTACCTGCTGGAATAAAATGTAGTGTATAAAAACTCAAATGGGATTGTAAAAGGTTTCATGTTCTAGGAATATACTCAATGATGTGGAATTCATCTGCTTTGGCTTCCTGTTAGCATGAGGAGTTCTTACTGGCAATATATTGGGTTATATAAAGGATTTTAATGTATCTTGACCCTGAGGAAGAAACAAAATCTTCTTTCAGAGAGAAACTTCAGGAGCAGCAAAGCTCAGGAGAAGCAACAGAATGAGGGAGCTCTGTGCGTTTCTGACTGAGGTCTATGTTGTTTTTTTTTAATCCATAATGCGTATATCTTATTAGAAACATAGAGAAAATATTACTGGGATGATATATGCTTTCCAACAGTTTAACAAGTCTACTACAAATGATCGTAATTCTCAACGTGGTTCACAACAACATCAAGGATACAATTTGGCTCCTCTTGTTTCAAATGTAGAGACCATAAGCAGTTGAGCACACAACTTTCATGCAGTACGTCCACGATAAAATATCTTGAAAGGTGAAACAAGCTTAAGACATTATCATTTTCATACACACACAAAATACCACTGTTGTTTGCTGTCCTCTTAGTGGCAGTAAGCTATTAAAGGTTCATGGTACATTGTTGGCTGTGTTCAAATTAAAGGTAGTGTCTTGTCCTCCAAGATACGCTTTTTTTGAACAATGTTGCTTCTTTTAAGTGATCTGATTCAGAGCAAATAGAAGGGGCCATGAGGAGCTCTTGAGGATGAGAAACTTCTTAAGTGTGCTTCATTGTTAAAGACAGCGTATAATGAACTACAGCCTCATTTTTGACAGCTGTATTATACATAGCCTCTCTTCTTTGCATTATTCAGTGATGATCCTTGCTTTTTCCAGACATGACCCTATGTTGTATGAGAAGAAAATTCTGGACTTTATTCATAGGTGACCTCAGAGAGAAAAAGGAGAATCATGTTCTTGTCCTAGACCTGTCTGTAATTGTAACATCAGGATCACTACACCCAGACTGTGAAGCCAAGATATGGGATGTATTGCTGCAAAAGTTATGTTTGATTAGTGATGACGGGAAATGCAAATAATTTGTGGAGGAAAAAGCAAGAAAAAAATCTTCTACTAGTAAAACAAGCATATTGAGTTTTACAAAATTATATTATATCATCACATCATAAGAAAGAAGCATGCTAGAAGATGATGTTTGCATGAATCAAAGCCAATCAATCCTCTAGTTACAAAGGGAAAATCTGGAGCATCATTAATCTGAAATGCTACAGGGAAAGTAGTTTCTTCATTTTTTAAAACTATTCTTACATAACTTTTCAATCTCACTTGAGTTTCAGAAGTCACCTAGAAACTAAAAAGGAAACACAGCTAGTAATTTTTGCAATAGTTGTGTTTTACATCATAGGAACATTGCTTTTGCTCTCCTGCTCTGAAAATAGACTATCTGACCAACAGAGATAAAGATATTATTTACTAAATTCAAGGGTAACCAAAGTGATTCTCAGATAATGACCAAAGGGTTTCATTTCTGAATATAAACAGGTACCAACAAGGTACCTCTTTTTAATGTGAGAAACCTGCAATGATATGTTTTCAAAATGTCAGCAGATTAATCTGTTTTCTCAGTTTGATTTAATCATTCCTACTTCCCTGTAGCTCAGGAATGCTCCAAGAATTAATTAGTTAATGTTTGTTCATTGCTTTTTTCCTTGGTGCCCTTATGTCCTGTTGTACTCAGCAGAAATATGTCAACTCAAGTTTCATTGTTTCAAGAGGCTGTAATTTATTGTGATAAAATGGTGCAGCTCTGCTGCTTTGACCAGGAGGTCAATCTGAATGTGGGGTAAACAGGATGGAGTTGAACGTATTCTTTAAGGAGAGAGCACTTTCCTGTCTCACAAACAGTATTTGCAATAGAGAAAGAGGAATCAGAGAGAGCAAGACAGTTTGAGAGAAATTAGAGAGCAGCAGGGAAGGAACATGGCTGAGGTCCAGGTAAGATTGTTAATGAAGAAGCAGGCCTTTGGCAATGACAATTGGCTACTGCACTGGTTCACAAACATTAAAAAAGGAATAATCTTTAGGAAAAAAATATTACTAGAATCACCATCCACATATTACAAAACTGGCCAACTTCATTTGCAAAGCAAAACCACTTACTGACTGCATGAGTTCTCTTATAAATTCCTGTTACATAAAGGAGAGAAAAAAGGGTTTTCCTCAGTACTAGAAAGTGTTAAATTACATGTATTAATGATGTCCTTGAGGCTTCCTGCCCACCAACAGAATTGGTACAGACCATAAACCCTACCACCCAAACCCAGAAATCAATAAAAAATGTCAGTGTTACGCCCTAACAGAGTAGAGCCGACTGTCCCCCATTGCCAGAATGTGCATTGAGCTTTCCTTTGACACAGTCATAAAACCTCCCTTTCTGCTCTTTTGACCTCACCATTGTTCTGCCTTTTCCCTCTTGAAAAACAAATGGGGAAAAAAAAAGGAAAAAAAAAAGGAGGGGGCTGGAATCTTCATTTTGGGCCAGGAACGGCAGCTGCAGCAGTGCCAGTTCCTCTACAGATTCCTGCCCCTTGGTTATAGGCCAGCAGCTCACTGGGGTGTTGGGAGAGGAAACTGTAGGAGGAGGAAGGTCGGTTCTAGAGCATTCATTATCCTTGCCCAGGCTGCTTCTATGGACCCAAGAGTAAAGAACTGCTCACAGCAGCCTGCATGATATGAACAAAAAATGAAACACTTGTGATAAGTGTACCCAAAGCTTAGGTAGAAAATTTGAGCCTTAGGTACAACTCAACACTAGGCTTTTTCTCTTCTCTCATAGTTCTTCTGGAGTCACAGCTCTCCTCTACAAAGCAAGTACAACCTTAAGGCTGTGGGATGAATCTGCTGACTGAAGAGTGGGCCAGAATATTTTTCTAATATTTGTGACATTTCTGAGAGCTTGAGATGCCTGTGACAAGGTTGATATTCATTCGTCAGCTCATCAGTAGATGTGGAACTAAGGCCCTATTGAAGATGCATGAGACAATTCTTACCTTTCACTGTGAATAAAGACTAGGAGAGGGATAAATTAGGAAATTACCATGCTGGCTGTTGATTCTGTATAGACAGAGCTCTCAGAGCTCAAGCTCTTTCTCAGCTTTACACAGTCTCACAAATAACTTCTCTCTTTTTTAGGTACTGGCACAATGTAGTTGGTGCAGTTGGTTGAAAGGCAGCAGCATCTCAGACAGTGAGGTGAATCAACTAATGATTTTTGTAGTATAGACTAAAAAGAGTCTCCAGTAATGAGTGATAGGACATGAAGGAATGGGCTCAATTTGTACCAAGGGAGGTTTAGATTTAACATTAGGAAGAACTTTTTCACTGAGAGAGTTGTTAAGCACTGACATAGGCTGCCCAGGGAGGCCATAGAGACACGATCCCTAGTGATATTTAAAAGACGCATAGATGAGGTGCTGAGGGAGGTGGTTTAGTGGTTATTAGTGGTGTGACGTTATTGGTTGGACTCATTGATCTTAAAGGTCTTTTCGAACCCTTATGATTCTGTGATTCTATGACAAAGCAATAGGAAGGCCTTGCTGCATCTTACAGAGAGCTGTGAAAGAGTCGGCTTGTACAAGGACATCCACACCTTAGGGTTTAAGTCAGAAGTTCAAAGGACTAGCTACATGCATGCAGAAAGCATATAGTGATCTGAGGTGCCATGGCTGGGCTGATCATCAAGAGCAACCTAGCAAGTGTTGGCTAGTGTTCTACATCTTACTAAGAAGCAGGGAATCGTAATCATTTGGGGTTTTATTTAGATAGTCTCTGTTCCTACAGAGATTGTTTGTTATGATGTATGACTTTGCTGAGCATTGTACAGCTGTTATCTTGGAGATTTGCGGGAGACTTTAATATTCTGACACACTGTTCCACTTCCAGTGGGGGCAGGTGACTGATACAGATACTGAAGTATTTCCTGTTTATTTTTCTGTCTCTTTTTGACTAATGCAGGATTACCAGCCTTTGATTTAAGAAGGATAGTAGGTATTGGCACAAGGTCCTAGTAAGGTTCCATAAAATGTATTGGGTATTTTCACTTTTCTAGATGTGAATCTACCAGCTTATGTTTCTTCTTACTATTGGTTGTGTTTATTTTTTGTGTTTATTTTTACTTGTGTTTATCTGACAGGTCAGGGCAATTTTCAGGATCAATAATGAAAGTTCAACAGAGTTCCACGATCTGAATAGAAAATGAGATGCCGTCTGCTGTTTTAATGTGAGGTTTTTTTTGTTTTGTTTTGTTAATTTCAGTTTCCTCAGCCTCTCTAGCTTAGTGGTTCCTAGAGAAGAAAGCTGAAGCAGGGCAATGTTCCTGCCTTTAGCACTAGTTTGTGAAAATACATTTTGGTCATTTTCACTTTAAATGTTCTTTTCCAATATTAGAATGCTTTAGCTCATTTCATATTAAACTTTGGCCTTGTTAAGCATCATGGCAAGCTGCTTCTAACAATTCTTTCAAATAATGGAATTTGTAGCATTCATCTGTTTCCCAGGGTGCCAACTTTTATTGAGTGAATTATATAACGGGCTAAGAGAAACTTCGACCTTGAATGACTTAGAGTATTGTTTCTCAGGCTCTTTAGTCCCCATTTTTTTTCCCAGTCAATTAATAGTTATTTACAAGCTCTACCATACACTGAAGCCATATATAAATGTGCTTTGTGCCTTTCCTTGCTATCCCATAGCAACTTACTCATTAAGTCTATAGAACAGTACACAACTCTCCACTTTTGGTTTACTTGTATTCTGTTATCTCTGAGAAAAGGTCAATACATAGCAGATTTTATTCATCCCAGTCTAACAATTGAACCTTTTTAGTTTTTAATTAGGTGATGTGTTGGGTTTTTTTTAACAGCCAAGGGCAAGGAAATATACCTATGACAAGATAATTTTTCTTCTGTGTGTTACAGTCTTTTTGGATTTCTTAATGTCTAGAATATAGTGTAGGTCTGCAGGTGCCCTCTGATATGCAGCCTTAGGAAGTTTTTCAGAGTGAAGATAATATTCAGCTAAGAAACTGTAAAAGTGATACAATGACCTTCTTAGTTCTTCTGCCAGACTCTTTTATAGGCAGACATATAGGTCTCTTCAGGTATTATATTTTTGCCAAGTACTTATTTTCTTCTGGTACTAACTAGTACATATGGTATGAAAACATGCTGACAAAATACAGAATTCACAAGTAAAATTATCCATTTAATTTTTTTAGTAAATGCTCTGCAGTATTAGTCTGTGGGTGAGCTGATTACAACAAAAATCCTGACTTTGCATTTTCTGCAGTCTGCATAAAATTCCTATGCTGGATCCAGTAAGGAGAATGGTGCTAAAATTAGAACTAAAAGTACCAATTGTGTTGCCCTAAACACTAAAAAAAAAAAAAAAAAAAAGTTGAGTTTAAAAGGGAAAAAGCAAAACCCACCTGAGTTATAGTTGTTTGCTTTAAGAAAGGCTTGAAGAGCCATGGGAGTAATGTATCCCACATTAGCAAGCTGTATCTCATGCATCTGCTACTTCCCCTTGGCTGACAGCTTTGATAGGGGCTGACTGTGCTAGGCAGGTCTTGCTTATATCTCTGAGAACAGGACAAAGGAATTCCTGAGATCATTCCTGCTGATGCACAGAGCTAAGATATCCTCTGTCTAGCCACCAAATCCTGCTTACAAACACACAGGAGAGCCAAGCAAATTGAATATGCCAATTTCTTCCTTGTTTGAATATCTTCTTGCTTTCATGTAGAAATAAATATTAAACAGTACAAAGGGGGTTCTTGGTTAAATGTGGCTCAAGTAGTTAGGATTGTTTAATATCTTATTGATAATAATTATGTCTGAAAATAATACTATCAAAACCAGTACAGTCTTTTAAAGAAAAGGACAGCAGCTTTGGTATAGAAACAACTAGATGGTGCTCCTCAGCTTTGGAATTTATCAGGGCTGCAAGACAAGTGAACTAAAGAGGGAAGATATAATCTTTAGAAAAAAAAAGAAGTGGAATCAGAATCATCTTGTTCATAATGTTTGTTACAGATGCCTAGAACTATTTTCTGCTTTACGATTAAGGTTGTACTTTAGCAAAGAGAACAATTGCTTTGAAAAATATTGCAGCCTTTCCTTATTGTAAATTGAGTACTTAGCAGGGTAATTATCTCCACATATATGTGTTACAACATAAGTGTAATACTTTGGAACATTCCTCTTAAAAATAAAAACATTTTTAAAAGGATTTACTATAAGAAGTTTAGGTAACTAATTATATGGAAAGAAGCTGGAACACAAAATGTTCCACTTAAACATACGGAAAAACTGTTTTGCCATGAGGGTGAGGGAGCCCTGGCACAGGCTGCCCAGGGGGTTGGAAAGGGAATCATAAAGAGAATTTTGGAATGTATTTCTCAGCTGTTTTGTTGGAAAGCTGAAATGTTTTGAACAAGTGAATAAAAGTTACCATGTCAATGTAAGTATCTTAGGGCATGTAGAGAATTATGGTAATGTGTTTGATCTGCGAGGCCTGCGCCTCCCTCCTCTCACTCACATATATATGAAGATAATGGAGTCTGTATAAATTGCATAGCACTGAAAACTGCCTTATCTTTGTCATGTTTTACCATGTATTTACATATCAATGATAAAATTTGACGTTCCTGAAAATACTTTGAAGTGTGGTACATTTTATCTATTTACATTCTTGTAATATGAAGCAACATTGCCACTTCTATGCTCTGGCATCATCTAACGTGCAGAGTTGTGTAGAATTTGTTATTTATCATAGATAAATACTTCCCCAATATAAAACAGGGAAATGGGAAAATGCTACTGTACTGCTGCATGTGTTTGAGAAGTGTGTTATTTTCCAAAGGAAAAGTATAGCTCTGTATAATTTTACTAAAAGCAGAAGACAGAATTTTTTAAGCTGCTACTAAGGCCACTTCCTGTTTTTACCAAGGACTGTGTCAAGTGATTGTGTTCAGAAACTGATCAAACTCAAACATATAATCTTCTCCTTAGCAACCTCACAGTAATGCTTTATAGTAATTTTTGATTAAGTAGTACATTCAGTTTTTATAGCCATACTGTTCATTTGTCACTGCCAGATGTCTAGGATAAAGGGAATTTCAGTCTTATCGACTCCTGTCTTGGCACTGGGGTCCAGCATTTTTTTACAAGTTGAGGATCTGAGATATTATGGTTAGAGCTTTGAAATCAGCACACAGAGAACAGGCATTCCTTCTCTGGCGACTTGACTACATTACCTGGTAGTCAAATTACTTCTTTATTAAGTAGTATTAAGTAGTTTGTTGAATGGTTCGATTGACCATACAGGCTTTACCCAGAACTCTTCTTCATCTTTTTCCATGGTGACAGGACACAGCAAGGCATTACCCAGCTACTCCTCTCAGTCCAGAATTCTGCCATACTCTTTAAACCCACTCTTAATCTTCTGGTCCAGTCAGATGCTCTATTTTCCCCAATTTCTTTGCTTAGTCCAAAGTCTGTCTTTGTGTCACTCCTGTGCATGCATTTATACAGCCATGGCACAGTATGTGTCCTGCCCTGGTTCCCTTCAGTACCCCATCTCATACTGAGGTCTCTGCCTCATGCTTACCCTTTCCAGTTCTCTCCCCAGTCTCAGCCCCTATGACTTGTCAGCTAATTTTGCTCACTAATGCCTCTGATTCTTTCTTTGTACCTACTTTCATCCTGTTCCCTGACTCTTTTTTTTCTCTCTGTCCTGTGCTTTCTGGTTTCTTCTGTTGTGCGGTTGTAGCTACCCACAGGACTCCTAGTTCCAATTTTGTATTTCCTTCCCACAGGTGGGGTTTTTCTGTCTTTAAGTCATGCTCTCATATCTATTTAGGCTCAGCTTGTTTTTCTTCCAGTTTTGGGTGTCTGCAGTTCCTCGGTGCTCAGTGAACACAGAGGGAATCACTCCTGCTTTATGTAGAGATGTACAGAATTTGGGGCCCACAGCCATCCAAACTACCAGCTGCATAGAAAGTAGTAGTACTGCAGCTGACACAGACTCACCCAGCAAAGAAGACATCTACACCAAGCCAAAGCTGTGTCCTGGTTTTGGCTATGACAGAATTAATCTTCTCCCCGATAGCTGATACAGGGCTGTGTTTTGGATTTAATTTGAGAATAACACTGATAACACACTGGTGTTTTAGTTGTTGCTAAGTAGTGCTTATCATAAGGACTTTTTAGTTTCCCAGGCTCAGCCAGCCAGTAGGTGCACAAGAAGCTGAGAGGGAGTATGGCCAGGACAGCTGACCCAAACTAGCTATGGGGTAATTCCACACCATAGAATAACATCATTCCCAGTATATAAACTGGGGGGAGTTGTTTGGGAGGGTTGGGTTGCTGCTGGGGCATCAGTTAGTGGGTGGTGAGCAACTGCACTGGGCATCACTTTTCTGAAGTTTTATTTATCTCATTTCTTGTTATATTACTTTATTATTATTGTTACTATATTTTAATTATTAAACTGTTCTTAGCTCAAGCCACAAGTTTTACTTTCTTTTTGATTCTCTCCATGCCACTGCGTGCGGCGAATGAGCGAGTGGCTGTATGGTGCTTAGTTATTGGCTGGAATTAAAGCATGACAAGTTGTTAAGATCAAACAGAGCCTGTTTTCTGAGTTTTCCAACCTGGACAATTTTGGATATGTTTGCATGAAGTCAGATAAGGCACGTGTTAGAAATATGCCTTAAGTCAAAGCATTTGAGTACCAGATCTTTACAGGGTAAGTAGCCCTCAGAATACTTTTCCCTTGAGTTTAAAATATAACTTACACTATATTTACCCTCAGGAAGAAATGAATCAGCTTGAGAACGATTTTTTCCAAGAGTTTTGAATTCAAAAGTTTCAGTTGAAACTGATAAAATTTTGCAAGATTATATACAGCTAAGTGCAGAATACTATAATGGGAAATGTCAACCAACCTCAATAACAAGCAATCACACCAATCTTATCTATATAAATGCAAGAAATTGCCATCTGTAGAGAAGTAATTTAGCATACATATATATGATTTTAGGCTTCTATCCCCCACTCGAATGTTACTTGTCTTCCTTGTCTTTAAACTGTTGAAGGTGTTGAACGCTGTCTGTTGAACAGTCTGACAGTGGCCTCAGGCTTCAGAGACAATATTAATATTGGAGAAGAATGACTAATCTGTAATCACTTGGGATATCCCAGGAAATGCATTCCCTAGTAATTATTTTGAAGTTCAGGCTTACAACTTTGAGTAACCATTTATCGTCCATTCTACTTTANGCAACTGCACTGGGCATCACTTTTCTGAAGTTTTATTTATCTCATTTCTTGTTATATTACTTTATTATTATTGTTACTATATTTTAATTATTAAACTGTTCTTAGCTCAAGCCACAAGTTTTACTTTCTTTTTGATTCTCTCCATGCCACTGCGTGCGGCGAATGAGCGAGTGGCTGTATGGTGCTTAGTTATTGGCTGGAATTAAAGCATGACAAGTTGTTAAGATCAAACAGAGCCTGTTTTCTGAGTTTTCCAACCTGGACAATTTTGGATATGTTTGCATGAAGTCAGATAAGGCACGTGTTAGAAATATGCCTTAAGTCAAAGCATTTGAGTACCAGATCTTTACAGGGTAAGTAGCCCTCAGAATACTTTTCCCTTGAGTTTAAAATATAACTTACACTATATTTACCCTCAGGAAGAAATGAATCAGCTTGAGAACGATTTTTTCCAAGAGTTTTGAATTCAAAAGTTTCAGTTGAAACTGATAAAATTTTGCAAGATTATATACAGCTAAGTGCAGAATACTATAATGGGAAATGTCAACCAACCTCAATAACAAGCAATCACACCAATCTTATCTATATAAATGCAAGAAATTGCCATCTGTAGAGAAGTAATTTAGCATACATATATATGACTTTAGGCTTCTATCCCCCACTCGAATGTTACTTGTCTTCTTTGTCTTTAAACTGTTGAAGATGTTGAACGCTGTCTGTTGAACAGTCTGACAGTGGCCTCAGGCTTCAGAGACAATATTAATATTGGAGAAGAATGACTAATCTGTAATCACTTGGGATATCCCAGGAAATGCATTCCCTAGTAATTATTTTGAAGTTCAGGCTTACAACTTTGAGTAACCATTTATCGTCCATTCTACTTTAATCCATTTTGATATAACCTTTGGGTTTTTTTTTCTTTTCTCTTTTTCTTTTCAGGCCTAATGACAATTTAAGATTTTGCATCCTAAGATGTAATAACTATTCAGCATCCACAGTTCCAATTTTATGCTGACATAAGAGGGTGTTCATAATACCTATCTTTCCCTCGTTTCCCTAGGCTTTCATTATAACTAATAGAAAGACTCCTTCTATGGATGATTCATAGTTGAACCCTAATTAACTGCTCTGTTTTTTTTTTTTTAATCCAAGGACATTCCTATGATATGGATGATGGTTATTCTGTTGTTTTTCCTTTGTAAAAATTGTTCTGCATATCAAATTATAATAGATGTAGAGTAGTCCATGCAAAATTGCAGAAACATATCTTTACTAAACTTTTTTCAATTCTAAGCAGAAAATTTTATTTTACATAGAAAGAGCAAAACCACTATTTGCCACTGATTCTGTCTTTGTAGATTCTTTGTACTGCATGAAAGGTCTTATGCACAGTCATAAGACCTTATGCACAGTCATAAGTTTATTGTTAGTTATTTATGGTTTTTATTTGCCATCTGTCTATTCAGTCTTATCTGACTTGCATTTATTTCTTTGTTTATGTTCAAATGAATTATTATGGGATTGTTTTTAAATTTCTTTTGATCATGGCTTATGCAGGTCTTTTTCTCTTTTGATCATGAAGTGAAGTATAAAACAATCTATTTGTGAAATCCTTTCAAATAAAGATAAAACAGATACATATCCAAAATATCTTTCCCAATATGGAAAGCACATAGGGAATGCATCACCTCTTTCAAAGTTAACCTTGTGCGTATTCAAAGCATGTAAATAGAAAAAAAAACCAGCAGAGTATGCAAAAAATTGTCTTCAAATTGTTGTCTAAAGGACCTTCAGGGTGATATAAAATGTTTTAGACTTGTGATGTGACGTGCTTAGGATGCACATACATAAAATCCATATTTTTATTATAGTGCTGTGTAAACAAGTTTCGTTAGACATTTGGGTAAATTCTCTTGCAGTCCAACAGATTTTTTTTTCCTGCTTTAAATTCTGATCCTGCAGTTTGTAGCCAAGGAAATTTTAAACATATATTTCTTATCTTCATAAGTATCCTAGAATGATGGTCTAAGTGTTCCCTACAGAAATTGAATAATTAAATGATAAATAAAGGTAAGAAAATTATCCTTCTTCTTTTTTTAAAATAAGAAAACATTAATATTTAAATATTAACTTTTTTTTTCTCTTACTCATTAGCTTAAGATTCCAACTAATGGTCAAAGAAAGAGAAATGGAGGCAGAATAAATCCATACTCTGCTTTTATCTTTCTCTTCCCAACCATAGGGATTCTTTCTAATTTAGTTTAATATCCTTCCATGTCTCCTAAAGTTCAAAATTCAAATTTACATCAAAGCAGTCTTCCTTATATGCATAAGTTCCTTTGCCATATTTTTATGACAGTCCAATTACTTGATCTACTTTTATATAAAGAGAAAATATAAAGCAGGGCATTGGGAAGCATTTACAATGGCTAACTTCAGGCACAGGAGGCTAATTTCTCTATGCTTCCTCAGAATTTGTTAGAGATTCCTTTATGAAATACGTCAGAGGAGGGCCCTAATTCAGTTTGCTGTGAGATGTCTTCTAGAGACAATGTTCCTCCTCTACTGTATATAACAAGCCTAGAGAAATAATTGTTAAATAATTGTTTATGATTTTGTGACTCCTGTATAGCCTGTCCCACTCTCTGCTCTTGCTTATTTGAGGTTACGTTTCCTAATCTATACTTTAACAATGGCTGGACTTAAAAAAAATACTGAAAACCCAAAATTCACTTTGAGGAACACTTACAGGTGCTATATTTTCTTGACAGCCTCCCTGACTTGGTATACATGACTGTAGATATATTCAGAGCACATCTATGACACGTGGATTTAAAAAAAAATGTCAAATGTATATTAGATAGTCAATGTAATAGATATATGCATTATGTAATCCATATTGTCTACATTACCTATGTTACATATCTTATGCAAATGTTAACCACCACTTAGTCTTCATATTTAGCCTCTTATAATTTCAGTAACTATTTTTTAAGAGCTGAGTCGATGGTGATTAATAAATCTGTCTCTACTCTTATCACTATAGTGAAAATATGGACATTGCATAGTAGTAGTTGCCTAAAAGTATTTTAAAAAGTAAGTATCAGCTTCTCCACATTTTCAGTTTTTGTTTGAAAATGTCTGCCATGGTATCCTGCCAAGCAGATTCATGACAGGCTGGAATTTGCTCTCCTTTTGTCTAGGGCTGTGTTTCTACTATTTGTCGTGTTCACTTTTATCAGAATTTTAAACTCCATGATCTTAAGGATATAGTGGCCAAGGCCTGCTCCTGACCTTCACATTCTTGACCACTAAGTAAAGTGAGTAATATGTCCAGCAGTGTATCTCCCTAGCCATTTGATCCCTTTATCAGGAAGAACTCAATTTCTCAACACACTCCAGAAATCTTGCAGATGATTTGCACCCAACAGACATCGGAGTGGCCAAAGTCCCCAGGTATACTAAGGCATGTATGTGAAAGTGATGTGCCTAGTGGATACATACCACAATGTCACCCATGTTGGTCTCTCTTCTGGTGTAAAAAAAAAATTGGACAAAAAACAATTGCAGCACTTAATTACATGAGCTGTCCCACACATTTTTGTATCTGAGTGATATCACTTGTAATTGCTTTTGACGTTTCCCACACTGCAACCATTTGTGTATAGGCACTTGATACAAGCCTCCACTCACACTGTATTTAGCAATAGAGTGCAAGAACACCCTCTTTCATGTTTTCCCTTACACAGATGCTCATCTTCCTCTGGCTTTCACTTCCCTCAGGTTACAGTAACTCTAGTTATGTATTTAGTCATGGACTAGAAAGGGAAAATGTTGTTCTTTAGATGAAAGAAGTAAAGAGAAAATTAAAATAGCACATTTGTGCTCCCAAGCAGTAAAGCAGGCATATGGGCCCTGATGCAGCGACAGCGACAGTTACATAAGCACACATATTCCTGTACAGAGTTTGACAATATGGTGCAGAGTATCTAAAGATGCTTAAAATCTCTGCTTAAAATCTCTTAGAATCTCTGCTTTGGAGAAGAATTTGCAAACTTTGTGCTGTCGCCATTCATGTTGCTGCATGCGGGGATATAAAACTATCCTTGGAAAAGTCCAAGGTTTAGAATAAGGCAATGTTGATGAGGGATTTATCCCTTTCAGCTTGTTAAATTTTGAAAATATATGCAATTCAGAACTGAATTTCTAAATTTGGAGAAGTACTTGGATCAATGCTTGACATACCAAGGTGCTACAAATGCTCATTCAATTCAGTGTTTATTTGTGATGTGTCTTCTGACACAATATTATTACACTATATTATTATATTATTATGTAGTATTATGTAGTCTCTGCACTTGTAGTCTCTACAGGAAAACTAGAGTAACTTTTAGAGTAGACCTCAGGAAAGGATGTGCATCAAATTTAAGTATCCACTCAAATCCCACTTCATCTAATGAAACAGACTCTGAATGAGTGTAAAGATCCAGTAGTGTGGGGTTTTTTAGCTTCTGTGTGCAGATGTTATTTTAATTCTGTGCACATTTACAGTCATATCACCAAACCTTCTGTGTATCTGATGTGTCTTCATGTAACCTTCTGATTTATTTACATCGACAGAACAAAATCCTTCTTTGTTTTACAGACTTTGGTTTAAAATGCTACACCAGTTCTCAACTATCTCACTCCTGTCTACATCAGCGAGTCAGACAAAGGACCCATCCATCATAATTCTGAAGCCAAATTCCTGTTTGTTATGAAACCATAAAAGCTGAAAAAAACCCCTTTGACCTAAAGTTCTCAACCTTTCCTTTTCATAAAGTCAGAATACCCTTCTGCAAGCACCTGTCCCAACTGCCCCTATAGGAGGAAGCAAGGAAGAGGCAAGAGTAGATAATGATCTGACAGGTTGTTAGCTGCCATGATATTTGGCATGAACCAGAAGAAATCAATCTCTGATGGAGGAGAAATTAAGTTGTCTTAGGAAAAGAACAGTAGAAAACAGAAAGGATCTTTTGTCTTCATCTGAACAAAGCACAAATTCAGAATCCTTCCCCTTTATCTCAGCATTACAAACAAAACTAGAAATACTTTTTTTTTCCCTGCTATTGTGTATTGGAAAGGATCGCCTTCAACAAGCTTGTTGCACTTGGCTGTGGGCATCACGGGAGAAAAAGGCTTGTAAACATGGGTGAATGTTCAAATGAATCTTCAGTTTCAGTTTCATCTCTTCAACTCTATTTTATTTCTTTCCTGGGCTTTCCTGAGGCATGGATTTGTTTCTTTCTTTATATACAGTGACTTCTCTTCCCTAGTCTGCCTACACAACAGCATTTTGCCTCTTACATTTTGTGCTTTGACCTCTCAAGCCCCCCGCCTCCTCCAAACGTGATGTTTCTGTGCCAAGAGAGGAGCACAACCACTGGGAAGAAAAAGCAGTTCTTTGAAGAACTTGACTGCAGCCTCAGTTCCAAACCTAGGTACATGTTTCTTGGTATGAAAGAAAAGCAGATGAAAGGCTGGTGAGGTTTTTCGGGCTGTTGTATTGTTAAGGCAGAAAACTTGGAGGAGAAAAGAGAGTAGCTACTAAGGAACTACCAGACATAGCCTGAACCAGTCTTGGGAATGTGGTCCTGACAAAGGCAGCTTTTCGGACTGAGGATTGAAGCAGAGCTGAAAACTAAGAGACTTGCTCATTCTGTGTTCACAGAAAGAGGATTTTATATGGTTTTAATGTTGATGTAAATAAACAAGACTGCATTTTTAGCATCTCCTCACACAAACAACCTGGCTATCTACTTGTCAAAAAAGAGCAACAGTATATATTTATAGTGAAAAATACATGAGTCTCTCTCATATATAAACTCTCCAAGTGTGATACTGTGTTCTTTAGAATGTCATTCATTAATCTATATGACACAAACAGTGGGAGTAGGTCAATACAATTAAAGATAATTAAGAATTGATTAGTACCAGAGAAGTCAGATGTGAAGACAATTTTTCTCCCAGTGACTGGAATTGCTGAATTAATTGATTAAACCCAATAATCTTTCTTTGAGTTCAAATTCTGTGGCTCCTCGCATTTACTGAGATTTTCGTTTTCTATAGTTTAATGTTGGCATGTATTGGTGACAGTGCACAGTGCCATAGGTCTCCTAGTCTTTGTAGTGCTAAGTGCTTCTCTTTCCATTTCTGTACTCTGCTTTTCATTTGCAGCTCTGTAAACTTTCAGCTAAGTTACTTCACATTTCCTAGAGGAGGACTCTTGCCTAGGAACTCCCATCACTTCTCAGTTGGCAGCTGGGAAGTCTTCCCTTCCCCTTTCTCTTTTTTTTCTTTGTATCACTTTTGTTTTCATTTTTCCCCCAAAGTAACTTTTGCTGTTAAGTTTGCTATATGCTTCCGATACAGATGCTGAGAATCTTTGCCCATGTGAACCTGTCAGAAAAAACCCCAAGCAGTAAATTTAGAAAAAACCAGTCTTTCATTTACCCGTTATAAATCATTTAATTGAAGAGGAGTTTTCATGAGAAACATAAAAGTATATCTATATGGGTTTTTTTTACAGTGTCTTAATGTCTTTTAATCCATCCCAACACAAGCTCGAGGGACATATGTTTTTCTGTGGAGTAATAATATTTAGTATAAAGTATTCCTTGAACATGAGTCCTGAAGACCTCACACCATTGGCAAGTGCTTTCCACAACTAGCTCTAGCTTCTTGGAGTGACTTTGCAAAATAAGTGTTGATGCCCTTTGCTTCCAAACATTATCTGTTCTTTTAAGTACAGTGTCAAGGAGTGACCTAAGGATTTTTAAGATAAGATTAGGAAGAAAGTCGTTTGTGTTAATTTTGCCTGCCATCCTGGTCAGGAGTGGATCTCATCACAATCTGGTGTATTTTTTTTCCTAAATATCTTGTGTAAATATCCATCCCACATCTGGCATAAATCACACAGTGTATGTACTGTTTTGCACGATATAACAAAAATGATGGAGTTCAACAAACACAAAATAATCAACCAGTCAAAAGAGTTGATTGTCTTGCTGTATTCAGTGTTGATGCAGACTCACCTTGAGTGCTATGTTCAGCTCTGGGCCCCAACAACTTAAGAAGGCTGTGGAGATCCTTGAATGTGTGCAGAGAAGGGCAAAAAAGCTCGTGAAAGGGCTGGAAGACATGTACTGTGAGGAGTGGCTAAGGATTATGGGCCAGTTTGGAGAAAAGAAGATTGATGGGTGACATCATTGTTCTCTACAACTTCCTGAGGAGAGGAAGCGGAGAGAGGAGAGAGGTGCTAGTGTTTTCTGCTTGATATCCAGTGATAGGATGCATGGGAGTGGTTCAAAGCTGCACCAGAAGAGGTTTACACTGGACATTCTTTACCAAGAAGGGGGTCAAGCACTGGAATAGACTTTCTAGAGAGGTGATAGATGTTCCAAGCCTGTCAGTGTTTAAGAAGCATTTGCGCAATGCCTTTAACAATACACTTTAACTTTTGACCATCCCTGAAGTGGTCAGGCAATTGGAGTATATGACCACGGTAGGTGCCTTCCAACTGAAAATATTCTATTCTATTCTATTCTATTCTATGCTATTCTATGCTATTCTATGCTATTCTATGCTATTCTATTCTATTCTATTCTATTCTATTCTATTCTATTCTATTCTTCCTATCCTATCCTATCCTATCCTATCCTATCCTATCCTATCCTATCCTATCCTATCCCATGCTAAATATTCCATGCTATACTATGCTATGGTATATGGTGTTGTCAATAGTAATTCTGTATTTAATTTGCACTTCAGATGTTTCCACTGGCTTTCTTTTAAGGTCTAAACACACACTTTCATAAGTCTGCAATATATCAGAGATGATTTTGTGGTTGTAATATCCATCTAATACCTATGTCTTTTACTCCACTTTGACCATAATGTTCTGCTGGAGTTTCTTTTAACGTTCTAAGCTACTGATTAGTTTCAAGATGCACTTTCTCTTTTGAAAAGCAGGGGAAAAGTGTCTTGATAGAGAAATATTTCATTTTTTCTGCTTCCACCAACAAATGCTAAATTTCTTTCAATATGGCCTGAAGCCTAGGATAGGCAATATTCTGCAATGTACTAGTGACAGGATTAAGATCCAGTATTTTGTGATCCATCAGTGTAGAAATGGGAGCTGCGTACCCTTGGCAGGGCAGATCATTGGAAAGGAAATGGAATGTGTGCAGTACTTTCTATCAGTCATGTCATTGCTGAAATATTAGACTTTGTACATGTCATATTATGTGTGAAAAAGCAATTTATATTTATATAAAGATATTATATTTATATAAAAGCAATTTTTACGTTTCTACTATGTGTTAGTGGTCGTTTCACTCTTCTTTAGATGTCTGCATAGCTGTACTCCTAATATTAGAGGGTTTATTTTACTGATGGAGAAAGACAAAAGTGACACTAAAAACATTTCTTAAATACAAAAAAATACTTGCATAATATCTTTTTGACAATATCTAAGAAATATAGAAAATGTTTGACATATGACAGAGAGATTATGTTGTCATTTGTTTGGCGTGCATAAATGTAAGGCCAAAATTGGTAGATCATCTAGTTGCTCATAGCAGATCATCGCATTTCACTTTGGTTTTCTAAGGCACATCTTTTGAAAATAGATCAAATCTGTATTGAGGCTTTTTGTCAGTAATAGGAAAATTCAATGGTTATACTTTCTCATCACTGAAATTTTGTGCCTGAGCTTTCACATGAATTTCTGTGGATTCAGCTTCAAGCCACTGATTCCTGCTTTGCTCTCTCCTGATAGATTAAATAGCCATAGCACTTGGGGTTTTCTCCCTGCAAATGCACTTATATTTTGTAATCATCTCATAGCTTCATCTTTTTGATAAAATTGCATGAATCTATTTTGTCCCTCACTGAAAGGAATTTTCTAAAACCCTCAAATTATTCTGTATTTTTTCTATACTGTTGAATTTTCAACAACTTTTCCTAATATTAGATTCAGTTTTCTTGTATTACTCTCACTAGTACTGTCACTAGTACTGTATAGAATGATAGCAATGCACCGAGAGTTTTTGTTTAGTTGTTAGTCTGCTATGATTCTTAGATCCTTTTTAGTCACTGCTTTTCATCATACAGTCTGTCATACTTGTAGAATTGACCTCTAATCTTGGTTTCTGCAAATACAACTTTTTGTTTTGCATTACTAAATTGTATGCTATTTAAATAGAGGCCAAATTTAGCAAATGTGACATTGTTCTGCATGGTTTCTTTTCCTCATCCTGATTTATCACTCTGCTCACTAAATGGTCATTTGTAATAAGTTTTAACTATCTCACTGATTGATTAGAATCAGGCCTTGAACCTGTTCCTTTGGGACTGCCTGAAAACCACTCACAGCCAATAGAAAACTTTTCAGTGACCAGTTCATGATTGTATTTCAGTAAGGTAGCATCTTATACTTGATCTTAACCAGATTACTCTTGAGTCCAAGTTCTCAGGCTTCCAGATCTGTCAGACTTTTGACTTGTTCACAGGAATGGTCCAGCCCCATTTCAGAGACTTTTGAATTTCTAAGATGAATCTGACTTTGCTTGCTTTGTAAGTTCATACATTTTTAAAAAGTATTTCAAGCTCACTTCCATATGCAAGCTTTGAGCAAGAAAAGTTTCCAGATAACAATGATTTCTGGCATTTTTGCACTCTCTCTTTGTCTCTTTGATTCATTGTCCCATAACCTGTGTGTCTCTGCTGGATGGTACAACGTATAATACAGATCAGTGAGGGCAGTGAACATCCTTTTGAGTGACTCCAAGGTCAGCCCAAGATTCAGTGTATATGCTATACATTGTAGCTGATAATCTATTTACCATGTCCTTTATTGATATGGTGGGATGCTCATTTATTAATCACGATGTAATGTGGTGCACATCAAATATTTCCCAAGTCNCTTGATAGAGAAATATTTCATTTTTTCTGCTTCCACCAACAAATGCTAAATTTCTTTCAATATGGCCTGAAGCCTAGGATAGGCAATATTCTGCAATGTACTAGTGACAGGATTAAGATCCAGTATTTTGTGATCCATCAGTGTAGAAATGGGAGCTGCGTACCCTTGGCAGGGCAGATCATTGGAAAGGAAATGGAATGTGTGCAGTACTTTCTATCAGTCATGTCATTGCTGAAATATTAGACTTTGTACATGTCATATTATGTGTGAAAAAGCAATTTATATTTATATAAAGATATTATATTTATATAAAAGCAATTTTTACGTTTCTACTATGTGTTAGTGGTCGTTTCACTCTTCTTTAGATGTCTGCATAGCTGTACTCCTAATATTAGAGGGTTTATTTTACTGATGGAGAAAGACAAAAGTGACACTAAAAACATTTCTTAAATACAAAAAAATACTTGCATAATATCTTTTTGACAATATCTAAGAAATATAGAAAATGTTTGACATATGACAGAGAGATTATGTTGTCATTTGTTTGGCGTGCATAAATGTAAGGCCAAAATTGGTAGATCATCTAGTTGCTCATAGCAGATCATCGCATTTCACTTTGGTTTTCTAAGGCACATCTTTTGAAAATAGATCAAATCTGTATTGAGGCTTTTTGTCAGTAATAGGAAAATTCAATGGTTATACTTTCTCATCACTGAAATTTTGTGCCTGAGCTTTCACATGAATTTCTGTGGATTCAGCTTCAAGCCACTGATTCCTGCTTTGCTCTCTCCTGATAGATTAAATAGCCATAGCACTTGGGGTTTTCTCCCTGCAAATGCACTTATATTTTGTAATCATCTCATAGCTTCATCTTTTTGATAAAATTGCATGAATCTATTTTGTCCCTCACTGAAAGGAATTTTCTAAAACCCTCAAATTATTCTGTATTTTTTCTATACTGTTGAATTTTCAACAACTTTTCCTAATATTAGATTCAGTTTTCTTGTATTACTCTCACTAGTACTGTCACTAGTACTGTATAGAATGATAGCAATGCACCGAGAGTTTTTGTTTAGTTGTTAGTCTGCTATGATTCTTAGATCCTTTTTAGTCACTGCTTTTCATCATACAGTCTGTCATACTTGTAGAATTGACCTCTAATCTTGGTTTCTGCAAATACAACTTTTTGTTTTGCATTACTAAATTGTATGCTATTTAAATAGAGGCCAAATTTAGCAAATGTGACATTGTTCTGCATGGTTTCTTTTCCTCATCCTGATTTATCACTCTGCTCACTAAATGGTCATTTGTAATAAGTTTTAACTATCTCACTGATTGATTAGAATCAGGCCTTGAACCTGTTCCTTTGGGACTGCCTGAAAACCACTCACAGCCAATAGAAAACTTTTCAGTGACCAGTTCATGATTGTATTTCAGTAAGGTAGCATCTTATACTTGATCTTAACCAGATTACTCTTGAGTCCAAGTTCTCAGGCTTCCAGATCTGTCAGACTTTTGACTTGTTCACAGGAATGGTCCAGCCCCATTTCAGAGACTTTTGAATTTCTAAGATGAATCTGACTTTGCTTGCTTTGTAAGTTCATACATTTTTAAAAAGTATTTCAAGCTCACTTCCATATGCAAGCTTTGAGCAAGAAAAGTTTCCAGATAACAATGATTTCTGGCATTTTTGCACTCTCTCTTTGTCTCTTTGATTCATTGTCCCATAACCTGTGTGTCTCTGCTGGATGGTACAACGTATAATACAGATCAGTGAGGGCAGTGAACATCCTTTTGAGTGACTCCAAGGTCAGCCCAAGATTCAGTGTATATGCTATACATTGTAGCTGATAATCTATTTACCATGTCCTTTATTGATATGGTGGGATGCTCATTTATTAATCACGATGTAATGTGGTGCACATCAAATATTTCCCAAGTCTATATACCAAATGTATAGAATTAATCAGTTTTATGAAAGAAAGAAATCACTTTTGTTTGATGAGATCTGTTTTCCATAAAATCAAAGTTCCTGACACTAATTATATTCCTGTCTTAACCTTTTGGAGAAAACTTTTATTAACATTTCTGGATTTCTCCACAATTTCACTTAGTTTTGATGACAACCTAGCTATTCAAATGACTAAAACATGTTTTCCTTTAAAAACATAATACCTGAGATATTAAAATATCTATTCTTCTGAAATTTCGCTGCTGTCCTGGTGTTTGTTATATGAATATAAATAATATCTGGTTTGCCAGCTAACCAGTTTAAACTCCTGACTATGAGCCATGCCAATATAAAGCTCTTTCTCACTCTTAGATGATTTGGAAAGTAACAGAAATTCAATACATTCTATCTGAACTTCATCTGAGCATTCAGTACACCATCAAATGGGAAGATATTTGTTAAAATGAAGAATAGCAAAAATGGATAAAAATACAGGAGCTGAGAGGTGATCTGGCTAAAGACATATGACAACACATTGTATGAAAGAAGAATTGTGATGGAAAGTGTTTGCCTGTAGAGTGCCTCAAGGACTGGCTTTTGAGATTGATTTCATATAATAGTTTAATTAATGATCTTGGCAGAAATATTAGGAATATTGTAATGAAATTTGCTGATGACAAAATTTGGTAAGTATTATCAATACAAAGAAGATACTGGATGACCTCAAGGACGGCTGTAATAGAACAGGATTACATTTAATAATGAAAAGTGCTAGGTCATGCATTTAGGGAGCAATAAGAATTTCTTCCTGAAACTGGGAGCTGATCAGTTGGAAATCACAGTAAAGGAGAGTGATCTCGGTCAGCCAGGATGTGACAATAGGGCAAGTCTGTGGAAAGGGCAGGTAACCCAAGGATGTATCTGGTAAAGTATTTCCAGTAGAGAAAGTGCCATTGTACAGTGCACTGGCAAGACTCTCCTTTGGAAGCCCTTTTAAACAGCTTTATCTGTGTTTGAATTTTCCTGACCTTTGTAAAATAAGCCTTTCTGAAGTACTGAATGCAATGTAACAGTTTAGTCTGTCTTGTGTTTGCCCGTTGCTAAGCAACCTGTTGTTCACAGTGTAAGAATTAATTTATCCAGCATAAGGTGGTACCTTGCTGAATGATGAGTTTTACTTTCTCTGGGGCCTATGTACACTTTCATGTGCAGTTGTGCTGCATGAAATTCAGCAGATTATTTGTATTTAGCTAGATTGTAGCCTGTGAAATCTTTATCCTTGCACAATCATGACTGATAGTTACTAACCATAGCCCTAGAGGAGCACAGAAGGCTATTATTTAAAGATAAAAACCACTTTCTCGACTTTTTGTCTCTCATGCCTCTTTGACTTGAGTGAGAACAGAGTGAGGGCAAGTTTTAGTGCTTTTACAAATGCAGAGAACTTTAGGCTCTCAAATGAAATCCACTGAAATCACTAAATTGACATATATTGTAAGTAACCATTTTGCAGGAGTTTATCAGCCTCTAAAATCTTCAGAAACGGATCAAAGCCTGATAGGCAATACAAGACTTGAGTTTCAGAATGATGGTGTGGCATATGGGCCATAGGCTCTGTGAACCTTGCCCCCAGCTTGAAGAAGCACTGTGTCTGTCACCCAGTTTAAGCTATGTAACAAAATGAATCATTACACAGTCTGGCACTGTGAATGTTTCTTTTTCCAGTGGTTTTGGAGAAGGATAGCTTGTAAAGCCCTTTTCAAACTAATAACTGCTGTTCTAACTATGGGGAGTCTATAAACACTGAAAAGTTTAACTTAGACTGTTACTCAGAGATTCTTTATGCTCACAAACTCATAAATTCACAGCAGGAGATGTGGAACCCCCAAGTCCATGCTTAGCCTGTGTTCTTCGGGCTCCTAAGTTGTGGTGCTATGAATTAGCACTCTGACTTCACAGATCTAGTTGCAAAAGAAATTCCTTGTCACTATCTCTGACATCAGTCTTGTGCACGTAGTGGATTCTTCTGCACATTCAAGCCTGGAAACCTTAGGATCTCCAGTTTTCAACACATGACACTCATTAAACTTGCCACCCAAGGTCCAAGTTGCCTTCCATGTTAGGAGGAAATCAGACATCAGAAACAGATTTATTTTTTTCTGCTTAAAAGCCTGCCTAAGTTTGTGTTATGCATTGCTGAAACCAAGATGCTTTTACAAACTATTTTTATTTCAGTGAATCAGCATTTTTTGACAAAGCCTTTGCCTTGGATTTGGAATTTTTCACATGAAACTTCTGCAGTATTGAGCTTTCAGTTCGAAAGGAGGAAGGGAACTAACATGATGTCAGGCTTCCTGACTTCATCATATTTCAAAGGAAAGTTGCCATGCAGTTTTGAGCTGTCATTACATATCCATTAAAGAGTGCTAAAACACTGATGAAATGTTGCAACACAATGTGGATATTTTGCTTTATGTGATAAAACTCCACAGGTAGCAATCACATCCCTATTCACATTGTTCCAGATGGAGGAAACAACCCTTCTCACGTGCCTTTACAGCTGAGCTGGCAGGTAGCTTTATCACTTGCTCACAGCTGTATATTGGGTTTTATAGCCATGGGATTTACCCCATCATTGGACTAGAATATGGGTTTTTTGCGAGTGTGATTGTGCATAGGAGGATGGCTTGGGCAGCATATCTTTAGAAAGAACAAAATAAAATAAAGTACTAGTGAGGGCTGCAAGGTCTGAGTTCTTAGACCCATTCAAAAGCTTCACAACTCCAGCTGAAGTTTATAATTTTCTGATTTAAAAAATGTTTCAGATGCAATACCTTGAGTGCTTATGACTGTGTTCCTGGCTCTCCACTCCTAACATGAACCAAAGAGAAATAGATATGCCAGATGATACATTCCTTTTTCTACTCCCTAACAGATCTTTTCTTGTAAAATCATGAATTACAGGGAAGTGAAGGGCAGACAAAAGCAATAGCTGATGCAGTTTTTGTGTAAATGTTCGTAACAGATATTTGATTTATGATGGTGAATGATTTATGATGGTCTTGCAGGATAAGGAGCAAGGAAAGAGAGACATTGGTAATTCTGAATTAAAAATATCATTGCAATATTTAAAACTCCACAGAATTTTTTTTTACTAACCACAGCTACAAAACATGTAGACTAGAGATGAGAAGTAATAAAAAAAAGGAAGCAATACTTTCATGATAGATTTAATAAAAGTATTTGCAAAATTCTTTGATATTGATAGCTCAGTTGAGGAATACCCTTCAAGTGAAACATCAATTAACTGAGTATTCACTGAGTATTGAGCTTGTATTCCACCTGCATTCAGCTTGTGTTCAGTGAGCCGTTTATAGAGAAAGTATGGCTTTTATTTATCCAGAAACTAAACTTATCCACTGTTTTCCACATAGTTCATGGAGGTTTTTTTCCAACTCCATTGCCTGGATAATTTTGTCCAAGTATGTAGCTATAAGTGAATCAGCTGTTCTGCCTCTCTATCCGTGTGCAAAGGGATGTCTTCCTGGATGACAAGAGTGTTCTGCTGTATATGAGTTTGCCTCCTTCCCCTGCCTCAGTTCATGACATTTAAAGGATAGACATTTGAAGGTGTTTTCAATGAAACCTAAAGAACACTGTTTGGAAAAGTTGCCACAGCACATTCATCGGGCAACACATGTCTTTCCTGATACCCCAGGTACCTTGCAAAGAAGCACTGCTGTCACAGCTACTTTTGAGTTTCATACTAGAGAGAAAGGTGTGTGACAGAAACTTCTATTTGCTAGTAGAGTGGAGCCAGTAGAGAGTGTTTTACAACCTTTTTCCTGATTCCTTGGGACCTATCCCAGCTGATATGGGGAATGTATCGGTGTCCTTACCAGCTCCAAAGGAAGAGTCTTGACCAAAAGACCATATTGGTATCTTAACATTCTATATATTCAATCAGTCTAACAGAGTGGAAAGAAAGAAATTGACTTGTCTTGAATACTGTGTATCAGAATGTATCACGCTATTAGCATTCAATTTCTTTTTCAATTATTCTCTGCCCTTACTTAAATTGTTTATTACAAATTTTTGAATAAACTTGTCTGACCAGCAAAAGAAAAATGAGAAACACCTTTGGAAAAGTTTACAACAACCCTCATTAGCATTTGTAATAGTATGCTATTCAAATAGCTACTGGCAAGGAAGGGAAAGGGAAATGTGCCAAGACAAGGTGACAAGGGAGACTAGCGGCAAAAAAGAAAGATTTGCTGTTTGCAGACTTGACTGGGTGATTTGACCAGAAAAATAATTACCAATCTCCTAACCCTTAAGGAGACAGTATCTCAGTATCATGCATCACAAGTGCTGCTTTTGGAAATCAATATCTCAGAAGCAATAACTTTTCACTGTTGGGATGATTTTGAAGTAGCCTTGCTTTCTTCTTTATCTGTGATTCTCTCCACCACAGTTATGTCTATCTTTTCTTCCTAATTAGTGAGTAGCCAAGTGGACAAATTGTATTGAGTTAAATAATGTCCTAATCATAACTCTGTTAACTTGATAGTTAAAGTGATGTATAATATCACAAGTTCAGGTTTATAGTTTTGCCCGATCACATGCAAGAGAGGTACTTAACAACTGTGCATGGTTTACTATGCTGAGCATGTGAATAAAGTGATGAACATGCCATAAATTCAGTGTGGATGTTTACATCTATACAGTGAGTTTTCTGATTTAGGTTATGACCACTGCAGAGGATTATAGTTTCAATATTTTACTCTGCCAGATTCCAGAAAGCAACTATTTTATTGGTGGTAAATTATTTACTGAATTTAATTTCAGTTCCTCTTTGAGGCCAGAATGAAAATAATGTTTATTTAGACAAGAAAAGTCATGTTTACATAACATTGGGCAGTATTTGCCATCAAAGTATTGTGAACATGAAGAAAGCCTCAAGAAAATGGAATACTATTTTTTATTGAGTGGTAATTTTTTTTTTTTGTTCTTTTATGCTTTCTGCTTTTGGAGATAGTTAAGCAGAGAATCTTGTTTTGCTGGAGTCATTCAGGCATAGGGTAAGCAAAGCTCCAAGGAGTTAATTTTGGCAGATGTTTTAGCAAACAACATTCTTGCTGGAACTTCCAGAGGACTTTTTCAGTCTAACACAATGACTAACTTACATCACGTGTTTAAATCCTTCTTATATGTTTCTGCCCCCATGCAAAGCCCAGGCTTGGTTATATTTAACAAGTTTGATGTCCATAGACAATAATAAATTGAGGTTGGTGCCATGCTGCTATTTAAAAACTATTTTTGCTATATCATCACAGAGTTAAAGGTCTACCACTGCTGGGTTTCTTGTAATATAGTGTTCTAAATAAATAGTGTTGACATACCCTGATGTTTTGAATATGTCAGAGATTTAAAAAATTGTAATGATGTTTAATATGGAAAAAGTTGTTCAGATTGTATATAGAAGCACATCTGTGTGCTTTCTTAATGCTCTGTCCCAATTTTAGGAAGCAAACTTCTTTCATCTTCATCTTGTTGTGTAAAAAGTATTATGAATTACCTAAGAGAGGTGCTTTTATCTAAACCTTTTGGAAGTGCTTCTACACATAAGCAGACTTTTCCTATTATAGCTTGCATAAAGCAAAAAATTTGCACTTGACTACAAAGTGCATCAGTGCATTCTGAGTGGAGTACAAAGCTCCATTTACCTATGTGTTATAAAATCAAAATCAAGTCACAATGAACTTGAGGTTATAGGATCAGCACTGTTTTCTTCTCTTTATTAAAAAAAAAAATATTCTTGCACAGTTCCAAGCACAATGGTTCCAAGTCCCTAAATACTACCACAATAAATAGAAGAACTGTTATTCTTCCCATTGGTCATTCCTCTGTAATGCTGCCTGCAAATATTGTTTAAACTTTATGCTTTTTGCAAAGAATGCTTGATATTTAGAGTGTTCTATTTAGAGAAAAAACCCAAAACCCCAATGAATCTGTTGAATTATTTCTGTAAAAAAAATCTGTGTAACATACATGCAAACTAGTACTCATGGGAAGTAATCATTGTGGCTCATACACCATATGTCTGATATACATTAATGTTGTAAAATAAATTGCTCGAATAAGCTCCATAGTTATTTAATTACAAAATTTTCTTCAGTGCAAGTTCAAGTAAATATTGTACAGAATTGTTCTGTAGATCATTTTTTTGCACCTTTTTCCTCCCAGTTTATACCAAATTTTCTTTTATGTAGGTGTAGCACTATTTTAAGGGAAGAATCCTTTGCATGAATCTCAGCAAGTGGGCCTATACAGTAAGTTCATAAATTTTTAAACATTGTAAACAACAATGACTGTATTAAATGAGCTCTTTATGTTCCAAGTCATTTAATATGAATGTGGAGTAACCATTGTGGAAAAATTCTTACGGTGTAGCTCTGTGTTAGGTAAACAAACTAATTATTTTTATAGAAATACTCTCCATCCTTTTGTTTCTTCTGCTTTGTTATCTTGAACTTTTTTCCCCCTCATATCATGTAGATTTACCTGAATTAAGTCAAATGATTATATTAAAAGACTCCTGAATGCTTTTAATGTCTCATCTGTATTACTAGTTTAGTGGATGGCACTGTTCTTTTTGGGTAGATAGTGATCAAATGCCTCAGTGGGGCCTTGTGAAATACTGCTCTTCTACGAATGCCTGTCTTCTCTCCTCACAAAAATGACTAATCTGTTCATGTTATCTTCTTAGCTGCACATACAAATGCTAGTCATAATCAAGTAGTACACAAATCCAGCACAAAAAAATGGTTCCCAAGCAGTTTACAGTCTATGCACAGGACAGGAGAAAGGATGTTTAACATGAGTGAGCATATTAGACACAGTGAGACATTGGTTAGGGGGACTGATGGTGATCTTTGCTGTAAATCAGTTTCAACAAGTGATTTGAAGGAGGAGAAAGAAAGTATTTGCAAATGCTTGGTGAAAAATCTACGTGAATTTGGCATGAGACGAGGTGAAAATGTTAGAAAATTGAGAAGTGCACAGTGAGACTGACCTCATGGAAGAAGTGAAGATGAGAGTTGCCATTTTCAAACTGATTAAGAGCTGTTTGGTCAGGAACGGGGGAAGCTTGAAAGGGAAGCGTACTCTACATTTGAGGTGTTAGAAAAATACAGGAACAAAGAAAGATAATCAGTTATCAGTGACACTGGTAATACTCAAGCCATAGTTGGTCCGACTTTTACTTTTGTTTGTAGGCATTGCTATAAACTAGTGTAGGGTGAGGTAGCGTGCAATTTCAGTTTTATTGTCAATGGACTATGTGTCTAAAGAGTTTGTAAACACTACAGAAAATACACAAAGCAAAGTTGTTGTTTCCAGAAACAGGTTGGAGGTAATATTTCAATGAAAAAACCCTGTCCCGTGAGTAGCTACTTTAAATAAATATGTATATTTATTTGAAAACGTTTATCTGAGTCTTGTTTCTGTCGTCTGGAGAATGGAAGCTTGGACCGAAGCTACACTAAGTTTTTCATGTAGCTGCCATTATGTTAAGCATAACAAAGAATATAAACTCCATATTTAATTTTCTGCAAACGAATCTTAAAATATATCACAGTGCCAGCTACTGTTGCAGACCTGTTGCTTGCCACTGGAAAATTTAAAAATATTTTAGAACTGAAAAATATAATTATGGGTTATTGTGTAACTTTGACACTATAAATAGGAATAACATGTAACATATTATGAAACATTTTCACCATGAAACTCTGAGGAGACTGTATTTGGAGACATATCCCTGAACAAATTCAAAAAACCATCACTAGTATCTGCACTGACAGAATACTGGGGCCATGGATGTTTTCAAAGGTAGTCTTGAGGTGTACTGGCAAGGTCATTAACTGTCAGAGTGTTCAGGAGAGTGCTAAAGCAGTGGTCTGCTGCTTGTGCCTGCTGTCTTTGTTTTCCCCTGTTCTCTCCATGTTAACTTTTGAAAAATCAAGGATTTGTCTTATGTTTAGAATTCTCATCAATTCTTCAATAAAGGCTGCTACTGCAGTCAGTGACACCAGGTGTTGCCATAATTCCCAGAGATCAACTAGACATGATTATGTCAATAGGTGCTTTTCTTTCTGACTACTGAGTATTTCTTTGAGCTTCACAGACTGTGAAGCAACTGTGCTATCAGCCCTAAAGAAAGGAATGTGTATCACAGAATCACAGAATGGTAGGTTGGAAGGGACTTTTAGTGATCATGTAGTCCAACTCACCTGCTGATGCAGGTCCATCTAGATCAGATCACACAGGAACATATCCAGACAGGGTTTGAAAATCTCCAAAGAAGGAGACTCTACAACCTCCCTGGGCAGTATATGTGTAAATTTTGAACAATAGTCTGAGATTTACTCTGAGAGTAACTAATATGTAACTTTTTATTTCTGAAAATTTGAACGGTCACAAAAGAAACTCTTGATTATCCTTGATACTTTTCAGTTCAGCTCATGCACGCACTTCCTTTCTATGATCTACTGAATCCTTTGCATGTTTTTTATTTCCTTTTTGTGCTCCTCTCTGCTTCCAACATTTGTAAATCCCACGTTCATCACCTGCCCCACAGCCCTTGAAGAGGAAAGAATCAGAACTTTAGTTACATAAGGAATGTTGGATACACGAGGTAGATCAGAGACAGAGAATAGGTTCAAGGGACGTGAACGGAAGAGATGGAGTGAATGGGATAAGCAATTGGAGACAGTTGAGGCTAGAAAACATACATACTGTGTCAGCATAAGAAAGCTGTCATTCATTGGAAGTGGGTATTCAGTGAATGATGATTAAGTTACATTGAATGAATACACTGAATGCAAGCAGGATAAGCAAGAGCTTCATATGCAAATTTTTCTAAGTATCCATATATAAGAATGTACTGAGCTTAATTGCAGTATTATAGATTGACAATATGCAAACACTTATATATTTTCCCCAAACTTTGGCCTGTATTCTGAGATACCATGAAGTGTCTGAAGTGATTAATTTATGTTTATTAAATGCTCTTGGATAGGACGAGTTGTGTGATGCAACTGGCCATTGGCCAACTCTTCTCATACGTTCATCAGGCCTCAGGAAGTCAGGCATGGGAGAAAAGTAATCCAAAGTCATCCTTATTCTAAAAATACATTTCCAGAGTTCTTCTGTATACTCAAAGAGCACGCGATCAGATCAGTTTGTGTAGGACTAGAATAGTGTTTTCTTCTTTCAGGGACTGCTAGACAGACTATGACTGGTTAGCCAAAATCTATTTTACTGCTTCTGACTCACTGTGGAACATATAACCAGTCTTCACTTCTTCTTCCACTTAAGTGGAAGCATTGTCATCAAACTAAAATACATGGATTTTATGGATTCAGAAATGGCTTTCTGTGGACATTTGTAGACATGAAACTTTACTTACTCAAATGTTCAGAAAAGGTAGTTATAAACGCATTGTGAACTTATGCAAAGCAGAATTTCATTTCTAAATAGCACAATTTTGCTGTGTTTTGAGCTAAAACACTGCAACTGTACATATCCAAGAGAGAGACACAGTACTCAGTATCTGTGTGGAACCAATCTACCTGTGTGGTTGTGAGCAAGAACCTCATATGAACAATACAGCACTTGAGCAAGCTTCCTCTTACCTGGCATAGGAGGACCCTATAACAAAATTAACTACTTGCTGATGCATTAGAATGACAAGATATATTAATGATTTTATATCAACAATGTAAAATTAATTGGGTTAATTTTTTACTAAAGCTAATGTTATTACTCCAGTGATTAAATTATGACTTTGCATCATATCTGGGATTTTACAACAATGTATTAAATAGGTATCTATAGTCGTAGTCTCATCAGTATTTTTTGTATTCATGCATTACATGCAATATGAATAGATGAACTTTCTCCGCTTTATCTTGTATCTTGAACCCTTATATGGTGAAAAGCATCACCAGACCAGATGAAGACCCAGCAGAGTTAAGTCTGGTTGTAACAGTGAGAAAACTTTTTATTATAGAAGCGACTTTTAAGTCATGGCTCCAGACCACAACCCAAACACACTCAAAATAGGGTGTGCACACATCTCAGAATTGCTCAAGGCAAACCATTGGGGTGCAGGAAGAAAATGTGTATAGATGTGTATAATGTGTTTTCTTAATAAAGAAAATAAAATGTAAAACACTGTTTATCTCATGCTTTTTAATTTCTATTTTTGTGTATGTTTTATAATATCTATAATATAGTCATATGGGAGTGAATATATATAATTTATATATTACATGAACATATATTTGGTATATATGTTCAGAGATTTCTTTTTATGGGTAGGGGTATGCAATCAAATGAGCTTAGAGACCACTGCTCTAGTATATGTGAGATATCCTTTCTTTCTCTCTGGACTAATAGTTGTTTGCAGATAAAAGACAGGTAGAACTCAGAGATAAAATGAATCATGAGAAAGAAGGGGTCCTAAAAGTCTGACACATAGAAAGACTTCCTGCAATTGTAAATGCTTCTGTTGCTTGTATGTCTTTCTACATTTCTAGTGTGTGCATATGGGATATCAGAAGCCTTTCTCAGTAAGTGTCATTCATGGTAATCCCACAAAAGCCTTTGATAAACGGGCTCTCCCAAATAATAAAAGTTGCACTGAAAAAAAAAACAAACCAAAAAAACAAGCTCTTGCCTGAAGTCCTCCAATTTATTTTATTTTAAAGTATTTCTTTTTTAGAAGTCATTACAATGACTTGCATTACATAAAAATTATGGGCACTGCACTAGTGAAAATAAATAATATCTGTGAGGCAGAGGAATACATTTATCATTCTTGTGTACATATGAGCTTATTCTTACACTCAAACCTTCTTGGAGGAATAAAATTAATTATAGTTGCTGTGCAAACCATAGTTTAAAGGATTATGTATGTATACATACCTATAAAGACTCTATGTTCTCTATTCATTTTCCCCCCTCAATGTCCAACAAATAAAAATTTTATGTATTGAATGGCTGATGCTGCTTTTTACATAATACCCTTTTTCAGTTTAAAGCTGTTGCCCTTACAAAATGTCCCTCCCCAGCTTTCTTGTCTCCCTCTTTAGGTATAAAGTGGTTTAGTTCAGTTCTAGTGTGAACTTTTGAAGTGAATCTCCTGACATCTCTCAATTGCTTTCTTCAAGACACATTGTGAGATGGCCTTACTACACATGAATTATAGATTTTAGATGAAAAAAACCCTGGAAGATGAGGATCAGCTGCAAATGAGCATCTGGGCAGTGGGACCAGGTTAAGGCAAATCTAGTACAAAAAAGCCATGGACATCTGGTCCTTCCACTAAGTGTTCTACTCTACAGATCTTCTCTTTGTCTTAAAGTCTTGCTAATGTGGACAGTTTTTCTGTCTGCTTTGGAAGCAAATTGGTTTTCAATGCTCTTGTTGCCAATATTGCTGTGGTGCTAAGTCTGTAAAACAGAGCAGCTTTCAGCAAGAAAAGATATCCTAAAGCACGATCTGGAGGCATTGCTGCTGTAAAAAGAAATTGCTTATTACAGGTCATTATAGGGCAAGCAGTGAGCCATGTTAACAGGCCATACACTAGTATCATCAACCATCTGAGAGCTGATCTTGTCTTTGCTTTTTTCTTAGTGAAACAATGGTTGAAGACCTCTTGGAAATCTCAGGTCATATTTGTAGAAAATACAGGGAAGCTGATGAGCATTTCCTGCTTAAATGAATATAGTCTGTTTCTCAGTGCTTGGTGGACAAGTAATGGCAGTTCCAGACAATTCTGAAAGCAGTCTGATTTCTGATAAGATTGATCCTGCTGAAGTAGTCAAATAAATAGGAAATTTATCAGAACGTTTCATAGAGTTCCTATTCATTGTATTTTATCTTCCTTGTACTATTTGGAACATTAGCTTTCTGAATGGGTCATTTTGAAAGTGCTTTTTGTGATATCACTAGAACAATACAGATTTCCTTCAGTGACTTGGCTTGTTTTGTGTGTTTAGTTTAAAAATAAAAGTACATTTCTTAGCCCCTATTTTATTTGTAGCATACCAGGTGGGGGCAGGACCTGTGTGTAGTACATTCTACTAAATACTAGAAGTGGTTCCTTTAAGCAGATCATTTTTAGAGTTGCTTATAGATTGAACACTGCTTATAGCAACATCAAATCTGACATCAGCAGATATAATTGTCATTATGAGCTTTATTATGTAAAGTGTGTGCATTATATTTGAGGAGATGGAAACAACAAATACCAACATGGATTTTTATCTTTCAGCTTTTCCTGTTGACTAATGTTTCACAGGTCATTAAACTTTGTATGCTTTGTGTGCCAGGCACTGAGGAAAACTAGTAAGTGACTATAAATTCTGGCTTAATTTTTTGTAGACAAAACTTTGTCCTTTTTTTTTTTTTTTTCCTTCTTTTTTTTCGAGAAAAATGGATTTGATTATTTGGAAGGAGCAAAAAGATAATTTTTCTGTTCTTTGTTATCATCTTTTATTGCTAGCACATCAAAGGGGTTTCTTGGTACGGGTAATGTCCATCTTCTGCAGGGCACAAGTGAGCCCTACTCTAATTTAAAGGCACAGAACTTTAGGCTGTGGTCCCACTTTCCACTTCATATTACAGATAACTTTGAATGTAAAAGCATGGTTAACTAACCAGTGTGCTAGTCAATGTAATAGTTAACCACACACATAAGCATGTAAATACACCATGAATACAAGGAAAATAATCAGTCTGTGTATCTTTAGTTGTTCCCTTGGTTAGATGTCTCACGCTTGAGAGAGATGCAATGGCATCTATTCTGTCACTGTCTCTCACTGATTTTGCAGAGCATCTGAAAACAGGAGCACAAGTATCTTGATTTCTAGTGCTTTTAAGTGTTCTTATAAAGTAATAAATCTATTTATTTTGAAAAACAATATTTTTTTCAAAAGCTGGAAAAACAGTCCCCAACAAACATCAATGACTGATGGAAACTCTTTCTGAGCCTCTCTGACTATTTTATGTCACAGTCAGACTTTTCACATAAAAAAAAATTAATTGCATTTCTTTCACACCTGCTTTAGAAAACTACCTGTGCCAAACTATTGGACTTAAACTTGTAAGCAAAGTGGTAGGGGCAGGGGCTCTGTCTTACAAGTCAGGGTTTTACCTCTGCTTGCAGATTCCTACCTGGAACAGCTGAGTATATCAAGGGCTAATAGTCTGCTACCAGTGCTGGTCCAGAGTAGATGAATTTTCTTTCTCCCATGAAGTAGGAGAAAGGAAAGAGAACAACTTGAGACATGGTATTTATGCTCTTCTGAATACTCACTCAAGTGTTAGTGCTTCAGTGTCTGTGCTGTGCATCTCTGAATAGTTATTAATAGCAGAAATGATACCGTGGTAAGCTCCAGAAAATCTGAAAATATGTTTTACTTCAGATCTTTTCTCTCACCTTGTCTTATATCAAAAGAATGCCTATTTTAGCAGACACTTTTAACTTCAACTTTTAAACTTTTGGGGCAAAATAGAGAGTTATCCTAAGTACAAAACTCATGTTAGCTTTTATTTGAAACTTCTTACATCATCTTTTCTTTGGTCTATTTTTCCCCCATAGTATAAATAGAGCTTACTGAAGAGGGATAATTTTCATTATAAGCCCACCTTCTGTGTCTTCATCTAAGCAATCTTTAGAAATTGTTCTTTCTGCTTTGAAATATGCATGCAAGGTCTGTGGCTAGAGGTTAGCTTTGGACCAAATTTGATAACATTTAAGTGAGTCTTCTAATTTAGTTCTTAATAAAAGTTGAAAGCAAAGGTGACATAATGATGGATGCTTGTACTACAGTGTGTCAGGACTTTTCAGTTGTCCATCTTTCTGCCAGCAATTGGACATGCTGTGATCATAAGTGCCAAGGAGCTAAACCAAAATGACATTTCTATTTCCTAGTACTGGCAAACCTGAAGTCTGGATGCTCAGAAAACACCGATGACCACGGTTTCCCTTAACACCTGACTCATTCCAGTAACTAGATTCTGATACATTTTAAAAGGTTTGAAATGAGGCAAAATGAAGCCCCATAGACTTAGACAAACAAAAAACAATCCTACTTTCCTACTGCAGGCCATAGAAAGAAAGAGTGGCATTGTTTTGCACCAGAAGGTACTAATTTCTTATGATCTAAGAAAGACAGACAGAGACTGTAAAGTGTCACTTAAAATCCCTTTTTTTTGATTAACACTATAAGGGAAAAGGGGATAGTGTGAATGTCCTTTGAGATGATGAGAACGCCTAGTTGCACAGCATCAAACAGGTCTCTAACCTGCATCCAACCAGGGCACAGCACACTGTGCGGATCCCATCTGTAGAAAGGTGGCTGGTTTTTGTTGATTTGAGATCCTATAGGTCTTTCTTTAAGGAAAACAATTTTATTTATCATTTCTGTTCTCAGAGAAAAAAGGATGTTGGCATGAGAACATCTTGCTGCACTTATTAAAGGCAAGATTACACAGGCGTAATTGCTGGCACTGCATGGGAGCTGCCAAGAGGCTTCTCTGTTACAATGAGGTTATCCTGTGGCCAAAAGGTATGTGTAGCACAACACGGGCCTGAAGGCCAGGTTCTACATGCACAATAGCACAGCACAGACTGCAGCCACTCAGGTTAATGGTTGTTTGGATCGTTAATTCCTGGAGGTACAGTGGTCTTCTGGGCAGGATCACTACAGAGGTGCACTTGTAACCTCCACTACTAAGGACTCCAAAAAGCTGGTTAGTACTCTTGAGTTGGTGCTGTATTTTGCAACTAGGACATATAAATCAGTCTTAAAATTACCTCTTTTGTTGTCTTGTCATCAGGCTTTTTTTCCCCTGCTAATTTCTTTAAAAGCTTTCAGATATATTATGCCCTAATTTTCTCTGTAATGCATTTTGTGTTCCTCTTTTTCCATTAATCTAAACAGCGCTGAACTTCTGCTGTGCCTGCCTGATGTGTACTTGTGGTACAACGCCTATGTCAAGACCTGGATTCAAAATATCAAAACTTTTCTGTGCTTACACGGGAAGCATATTTTGCATGGTCTGATGATAGCTATACAGGTTTCTGACCAGCTTTAATTTGTGTCTTACTTGTGCCTTCTAAGGTTGGAGGACAGGGGATCTTTTGAGTAAACACTACTATGACAATTTACAGACCTTTTTTTTGTATGATATTTTATACTTTATGTTTACATTGAGCTTGATTTTAGTCTTTTACAGATATCTTCTGGGAAGGCTGAATTCCAAATAAATCAGACACTCAGAATTAGAAAGGGTTACCTAAAAGCTACCTAGAGTTAGCTTTTTGTGCCAGAGTGTGCTTTCCTAGCACATTCAGGCAAAAGGGAAATTCTAGTTGTAACTGCTCAGCAGTGGTAATTTATGACTGAGGAATGATCTGACATGGAGGGTAAGAAGGCCTAACTGCAAGAATGGGTTAAACTGGCTGGAAACAGGAATGATGGAGACAGAACAGACTACTTGCAAGGGAGTGAAGTTTCCCTCAGTGATAAGAAACATCTTCAGCATTGTCTTGTAGCCATCCTGGATCAAAAACAGTTAGGGGCCCTAGCTTAGGGGCCACCTTTGGGCAACAGATCTGGGTAGGGGATGGACCTGTGTTGGGCTGAGATGCCCTCTGCAGCTGTTTTTGGGACTGGTGTTGATGCAAGTGTATACAAGGAATCTGCTTGTGATGCATCTTTGCAGACTCCATGTAGGGCTGTGTATTGTGGTAGGACTCTGCCTAATGCATCCTTCATTAAGTTTTTCTTTTATATTTGAGCACAAACATGTGTTTAATTTGCCCTGAGTGATCTCATAAATATTCGCCAATGCAGACAATTCCTGTTTGGAAGTGCATTTCAATTAACACAGATCAGTCCTCAAGTATGGTGAAGGTACTTGTAACTGGGCTACTTCTTTAGTAGTATAATACATTTAGCAATGCCAAGGTAAATGCAACTGTGTCTAGACAAACAAAATGCAAACAATGACTATATCCTGCAGGTTGGGATCATCTGTGATGTCACAGTATGAGAATTACACTAGATCTATCCTTGGTAATGGACGTTTCCTACTCCTCAAAAGGAACAATAATTTTGCCAGTATATATGTAATGTTCACAAGTGAAAGGTACCCATGTGTTATGACTCAGAGCATATGAAAAGTCCTCTGTTACTCTGAACTATCTTGCCTCACGTATCACCTTCTGATAATGTCTATGCTTGCTCTGGAATTTGTGTCCAGCATTTCTGGAACTGAATCACAGCAGCGCACAGAACGGAAAGCCTTTAAGAATTTGTCTATTATGCACTGCTGGAGAACTCGCTTTTTTCCTGAATGGCTCCATTACTGCTTTTTTTTTGTTTCAGAAGTTCCTTTAAAAGTTTGTGCTATGTGGCCAAACTAAGGACTTACTCTAGATGGTCTACTTAGTTGTTGTCCTAGGATGGCTTTATAATTATGTATCAAACTCATGATTCTTGGACTGTTCCCTTCCAAATACATGCTAGTATATGAGTGTGGTGGTCCTAACATTTGGAGCCACATCTTCAGCTGGGCAGAAATAGGACTATCTGGTGATGTTCAAAGCTAAATAGAACTGGGAACAGAACACAGCAATACGAAGTGCCTGTTGGCTTCATGGGAATAGGAGGTGAAAGTTTACACAGAACTGAAAGACAGGGGAACACGAAGCTATTAGGAATGTCCTCAAGGAACTCATGGCTGAGATGGACTCAGCTAATGCCATTATAGGCATCAAATTTTCTTCAAGGGAGGGGGGCTTCAGCTTCTGGCACTAATGTGATCCCCATTTCACTGTCAAACCTTAAGGGATCTAGGAAGTCTAAGACAATACATAATACCACAACTATTTGATCAATTCCTTTCAATCACTGATAAAATCCCAGATTAAGACAGGGTGATAACCTATATGTACTTGGAGGAAGAAGCACACATAGATATATCATATTTCTAGGTATACTTATTGCTGCATGGAAAGTATGAAGGGTATGCTCCCTTTATATCTCAGCTAAGCTCTCAAAATAGCAGCTATGTTGACTTCTGTAATACACAAATCTTCTGTTGAGCAGGTGGTTTTGCTGAATGTAATCCAGAAGTGAAACACAAAGTAGTGCAGATGCAGCTCAAAACAAATTTCTTTTAAAATTTGAGCAAATAGTCACGGAATTTGTTCAAACTATTTAGTTGGTTCTATCCAATATTCCTTCCATTGATATTTAAAAATACTTCAAATCATAAGTAGTAAGAAAATAATGTTGCTACTGTTGTGAGGTTTTGTTTCACACGTTAACCTAGATAGGATTTAATTTTCTCTTGATGCACATACTATACTGAATTCAGCTGCAGTTACTGTTAAACAAGCAGAAAATGTGTATTGTGGTTATAATATCCCAGTTGTGCCTGTTAAATGATAAACGTCTGCCCAGAAAAATACTAATTTTCAGATAAAAAATGCATAGTTGCTTGATATCCTTGTATTGAATTTCAATATGACTGAACTAATGGCATAAATATATGGAAAACGTGTGAAATGACAGTGTTACATCTTCAAAATGTGACTCATATTCTGCTTCAGGTTGAAGTAAAGATTGTTTTTTTTAAAGATTTTTTAAGTCCTGAGTGATCAAAGGTAAGGCACTGTCATGAACATACCAGCGGAGCACCTTGTAGGTACAAATATGCAGAGTTCATCCCAAAGCAGTCTAGTTACAGACATGTAATTCCCCTTTGACTGGAAAGCATTTTACTGTAGTGTGTGCACGGTACAAATCACAAACTTTTGATAGGGTAAAACAGAGCCTTGCTTTCCTGTAAACTGGTAATTTTGCCAGTCTCCCATCTACAGGTGTTTTGGGCTACACCTGTGTTCTGCCTTCCCCTGGGAAGCTGCACACTGACAGTGCATCCAGTGCCTTGACATGGGAATCGATGCACGGTGAGGAAAGTGAATGTGACTTCTAGACACTAAGTGACCTTGTCCTGAGAAGATCATCTTGTCTTTAGCTCCTTTTTTTCTAGTACCCCATACAACAATGAGTTGCATGTAAGGCTGCTAACTCAGTGATGGCATGGTCTGTCCTGAGTTAACTGTGCTGAATAGAGTCAGTTGGAAGATTGTAGGAAAAACAGATTTGCCAGGCTTAGAGACTATATTTCTTCAGTCATGTGTCAGTGAAATTCTTCCATTTTATCACTTAGAAACAGGCATACTGATGTCAATACTCTTAGATTTATTTTTTTACTGGTGCATAATTTAAACTGTACTTTGCCTCAGGTCCAGTCAAGGTTAATTTGTATTTGTAAATCTTAATGCGAAAAACAAAGTGTGTCTGTCCATTTATGAAATGCCCTTGACATTTTTTCTACTCAAGTTGAGCAGTAGAAATACTTAGCTTTCTGGATAGTGACTTGTTCCAAATGAAACAGAATATTTTTGTGATAATATTGCACATCACAGCTGTAGGTTACCTAAATAGGCATTATATCCATTACTGTTCTGTTACATTGTTCAATACAGCTATTATGTTCCATCAAAAATGGGAAAACAAGTATATTGTGAATAGCAAGAAAACCAGCAGGTTGATAATTGCTCTATGCTCGCTAATGTGAATTACTAGCTGGCTCATCTATAATTGTAATTAACACCTCCTGCCTCAGCTATGCAATTAGCTGATGTTGCTACAAATTTTTGTTAGATATTTAATCTTTATCTTGTTTCTCTGGCCTTCTCTTGTATTACATTTATAAGTAAATCTGCAAACTGTACATGAAACTGCCGTGGCACTTACTCATTTGTCACGTGAGGCCTGTGTACGTAGGCTGGCTGCATCTCCAGGGAATTCACAGTTGACTCACTCCATTCTGGTTTAGTAAATGTGCCTGCTGTGTATCTTTTCACATTTACTGATTCTATTCTAGTTTAATTTGAATTCATGTTGTGAGCTTTCTGTGCCTACCGTCATTTTGTGAACTTTTCTTCTAGATACCATGTTTTGGGAAGTCCCAAACAGTTAAGAAATTCTGGGGCAAAACCCATTTCCACAAAAAAGGTTTTACGGGGAGAGATCCAAAAAGCCTTGGTTAGATTGGGTGAAGTGCAACTTGCCACCTTGCCTGCTTGGATGGTTTCCAGGTGCCAGGCTCCAGAGCTGCCTAGTATCTTGGCAGTCCCCAGAGTGAGTGGCCACCGAGTTTGTCCCGACTAGTCTGCTCCAGCGGGACTGCTGGGTGCTCAGCTGTGCCTGCAGCCAGGTGGGCAGGCAGGCACTTTGGTTCCAGGAGTACTCAGCTCCTGTGCTGTGTAAGTGTCACTCTCAGATGGGCAGGGAGGAGGCAGGTGGGATGCACCCGTGGGTGCTGAGGGAGCTGGTGGAAGTCATTGCTAGACCACTCTCCATCATCTTCAGTAAGTCATGCAGAAAAGGAGAGGTGCCTGAGGACTAGAAAGCAAATGTCACTCCAGTCTTCAAAAAGGGCAAGAAGGAGGACCCAGGTAACTACAGAGCAGTCAGGCTCATCTTCATCCCTGGAAAGGTGATGGAACAACTTATCCTGGGTGCTGTCTCCAGGCATTTAAAGGACAAGAGGGTCATTAGGAGCAGTCAACATGGTTTTACCAAAGGGAAGTCACGTTTGACCAACCTAATACCCTTCTATGAAGACATAACCAGGTGGATAGACAGTGGTAGTGCAGTGGATGTGGTTTATCTTGATTTCAGGAAAGCATTTGACACTGTCTCCCACAGCACCCTCACAGCAAAACTGAAAAAGGGTGGGCTGGATGATCAGGTAGTGAGGTTGATTGTTCACTGGATGAAGGGAAGAAGGCAAGAGTGGTGATAAATGGGGCAGGGTCTGGTTGGAGGCCTCTATCTAGTGGAGTCCCTCAGAGGCTGATGCTGGGACTGATACTATTCAATATGTTCATTAATGATCTTGATGAGGGAACAGAGGGCACTGTCAGCAAGTTTGCTGATGATTCTAAACTGGGGGGCAATGGCTGACACACCAGAGGCTCTGCTGCCATCCAATGAGACGTGGACAGACAGGATAGTTGGGCAGGGAGAAATCTAATGAAATTCAACAAGGG
Organism: Urocolius indicus; assembly: GCA_013401255.1. Lineage (NCBI taxonomy): Eukaryota > Metazoa > Chordata > Aves > Coliiformes > Coliidae > Urocolius > Urocolius indicus. Next base: position 42,595 of record WBNH01012693.1, on the reverse strand, counting down.
CAAGTGTAGAGTCTTGCATCTGGGAAAGAATAACCACATGTACCAGTACAAGTTGGGGAATGAACTCCTAGAGAGTAATGTAGAGGGAACACACTTGGGGGTCTTGGTGGGCAGCAGGATGAGCATGAGCCACCAACGTGCCCTTGTGGCCAAGAAGGCCAATGGCATCCTGGGGTGGATTAGAAGGACTGTGGGCAGTAGACTGAGATTCTCCTCCTCCTCTACTCTGCCCTCGTGAGATCACATCTGGAAAAATGTGTCCAGTTCTGGGCCCCTCAGTTCAAGAAGGACAGGGAGCTGCTGGAGAGAGTTCAGCGCAGGGCCACCAAGGTGATGGAGTGGAGCATCTCCCTTATGGTGAAAGGCTGAGGGAGCTGGGGCTCTTTATCTTGGAGGAGACTGAGGGATGATCTAATTAATGTTTACAAATACGTAAAGGGCAAGTGTTAGGAAGATGGAGTCAGGCTGTTCTCGATAATGTCCAATGATAGGACAAAAGGGCCATAGGTATGAGCTGGAACAGAAAAGGTTCCAAAGAAATACAAGGAAGAATTTCTTCACTGTGAGGGTGATGGAGCACTGGCACAGACTGCACAGATGGGTTGTGAAGTCTCCCATTCAAAACCCACCTGGAGACATTCAAAACCCACCTGGATAAGTTCCTGTGTGACCTACTCTTAGGTGATCCTCCTCTGGCAGGGGAGTTGGACTGGATGATCTTTTGAGGTCCCTTCCAGCCCGTCAGATTCTGTGATTCTGTGTGAGTCACAGTGTGGCCACCTCCCTAGACAACCTAGGAACCTGGGATGTCCAGGAGAACATTTTGGGTTGGAAGGAAAATGTACATGGTTGAATTAATACATGGAGAGCAGGAGGATGAATTTTCAGCGTGTTGCTGGTTCTGTTTTGTTCTGCATAAGATCTCCCTTGGGATGCTGGCAGAGTACCTCTCTTTGTGAGTTCTCTGTTTCTACTTTGAGGCTTGTCCACAAATGCAAACCAGCATGTGAATAGTGTCACTGCAGCCTAGATCACTGTAGGATTTCTCTCACTTCCAGTGCAGAATGCTCCCTGGGGCATTTCTGCTGCTTTATACTGTGAAGAATATTAATCACTTTTAAAATTGTATGTAATATTGGGGGAGTCTTCATCGGATGTGCCAAAAACCCAAACTCAAACCCAAAACAAATTTTGTTGCCATAAAGCCAGCAAAATTATGAAAGAGACTTTCTTGGCTGACCATCATGAAAGAAGCCTTCTGGGCACCCTTCCTGTATAATCTAGTGTTGTTTTGGACCTAGGAAATAAAGCATAGGTGAAATTCAATCCAATTCTTTTCAGCTCAGAGATAAGAGTTTTTGACACTAGGTGGTACTACAGACACAGGCCAATATTTGAAATCTTTGTCAGGTTGGGAGGGACAGCTCTAACCCTGACATATAATTTGGTTGCCTGATTATCAGCTTCCACAAGTCACATTATGCCCAAGATAAATATATTCTCTTAGACCAGCTTTTGGAGTGTTGTGCTATGTGACTTCTAGCTCCCTGCAAAATTTGTCTTTGTTAGGATATTATCAGATAATCCTTCAAAAATCTGTGAAATTATGGGACATAGTTCAGGGGTAAATCTAACACAAGATATCACTTGCTAATAAAAAAAGGGCACGTATAACATTTTGAGTCTTCTGCGTTCGATTCTGAAAATATATTTCTCATGAGCAACACTGGGAATATTTTGCTGCTTCAGCTGTTCCCTCAACACTTTAACTGTATCATGTTTTACGGCTTTAAAGCATGGGAAGCCATCTATCAGGGCATTTCTGAAGGTATTCTTTTATTTAACACTAACCTCCCATCTCAGATAGACAAGAATGTTATTTCCTTGAATTTTCACTCCTGATTTGCAGTTTCTGCTTTTTTACCTTTCCATTTCTGTGCAGTTATCTCAGCCTTAGTCACTGCTAGATCAAGGCTCTCTGCTCCTTCTTGTAATATGCTATCCTTATTCAGAGTCTTACATTTGTTACCCAAGTCTGTAGAAGCCATTAGACATGATTTTTACTAACTGGTAAAGTGAGAGTGAAACTTCTCTGGGTGGTGAAATGTGTTTTAGGCCAGAGGACTGGAACTCTGTCCTTGAAAAATCTGTAACTACTTCATAAACTTTTCTTTTCTTNCCCCCGTAGCATCCTGGCATTTAACAATCAAAGACCTTTACTGTGTTTATTACTACAGAAGTTCAAATCAATATATACTATCTGTCTCAGGCATCACAATAAACTGCCTGCTAATCCCATGTGATTCAAACCATCCTTAAAATGTGTTTTATTAAAAATACTTTATGTACAAGATGACACGCAAGTGGTTACAACAATATAAGATGGTGCTTTTTTTTTCCTGAAAAATATATAAGCAGCACTACAGCAGTACTAAAGCTGTCATCAACAGTAGATCTAATGGTGAAGAGACTGATTTATAAATGAATAAGCATATTGACAAGCAACTGAAAAGCAGATAACATGCTTTTAGGCACTGTATAAATACCAACAAGAGAACTACTTTGTTAAAATAATTTAAAAAAATAGAGTGAGCAATAAAAGTTTTCCTGTTTTTCCCAAACCAGTAAGCTTGTCTAATTAGCTTTGCTTGGTTGTATATACACAAGTATGTACTCTTATTCACAGATTATCTTGTACTGAAGTAAGCTGGAAATGTATGCAGTTAGATTGTTTTAATTGACTTTGTATTACAGAAATGTTTTCAACTGTAGATATGAAAAAAGGATAAATAGAAGTGGACATACTAAAAATATTGCTTCAAAACAGAACTATGTGCTTCATAATCAATTCTTTATACTAGCGAATGGGAATCCTCAATAGTATCTATAAATGAATTAGAAAAATAATGCTTTTAGAAGTGAAAAGGAAGTGGAGATAGCTGAGGTCAAAGTTCAGACAATTGGACTGAAGTTTTGAGTTCTTTCCTTTCCTGTTTTCTAACCCTGTGAGGCTTCAAAATGAGTTGATGAGGTTTACGTGTTGAACCCGAAGCATATGTGTCAGGCCCAGATATCAGTGTTTGTAGACTAGAATTATTAACTAATGAGATTCAGCCATTAGGGTTCATTTGATGCATGGTCTTCAGCCAAGACCTAAGCTCACAGATACTTAGCAGTAAATTGTAACTTTACAATTTCATGTGAAGAGAAGCTCTTGTGGCAGCTGATGAAAGCATTATCCAAAATCAAATGTAATGTCCCTGAAGGAAAGAACAGAGCAATGACAGCTGCCACAACCTTTCACAGAAAGCACCATGCTCTGCAGGCTGACAGGTATGGCAGGTGGAACCATAGCTTTACTCCTCTGCATGGGGTGCCCCAGCATTTCTGCTGGGTTTGAGTGCTCTGGATTTTATTGGTGAGAGCATAGACTATAGTGAGGTGATTCTGATTGTACTTTGATTAGTTTTACTGCTTTAAGTGGTTAGTATCTGGTTGTATACATATTGCACTCAGTTTCTCTTTTCCTTTTATTTAAAATGAGATTAAATGTCTTCTAAAATACATGTAATAAAAAGTAGTATTTAGGCAAAGATTCACGAGAGAGACCATATTAAAACAATTTGACTTAAGCTGCAGATTATAAATTAAATCAATATTGCAAGCGGACAGTGGTATAATTGCACTTTAATTACATGACAAAATGCCTACCTCAAATTAACCCAGAACTGTAGTGCTAAATTCTACTTTTGTAAAGAAAAAAACCCAAAACATTGCAAAACTCTTAACTTCAGCTGGCTTCTCTGTGTGCTTCTTGTTCGTAAACAACTACTCCACAAGGACACAGCTGGGAAAGGCACCCCTGTCACGCTGGAGTTCAAGCAAGGCCGGTGCTCTTGGGGCCTCAATGTGGGGCATGTTACAGACAATCAGACTAACACTCCAGCGGTTCCTTTAAGTCTTGACATGGGTACAACATTGATTATTAGATTTTGTAAAATATTCTGAGCAGTAATGACCTTCCTGAGGACAAGAGGCTGGAGTTATCAATACTTGTATTGTGACTGTTCCTCCCCATTTGAGAGGTGTGAGGAAGAGCCTATTCTGCTGAGAGTGGGGGAGAAAGTTCTCGAGGAAGTTTCTGGGCAAAGCTTGGTCTGTCTGCCAAGCAGACTCTTAGAGACTAGATCTTGAGAGACTTCACATTTCTCTATGTGTTGGCTACTGTGTTGATAGTGGCCTTCTTTTCCCCCCCTCATTGGTTTGCCAAAGGCTGAAGAGGGGAGTTGTGGAAGATGAGGGGCTCAGAACTAGGATTATCAGCCTTATCAGACTCTTCAAACATGGCACTGGTATATTTTTGGCTAGTTTTTTCTTCCACCAAATAGTACACAAATTTCATATGTTTACTTTCTTAGAGGCAATAAGCCATATCTGCTGAAAGCCTGGTTCTTGTATTACCCATGAAAAAATTACTTTTAGTGATCAGGTTTTTTTCTAAGTAAAGCTGAAATTTTTAACAGTAGCATACTATTTCCACATGAAAGAACTGGAATGCATCTGTACTGCTTATATGAGGAGCACAAACACACCTGGATGGCTAAACAAGGTTTTGTTTGTCATCTTCCAATGTCAACTTTATTTCCTTTTCTCCATTCTACTGTCCTTTTAATGCTGCAAAATTGTGGTCTGTCTTCTATAAATGGCATACATAAAAGATTGATTGTCTCAGCTTATTACTAGGGGCTTTCCTCCCTCCCCTGTCCTGCAACTTACTGTTTCCTTGGCAGTTACACATTGCAAAAGATGGCAGACGTGCAACTTCATCAGCATATCCTTCAGATATTATGGACTCTTATGCTGGAGTTGGGCATTGTGGCACAGCACTCTGCAAAGTGAAAACACTGAGCTTCAAAGACACTTAGGAAGCTCACTTCATTGATCTCAAGTGCTGAAATATCTTAGAGTCTTAGGAAACTAACTCTCATTGACTTTCAATTAGGGTCTTCAGAGTTAAATCTTGTAAGATGCTGAGTGTTCCTAAAATGCAGTGTGTAGCCACAGCTCTCCCTAGAAACAATTGGATTTGAGCCTGTCCAGCACCTTAGAAAACTGCTCAGCACTTTACTGGGTCAAGCTTTTAAAAAATGTTTCTGTCGGATTGCCATAATCGGTTTGAAAATTCATGACCACTTTTGGAAATGCTTGCAGATCCTGAGTGTGCAGCTTCAGTGGGGGATATTAAAAGCGGTTCAATAACAGGAAGATTTTACAATAGACAACCAGGCATAATAACTTTATTATGAGGCCCTCCTAACAGCTCGGAGAGAGCTTTCTTCTCTAACCATCTAAGAAGTGATCATTCTGCCTCTTTTAAAGAACCACAGTCCTCTACTGTATAAATAGCGCTTTGAGTGTTACAGAATATTGACTCTACATACCATAACACAACATTATATCAATCCAGATGCGAACTGCAGTGTTTGTCCACATGTTGAGTACATTAAGGATCTCTATGAAATGTTTTCTTCCTTTTTGGGAAAAAACCCTGTGATTCAAATTATGAATTTATTTACTCCAACAATTAACATTTAATCTTTTGTAAGGCAAATAATCTCATTTAAAAACAAAAAGAGCTGAGTCAGTGAGTTTTGAAGTGCTTGACTGTTATCCTGCTTCCTGAAGTGTACCCTAGAGCCGTCTGTCAAACATGAAGGCCCTCTGAGCGAGGCAGGGCAGGGCTTAGGCATTGCAGGACAGGGTTCTAGGAAGCAGTGTGCTTAGTTGGCTAATGTTTCCAGGTCATCTGAGGGAGCACAAGAAACCAAAAGGGTTTAAGTGTCTGAATCTTATCTTTTTCTGAGGACCATTTTTTTCTCCAGGATTTTGAGAAAGGAAAAAAACCTGCACTGCATATAGATAGATAACTCTATTCCTAAACTATGTTTAAGGACACCCTGAGAACGCTTTGGTGGTGAATATAAGCAAAGAAATGCTTCATTGTCAGACATGAGCTTTGTACCAGGCTGCTCATAAGTCGAAATTAATTGTGAAAGCTCATGGCCCAAAAAACAATTTGGGAAACTTTCAATTAAAAAGTGAGGTGCATTGATGAGTTTTTAGGATTTTGCAATTTTTATGATTGTGCATCATCCACACAGTTTTGGGGTCTGCAACTTTCAACTCTCTTTCACATGCTTCAGCTTCTTCCAAAACATGCCAATAGGAACCAGACCTTATTAAAGATTCATGACAGTTAACATTTAAGTTAAAAGTGTAAAGTTTTTTTAAAGATATGACTCATTTAAAAAGTAAAATTAAGGTATTTTTATAATTAGATATTTTTAAAAAGTATTTTAAATTTGTGTTCTAACAATATGTTTTAAAAAAATGTGCTTCCAGGTCTCTATATCAATCTTGTGTATCCATTTTTATTCATTGAAAAAGCATTTAAAAGGGCTTATATCAAAAATAATGCCTGCATGTAGATTTACACAGAATAAAGTGCTGCAATTAGAATGGAAACTGCTATTTTAATGCAAATATGCAAACAAACTTAACCTTGTGGTTTTGTATTGGGGTTTCAAACTTCCCAAAGGAATACAAAATATATTTCCAGCTTCTGTTTCCAGTTTCAGCCTAGAGGGTTTATTTACTGCTGGTTTTCATAGTCCAGAACAATTCTTAACTATTGTCAATAAAATTAATACTAGTTCTACTTTCTGATTTCCTATGACAGAAATTTTTAAATGCCAGTGATAGTGAGTTCTTAAAGTATTTGATTACTCCTTGAATTACTTTTCAAGTGTTCTTCAATTTCTTCTGAATTAAATCATGATAGATTTCTATATGGTAATCAGTTTTTATATGTGAAATTAATATGAACGAAATCCTACTAGGCAGACTCAGCTTTTGGCTGTGAATAACTGGAATAAGTTCAGATAATTTGGGGGGCTCTAAAGGTTATTCTAAATGTCATAGTTAAGGAAAGATTGGTTTGGCAGTGAACAGTAATTGCATAGTAATACCACAGTAATATTTATGGAGAAGTCAAGGATATTTCAGATGATTTTACTAACTTCACTTTAAAATTACTTGAATTACTTTAGGACGTGCTGCCTTAATATTAGGTGCATTTTATTAACAGTCTATTTCAGCTTCTCCATCCCTGCTGAGAATCAAACAAGGCCCCTTCTTGTGAATGAGTGTTAATAAGTCTTCAATAGATTCCGCTGTGGGATAATTAATGACTCACTTGTTCTTGCCAGAACAGTTCAAGTGGGCTTCATGCAGCATGCTGAGCTGTTATACTCTGGTGGGGTCATGCATCATGTCAGCCAGTTAACAGCAGTGACTGCACAACAGATTTGAAAATGATATAATCAGAATAGCCCAAACTTTTAGACCCTGCTTGCAAAGCAAGCAGCCTTCTGCAGGAGAACAACTGAAATACACAACACAATGTACTTACAGTGGTAAGCATATATGAAAATCGGCTCCTAAATTATCTGAGTGGAGCTTCCTTTTCTGTAAGGTACAGTGATTGATGACATAAACATGCTGTTTGCTTTCTTATATTTATAAAAAATGAGCACTTTCACACAGGTGGCACATCACTGTGCTAATTCCTATCCAACAGGTGGAACGGGTGGGAAAACCTTTCTGTTAATGCAGTAACATATGCTGTTTTTTAGGTGTGGCTTTCCTGGACCAGGAAGGAGCTGTAAGAGGAAACAGTAAAACTCCTTCCATTTAGATCTTCTGAGTACATCACAGATATGGGGCTAAAGTGCTTGGGAAAAGAGACTTTGGGGATAGTATATTGTTGACATGCTGTTGCTGACTGCTTTTCATCCTGTTATCAGTGGCGTCATGTTAGCATCGAGAAGGGTCTACCTAGTGATCAAGACCCCAGTATGGGATGTATATATACACAAAATAAAACCAGTTTTCCTCAGATAACCATGTAGGCTGTGTTAACAAATGTACTGACCACTTCAAAGGAAGTTCTTTGTAAAGGCAGTAGCATTATTCACTGCAGATTAATTTGCCACCACCCTTGTTTGTCTCCATCAATTGATTCCTTTTCTATCCATTAAGCTGCTTCTGCAGGAAAATCTCTTATGGACGCCTGAAGTATACCCTCATTAGACAGTTTGTACAAGTGCTGCTCCTCATCTTGGCTGTGCTCCCATTCCCTTTCCTAAGAGCTATTTTCTATCTTTTGGTCTTCTCTTTTTCAGAGGCTACACCTAACGGCTACTTTTCTCCTGAGCCTCTTCACACTCTCTGTTTCTCCTTGGACAGTACCTTTTCTGCATAGCCCTTGTATTTATTTTCCCCCAGATTTTAGCTCTTTGTGATCTCATTCTTCAGACCTCAGCTGTGAATTCTTTTAGGGAATAATGAGATAATTTCATAGAAGTCCTTGCTTGAATTTCTTTACACATACTTTATTAACGTGAGATAGAGTGATTTTTTTAAAGGAGCACATACAGATGCATGGAAGTATCTTTAAGTTTTAGATCTACTTATTTCATAATCCTTTTCTAGCAATATTTTAAATTTCTACATTTTTAGGAAAACCTTTTTTTCTCTCTATCTTCTCCCTTTTTTTTTCTCCTTAATTTCCTTGTGCAACAAGAAATAGAAAGGAAGAATGCTGCATCTTTAACAGTGGAAATCGATTTATGAACCATCTCTGCCAAAGTGTATCAAACATCAACAATATGCTATCCCCAAAGTCTCTTTTTCCAAGCACTTTAGCCCCATATCTGTCATGGACTGTGTGATTTTCTCTGTAGTGTGTCCTCTGTCACAACTTTTTGGGCTGAACAAAAGACCACACTTGATTTACCAGCCTGTTGTTGGCAAGCAGCAAGATCCACACACACAGGCTCCATTTACACCTTTTTAAGGCATTGACTGGAAATGTTTAAATAGTTGTTCAGATTACTCACTGTCTTAGCTACTGTGAGAAATATAAAAAATGTGTGCATTTGCTGATCTGTTCTGTAACAAAGTTCACAGAATAGTCTGCCAGATAAAGAGCAATTTAACTGGAAGACTGCTGCCAGCTACATCAAATACATAGTCTTCTTTTCAACTGCTGGGATCAATAATGTACATCTGATGGCAGAATGGAATCAGTGTCCTGAGTGGAGCCTGTACTGTTCATTTTATCTCACCAAACCTCATCCCTTACTCATCAGTACAGAGTGACTTCCCTTGTTGGATTGCCAGGGGTGGCAATTTTCTAGCAGATGTGATGTAATCAGTGTTCACAGAGGGTTAGGATGATGTATGAAACACACTTCATTTATTTAAATGAAATTTTGAATTAAAGTCTTTGATGGAAAAACTGTCTTTTACTAAAATGCTCATATACAAATCTTTCAATGTAAACCATTTATATGTGATCACAAACAGTTCATCTAGGATCAGAGTATCTTAAAGAACCTCTTTCGAGAGGTACACTTGAGACTATTGGTTGTCTCATATATCACACTCTTACATTTACTCTGCACCTGGAGATACTGCACGTTTGTTGATGTATTTTATTTTGGTAATATCATTGTGATTATGTTTCTGTGTAACATAGCACATGGTGAAGCAGAATAAATATACTCTTCATCCTTGTTATGAATCTTCTCTCTGTCTCTTCAACTGTGTTGTCAGTGTAAAATAGGCATCTCTTAACTGCCTGTCTACTCTTTTCCTTGATGTTCATCATACAGTGCTACAGTAAATAATTGCCAGACCATTTAGATTAGATAGAAGAAAGGAATTTACTTGAATCGTATGATATCCTAATGCTCTCCGTTGTTTTATGTTCAGTAAATGTAAAAATGATTGAAAGAGTAGAGGGACAAGCCCTATCTGAGGGTTTCCTTTTTGCTGTGTGCAGAAAAGACTGCTTCTGTGATATGTCATTTGGCCTGGGCATATATATACAAAATAATTAATCAGAGCTATATCCTGAAGCATTTACTTCTTTACATTGACTGTAAAGGGACACTAATGAAATTAGTTCAGACTTAAATAATGCCCATGCTAATACTGATGCTAATAAAAAGTATTCCAAAGTGGAATTCCATTGCCTATACTCAGGTGTTGAATGTCATCTCAAGACTCCCAGACATCCCCATCTCCTGTTAGGAGTAAAGGAGCATTTAGGTCTCCAGTATGTTCTGTGTCATTCCTGCAAACTCCTTTTATGTGGCTTAGATGTCCTAGAAGATCTAACATGTCACTAGGCACACATGTTGAAACACTTGCATTACACTTCAGGCATCTAAAGTGAAGTGGCTGAATTCTACCCACAGTGACCTCAGTTATCTTTAGGAGTTAAATCAGTTCCTTCAGAAAGATTTCTGTCTTTAAAATAAATGGTCAATGGAAGCTGACTCTCAGATTTAGGTAATGGACTAACATTACATAATGAATGTAACTGTTTAGGTGTTGATTTCATTAGCACATTGAAAAGTATCAAGTGCAATACCATCCAAGTTAGTTTAACTACCTCTGCAGTGACTGGGATGAAGTCAGAAACACATCCCACAGAAAATATTCACAACTCCAGTGATAAAATGGAAATTTCTTTCTGTGAATTCACAGAAGTGACTTACTATTTGTTAGTACAGAGAAATGGTCTATGAAATTATATACATTAAAAAAACCCCAAACACTATTATTACTACTGTCCTCATAAAAGACCTGAATTGATCAAGTATGTTTAAAGATGTAATTTAATTTAATTACTGTCATTCCATATTATTATTTACACTACATATCCAAGTTTTCAAGTTGTGAAAAGCATGATGTGTTTCATAAATTCCAGACTGCCCAAACTGTTAAATATAGACAAGTGTGTTAGAGATTGCCTATGTATAATCTATAACCTTTATGATACAAAATGTTGCTCTTGTAAAATGAAGTTACTAGCAGATTTTTAGTGTACTTAACAAGATTTGTGGTTTATATCCCTTTTTAAAAGGATCTTTCAGATGCCTTCTTTACCTCTGTCTTTAATAGCAAGAGTCTCTTTTTCTCATACCTGGATGTACAATGGTTACTCCAGCTTTTATCTCACCATTCCAAGTTGTCCCCATACATTTTAGCAGGTCATGGCTTCCAGTGTAAGCTAATAAATTAATTCTTTTTCTGTTGATTTTTGGTAATATAATGAGGCATATTCCAGGACTTATGGGAGACTGTGTTAGGGTAATTTCTTAGCAACTGATTCTGGAAATTTAAATAATTTTTCTGAAGTACTTCCCATTATGTTCTTTCTACATAATTCTCTTTACCTTAAGATACATCACATTCATCTTCAAGAATACATTTAGGGTGAGTTTCATCTGAACAAATGTAGATACCTATAGTACTTTGTGAGTCAGTTACCTGAAGCTCCCTTTATAGTCATTGCAGAGAAATAGGCCTCCCCAGGGTGTGATGTATGTTACTCTACGGTACACATTGGAAATAGATCAGATTAATGACTCTCTGAATGTGCCTGTTGCTCTACATTGATTATATGGGTAGACCTGTGTGAGAAACTCGGATATAAACGTTCACAGTGTAGCTATTTAAACTTAATGGAAAATAAATTCTACCCTAAAAATCAGCTGTCCAGTTTCTTATTAGAGTTTGTTTCCACAAAAGATATTTTTAAATACAATTTAAATTTTATATACTTTTGATTTGTGTCCCTGCATGTAGTAATATGAAATTTTCATGTTTGGATAATTCTTTCTTAACTCTGTGTGATGATTTAGTCCTGGCTGGCTGCCAGATGCCCACCAAGTCATTCTGTCACTCCCCCTCTTAAACTGGACAGGGAGAGAGAAATAAAATGAGAGGTTCATGAGTTAAGGACAGTGAGATCACTGAGCAATTAGCATCATGGGAAAAGCAGACTCAACTTGGGGAGAAATGGTTTGATCTATTAATTAACAATCAGAACAGAGCAGCGAAATGAGAAATAAAACCAAATCTTAAGTCACCTCCACTCTTCCCTCCCTCTTCCCAGGATGCTCCTTCCTTCAGCCACAGTGGCACAGGGGATGGGGGATGATGATTACAGTCAGTTCATTACAGATGGACTTTGCCTCTGCTGCTTCTCAGGGGGAGGCCTCCTCACACTTACCACTGCTACAGTGTGGGGTCCCTCCCATGGGAGATAGTCCTCCATGAAGATCTCCAACGTGGGTCTTTCCCACAGGCTATAGTTCTTCACAAAGTGCTCCGACATGGGGCTTCCCATGGGAGCAGCTCCTCACACCCTGCCCAAACGTGGGTCATCCCCTGGGGGAACAGTCCTTCAGAAAAAGGATCACAAGTCGTGACAGCAAACCTGCTTTCTGAAGTGGGCTCTTCTGTCTTCATGAACTCCCAGGTCCTGCCAGGAACTTGCTTCACTGTGAGCTCTCCACAGAGTCACAGCCTCCTTCAGGTGTCTGCTCCAGCGTGGGGTCCTCCATGGACTGTGAGTGGATCTCTTCTCCCCTGTGGTCCACCATGGACCTCAAGGGGACAGCTGCCTCATCATGGTCTTCACTACAGTTCAGAGGGGAATCTCTCTTCTAGTAGCTGGGCATCTCCTCTTCCTTCTCCACTGACCTTGGTTTCTGCAGAGACGTTCTCATATTCTCACTCCATTCTGCTGCTGCTGCAGTTCAGCAACTGTGCAGCAACTTCTTCCCCTTCTCAAATATGTTAATCACACAGATTGAGTTACCTCAGTCACTAATTGGCCAGGCCTTGGTTAGCAGCAGGTCCATCTTAGAAATGACTGGCATTAGCCCTATCAGCTACAGGGGGAGCTTCTGGCAGCTCTTCGTTTAAAAAAGCCACCCCTGTAGCCCCTCTACCAAAATCTGCCCTAGAGAAAAAAACACTACACTTTGAAATACCTAAGATTATTGTTTTGAGTTGGGTTTAACATCCTTCTTACAGAATGTGCATTGGTCATGTTTCATATCATATCAACATATGCATGCATGAGTCCTGTTTCTCCAAGACATTATTTAGGACAGAATTGCATAAGTACATTGAGACCAAATTTTCCAGTGAGTTTTCTGAATAATTGATAATAATGGTAACAATCACAACAATAATGAAATAATAATGATAGTAATAACAATTATTATTATATTAATGCTGTACAAGAAACATTTATTAGGCTAATACTTTATTTTATTCTGTAGTTAAAGATACGATTCTAGAATCTGTTATCACTTATATGTGCTGAAAAGAACAGAATAAAGTTTCATTGGGTCACCTTCAGGATCTTCTGACAAGATATATGTACTTTTGACAGCTCATGAAATCCTACACTTTCATTTGTTAATAGTAACCGTATCTGTAGGAACATGGAAGTAATTTATTTCAGGAGACAGCTGATTCCATTTGAGTTCTTATGCTTGTTGCTCTGGATGTTAAAGTGCAGAATTTTTTTGACCCAAGAAAAATAACTTTCATTATGGTTCTTCATCTGAACTGAGGAACATATTCGCTCTAAATTCTGTCATGGTTTGTATGGCCTGCAATGTATGACTTTTATAAGCAGGTCTCACCCTTTTGTGAGGGTCTCAGTCTTTTGTGCATCCATCTGCTTTGTTTTATATATATTTTTATATATAGTATTGTAATATTTATATAATTATTTCTAGATTATTTTAGAGACGACACACTCTTGCTTGATGATTTTATTTAACTTTGATCAACATGCAGAATTTACTTTATCTTTGTACTTTTTTTTTGAAATACTGATGTAAAAGGTTTTGGGGCAATTTATAACAAAACAAAGCAAATTAAGTGTCTGATGACTTATTTAATTCTGTATTAACCCAGGCTGTGTTACTATGTATTTGCCATATATTTTATCTACTGTTAACTTTGGGATGTTGTGTCATGACTGTTAGTGATTTGTTTGTGTCAACATAGCTCATACACCAATGGGTGCTGAGCAGTAACAAGCTTCACCTACTGCCACCTTAGGTTACCTTTTCTAATGTTATATGCCGTCTTACTTGATTTGTTTTCCATTCTGTATCTGTAAATGGGATAGATCCCCTCTATGCCAATAGGGAAAGCAAACCCCACTTTATTTTGATTTTCAGATCATTGCTGAGACATTGTTTATACTCCACTGGAGGTCTTACTTTTTTCTTTCGCATAGTATTTACTTATTTTGCATGACATATGCACCTATACTTTAAACCTGATGTTCCAGTCAGTGCCATAGTTAATTTTCTGTGCTACCGAGTCACATTTTGCTGCCACTTTGGCAACTGTAGCCTTAGCAAGACTATGTTAAAATCTTTGAGACCACCATTGGATTGTTGACCAAATTCTTCCCTCTTCCTTTTTATTCTGCTTGATGTAGAATGGATCCACACCAGGGTTCTGTTCAATGACTGTTGTATTTTCCTCTTTTTATATGTTGTGTCAATTTTTCACCATCACTGCATAATGTTCTTTTGCTTTGCTGGTGGCTCCCAGCTCCCTCTCTCTTTCCTGATGCTTCAGCTGCAGCCTATGTTTTGTCGCAGTGTTTGGCAGAAATTCAGAACGGAACACCTTAATTTTAAAGTGAATCTGAACAAGATAGAAGTAAAACTATTTATCTTATGGCACAAGCTTGCAACAAGCCCTTCTGCAACCATGTATTTTAATAGTCCAGTGTTCTTTGTTCACTTAAAGATCTCAATATTATTTTTGAATCAATGTCTTTATTTTAAAGATTAAGTAACATATATATTCTGACAAGAGATCAGCTTATCAGTTAGAGAATACTGATGGAGAGAAACCATTTACATTCCAATTCCAGGGTGATGATGTTTTAGTCACTGACAAAGATAAACTTAGTATACTCAAAATAATATGCTTAAGCTGATGTTAGCAGTATACTTAATTCAAATATTTCTTCACAGTTTATTAAATTATTCCAAATTACTAAACCAAAGCATTGCTTTTCTCCAGATCCCTTAGTGTTTTCATTTAAAATTTAACATTAAATTTAAAAGTTGTTGACAATTCATTTCTTAAGCTGCTCAGAGACACTTTTAGTGACCTTGCCATTGCAGTTATTCTCTTGAGGAGAGCAGGATAACACATCTTTTCCTCATATCAGCCTCCAATGTTTGTCTTAATGATTTTGTCTGCAAGTTTACTAATTTTTTGTGAACGAATATTTGACTTTTTCCCCCATCTCACTTATGACAGAGTCAATGACATTAAAATTACAGTTGAAAGATTGAACCATTTTTTTTGTGTTAAAAAGAAATGTTGGTGAAATAACACATGCAAAATTGTGAAGGAAATATTAAGTGAGGAAAATATTGATTTCTTACTAGGTACTGCAGTACAAATCTTCCTTTTAAAAGTTCGAACAGTTGCTGAAGCCCTGCTTTTCTTGACTCTGGCTAGTACTTTCTGTCATCTTGCAACAGCTCTTATGCTGCAAACACTTCTGTGTGCATTCCACTTAATTCTTGTAAATAATTGTTTTGATCGCAGTTGGCTTATTCAAACTGATGGGGCCCAAATGCATAGAGGGCTTTGTATTGTGTTTGTTTTATAAAGAACCAAGAACATATTCAAAGGTTATATTTCTCTCAGCTCCCTCCCCTTTTCTTCTCTTTTCTCTTCCTTTCATGTACCTTTAGCTTAGATTTGTAAATTTTTTCTCTATTCCCTAATGGTTAAACAAACCTTTTGTTTGATGAAAGTGAATCCTTTATCTCTTTATTAGTCAGATATTGAAATTTAGCTGGGGACCTAGCTTCTGTCATACCAGATTAAGTAGTTTCTGTTGTTTAAACAGAAAAACTGTGCTTAAGTTATTAGTCCTTGAACATTTGATAAGTAAAAAATGCTATTATTTTGCTGAAGAAAGGATGGAAAGCTCCATAGAGCTAAGTGAGCTTGTTGACACACTAGGAGAAGCTGCCTAGATAGTAAGTCAGAAGTCCTTGAAGAAAGTGCAGAAAAGCGAGAGAAAGCAGCCTGACAGCTCCCCCTAAGCACAGTCTGCTGCTTGTTTGCCTACTGTTGTAAATGCTCCCATTTCATGTTCTTTTCCTGCCTTTATTTCCAAAGTGTTAATGAATTTGAATTGTGAAGGGTGAATTGACTATATTGTCACTTTTTTATCAGCCAGTATTAAAACAGTATTTAATCAGCCAGTATTTAAACACCCTGAAGGTGTTTAAATGTGTCAGCCATACGTGACACATAAAGTGGCAGGGTAAAACTACTGTTTCAGATTTTGAATTAGTAAAATACAGTTAAGCAAGATAAAAATCCTCTTTTTCACATAAACAAGGACAAAACAAAACAGAGGTTATGTAACTTTCTATTTTGCATAATTTTCATTATAGCTAGGGAATTAATCAAGTAACAAATCAGTCAGAAATCAGAGACTATTGTGGCTTCCTGAAAGGAATCAGTGCCCCATACTTAGGCTTCTGTCTCCAATTAAGTGTCCAGGGAATAGTAAACAATGAGCAAAAACCCCCAACATCTTACCCAAAGGTAGTTAGTGTCTCCCTAAAGACTTTGTTTTGTTCAGTTGCTTGCTTTTTAATGGTAGCAGTGTCACCTGACACACTGATTATCTGATCTAATGTTGGTAGAGATACTTGCCCATATACATTTCCTATGGCTCAGGACTAGGCAGATGTCCTATGGCTCTGGGAGAAGAATTTTGAATACCATACAGAGAGTGTGGAAACACAAATTCCTGGGAGTAGAGAAAGAGGATGATTGGAAGAGAGCAAATTACTGCTGAGCAATTAATGAGGAGTAATTGTCAGTGAATAAATCAGTAAGTCATACTTACTCAAAAGGTGCAAGAATGATACTAAATTTGAAGCAAAGACCTGGTCTCCTTCAGGAAAGCATGCTTATTAGTGCCCATTAAAAAACTGCATAGGGCTATGTAACAGAAGCAGAGTGTGCTGAGGCATCCTTGTCTAAACTTACTGAAAACCAATAGAATGGGATGTGAAGAAGCTGAATTGTGCAGCACTTTTCTTGCCTGATAAGAAAATTCACAAGCAACCTACACAAAAAGTGGACTAAAGCTAAATGTGAAGCAAGTCCTCTGGAAGAAGAATGCTACATACCTCTACAGACATTGCATTTGGCCCTTGGAAAACAGCAGGAGGTTGTCAACTATTGGGAAAGAAAAGACTCCTCTGTGTCCAATACAGTAAAGGCATTAAGTGCACTGATAACTCCATTGGTTTCCAGAGCACTAGTAAAGGGAATATAGCAAATATTTATATATATATGCTAGATATCTATTTATATACAATGTAGTGTGTATTTGTATGCACTATATGCATGGTCAGACTGGGATCAAGTACTCAGTCTATGCTAAACATATATCTTGTCTGGATCCCATACAGCATTACTAGAAACTGGCATTCCTGGAAAAGGTTGCTGTGTCCTCTAATCATTGTCCTCACATTTGCCATCACTATGTGCTTGCCTTCAAGAGCTTGAAATTAGTTCATGAAGTAGGAGATATGTTTAAAGTATAACCTATAAGCCAACAGGGGCATCACATTAGGCTGACCTAATGGAAAATATTCCCTTTGTGAGCAAGTTGCAGACAATTCATTTTCTGTGTATGTTTGACTGCAGGCAACTTAAGAAACACTGTCTGTGGTTTTTTTTGCAGCCACAAAAGGATATTGTTGCTCAGGTAAAGCATGATATATGTTTTTCTATTTTGTACTTGAGCTTTTTGAAAAGAAAATTAAGGAAGCATGCTTATCCTGTTGTTATGGTTTCAGGCTACCTTTAGCAAGTTACCATTCACCAAAGCATACCTTAAGGTATCTTTAAAAACAGCACTAAAATTTTGCTCAGAGTCCAATACATTGCATATTGATTAATTTTGGTGTAGTGCTGTGACTGCTTAGTACCTTACTGTGATGACATACATAAATGGGTTTGTTATTGGAAGACACTGAGATGCCATTAATGCCTCTTTCAACACAGTATGGAGTGACCTTGCTGAATTTTTTCATATGGAAACAACTGCTTATTCTGTATGTGTGTCATGCTTCCTCGGGAGAAATCACACAGGACAAAGTAAAAACTAAAGTTAATGCAGGTCAGTACAATATGCAGTATAGAAAGCTGCTGAATTACTGCATGACAGTCTCAGCTGAACCTTTTAGATATACTTCACTCGGGTATCTCACTTGAGTTTTAAATTGCCTTATTCGTATACTTTAAGGTAATGTTGCTTTTGCAGTCAAAGCTCCTGTTGTTTTCAGTGCTGAAACCTCTCTCACGACGTATCATCAGTGTGAGTTTTCTACTATTTTTTCACTTGTGAAACCTACAGCACTAACTTTGACAAGAGTTCAGAATACTGCATCTCCTATAAAATCCCAAAGGGCTTTTGGATATATCATTTCTGTACCCATTTTTCTCTCAAGCTTACAAAGTGTTTAATTAATGTACTTATTTTGACACCTATGACCAATCTACATCTTTCTTGTAGAGCTTTGATTTCTGCTTTCTGGCCAGAACTTCCTTAGTGAGCAAAATGGAGTTTGAGACTTTTTTGCCTTTCTTTTCTTCTTTTATACAGGATTGTGCCTATCTCCTGAGACAGTGATACACAGCACTTCAGAAAGTCACTGTAGAGTATTAGATCTTTTAATTTCCTTTGTTTTGACAGTACTATATACTGACTCTTGTTTTCTGTCCCTATGCACTTAGAAGAGACTCTTGATTTGAATGAAGTGTATCCATGCTAACTGTGCTAGACTTTTTTTTTTTTTTTTCCCCAGAATTTGCATGCTTTTTTGATGTGTTGCTGCTGGAACATCAGTGCATCTCCTGGAAATGCTTGCAAGTTTTCTTTAACTTTCTGTACTTTTCTAGTTAACTTGATACTACTCACACAAGTAACTGTAAGCATACACAGAAGTGTGTTGATTGTTTTGTTGGTCTAAAGTATTGGAGCTTTCAAAATCAATTCTGTTTGTTTCCTGAATATTCCCTATTGTGATGATGATTATTTCTCGCTGAAGCCACTTGTTTTTACTATTTCATGCTTCCTTGCCTCTGATTCCTTTGACATTACCTGTTTACAAAGATGCTGTGGCTGCTAATTACAGGATTATGTCTCCTATCCCTGTATATTAACTGTGGTCCAGGCATTTGTTAGAACTTCTCTCACAGAAGTGAGAGAAAAACTTATGTACTCTAGCTCAGTAAAATTCCATTCCATTGTATCAAAGCTTGAGGACAGTAATGTTGGTTGGCAATCTGCTTCATGAATGGAGGAAGTCTGAGCATAGAAAGACATTAAATCCATGACAGCAGTCATGGATTTTGAAACTTTGGAGAGTGTACTACAAACAGCACGGAGGAAAAAAAAAAAACAGTGCAAAACTAGAAAAAAGGTTTCTCCTTTCATATTGCAGTGCAATAATTTTTTTACTGGTCATCAATCTTAGAGAATCACTTAAGTCAGAAACAACAAAATGCTTTCCAAAAGCTATTATCTGCATGTACTGATATGTTTGACCTTCATTTAAAAATGCCTTTGATTTGTAAAGGGGAGTTTAGAAGTGATATTTTTCCTTCAGTGCCTATACCCAATAAGGTCAGGATTCAGCTCCTTTCACAGTGTTAACCATGGAAAAGCTAATTATGGTCAGTTATGTCCTCACTGGAGCAAAAATGCTTAGAAAGTTTTTGTCTAGAGATTTTGCCTCTTTTTATCACTGTCAGAAGCTTGAAGTTTAATCTTGCACTGTAAAGCTTCCATCCTGCTTCTAGAATGACTGCTTTATCATGTTACTGTTCTAATCTTATTGCTCTTAGTCTCAGCAAAAGAAATGACCTGGCTAGTCCTTAGAATAGCTTAATAATTCAGGCATTGTTTCATAGTGCCTTTGAAATGTTTACCAGCAGGCTACTTATGGAGAATCTTTATTTTGCCTTCTTGGCAGTTTTCTAACTACTCTCTTATAAAAGTAAATCAGCATATATGTATAGTAAACACCCCAGCAAGCTAATACAGCCATACTGTCCCACAACAAGGCAATAAAGAATATTAATAAATCATTGCAGATCAGCCACATATTTTTCATTCTTTATCTCAGATGCTTCTGGTAGGTGATGCATAATATTTCTTCCCCTTCTGCAGAGAAGCTATTTACGTAAAGCATATTGCTAATGTGAACGTCAGTATTTTTAAAGTATGTGTTTCCATTAGGATGTGTGTTACTTTGACAGACACGGTATATTGAGAGTAATGAACTCATTTGTGTGAAATAAGAATCAGTCCTAACCTTGAATCAAATCCAGACAAAACACTCTTAAGGCTCAAAAAACTTTATTCCTGGCTACTTCACCTACCTCAGTGCTTTGAAGATCTATCAGAATGAGAAGTTAAAAAAAAAAAAAGATGATGAACAAGTAAGACATTCTCCAAAGGTCTATTTTTAATAATGCTTCCTTACTATTCCAATTTGGAAAACTTAATAAATGATGAAGAAACACTCTAAATGCTAATTCTAAAAAGGAAAATCAATCCAATGGCTTTTGGATATCTATCCCTCATCAATACCAGTGACAAGGATACTTGTACAGAATTAATCTATGCCAAGTTTAAAAAGAAATCAGATACTTATTTTATTTTCCTGAAATACTATGATGTATCTGCTGATTCTACTTATTCTTAAAAAGTACATAGGACTTTTTTGAAAAATCTCAAGCTTTATGAAATAAACAGATTAATTCTTTCTATACCAAATGATCTTTAATTGGGGCACTTCAAATTTCAGAGTTAATAATATGTATAAATAAATTTTATTCAGAGACCAAAGATGTGTTGCTCTCAATAAACAGAATATATAATTATGCACTGGGAAGCAGCAAGTACTAGTCTGATTATTTTTTAACTCATCTTTGTCAGAGTTAATTTTGCGTGAAAGGGGAAGACATTCAATTTCCTGTTCTTTGGCATTGTTAAGCGTTTAAAATTTACCAAAGATATCTTCAGGTTGACTTAGAAATTTCAACTATGATATTAGGTACCACATTAATGGATATTATACAGAAATGTATATTCTCTAGCTCTTGTATTGATTTGCAGGATGTCAACAGTGGATCCTTGAAATTTCGACTGTATTTTGAAAGATAGTTTAACATCTAAGCTGATGCATTTCAACTACTTGCTACTGACACACACTCTGGAACACAAAGTAAGAGGTAGCAACATTGGAAACATAGTACATGATTTACATGATCTTTTTTCCCCCACATAGTGCACAGACTTATTTCAGGCTGAGTAACTGGTTATGATGCTCTTCCTGAAGCATGAAGAAGCTAACTAAAAGCCATCATTTTAAATTAAAATTTTGGAAACACATTTTCACATTTTCCTTAATTAACAAGTCAAATCATGACTCTTTTTGTGAGGTCAGATCTTATTTTAAAGTAACCCTGTTTCTATTACTTATAAAACGTCACTTTTGTAGCTCCTGAACTATGATCGTATTCCACACTATTACAATGACCTATCAAAAGCTGAATGTAGAATGATCTGTGAGCAGAGGGAAACTGGAGATCAGAGGAGCGTATATGATGTACTATCATAATGAGCAGGGTGGAAAAAAAAGATGAGCAAGCAGATTTCTAAATGTCAGTATTCTGTAGTGACAGGTTTTTCCATCTTCGGTCTGTGAATAGAAAGGTTTTGGCCAAATGCTGTTGACAGTGACTCCTTCAGAGAATAATAAAAATGTCTAAAACTTCATCTTTCTCCTTTATACTGATATTTGTAGTGTGCAGCAGAGAGCAGAAAAGCCCCAGAAGATGTAAGGAAACCAATGCAAATCTGAGCTGCTGACTCTCTGCAGCTGTTTCAGGATGACATTTGGTAATAAAAGTTGTCTAGGTCGAGGGGAACACAAAATGTAAATAGCACGACTATCAGAAGAAAATAGTAATTGTAAAATCAGCTTGGTTTTACTAAACTGTCGGCAAATTGGTCTTTATAGCAGGAGTAATGAGTTTTTAACCTGGAAATAACTTAAGTATACTAATTCATAGCATCATTACAGGAGATTTACAGACAGGATGCATTTTCATGTTTACGACAAGTTCCATACTCATGAATTTTAATTCTGTGCTGGATATCATTCATTCTTTCATTTTCCAGCTGTGAGATCAGTGCAGAGCATATAGGGTAGCTGTAACACTTCTACAGTGTAACTTACGCAAGATGGAAAATTCATGGTAAATAAGAAATTAGTGATATTCTGAAGGCTTGCAGAAGAGACAAAATGATCAATTTCTTCATACAACTGAAGAGCATCTGTGGAGCGAGGCGGGGGGGGAAGTGTAAGTGTTCCACTTAAAATAGCAGCTGGTTTCACATCACTAACTGACAAATCTGAAATTGTGATTCACTAGCTAGAAAACTTTGGCATTCTAAACCTACTATTAACCTTCTACAGAGGGCAATTGAGAAAAAAACCACAGGCAGAAACAATTCAAGCACTAACAGCACCAGCATCTTCAGAAGAAATAAAAAGGAGCTATACATCAGCTCAAGTCACCACTCACTAGACCATAAAGGCATTGCCTCTTGCTCTTCTTAATTATGGTGCTGCGGCATTTCTTCATGGGCATAAACTGTGATTTGTATCCATTTGTGAATATGAGACCACACTAGTTGATTATAGCAGTACAATTACTGTTCTCCTACACAAGAAAATGGGTGACACGTCAGACCTAAAATTGTCAATGCCGTCTTTTATCTATTCTTAATAAAATGCGAGCAAAGCCCTTGTCATTCAAATCGTAGAGTATATGTTAGGTCTATTTCTGCCCAAGAGTCACTGCATTCAGAGAGCAGGCCATGGTAGCCAGACAAAATCTTATTTTATAAAATAATTCACAGAATCACAGAATCTTAAGAGTTGGAAGGGATCATCTAGTCCAACCCCTTTGCCAGAGCAGGCCACCTAGAGTAAGTCACGCAGGAACTTGTCCAGGTGGGTTTCCATCCAAAGGAACACAAACATTATCAACAGAAATACAGAGCTCTTACAGTCTTAAAGAAGAACACTACAAATACTTGTCTGAAAAACGTGTGAGATGACACAAAAGTCATCATGTTTCTTTTATTACTCAATTACATCTCTAGGGTACTTTGGCTCCAGTATTCTTGCTGGTCACTTCTGAGCGTAAAAGCCTCCACTGGAATTAGAGAGCAGCTTGTGCCTTTCACAAGTTTAATAAAGTTTTCTGGATTTTTAAAATATACCAAGCTGATTGACAGGGTCATGTTACTCATCATGCTGAATGATTCAGAAGTCTGGGTATTTCACCCAGAGGAAACTCAGAGGATTTTATGAAGTAGAACTGTGAAAGATCAAGTTCTTTATCACCAATAAAAACTTTGCATTAGTCAAACTCAAGGCTACTTTTTGTCCAGGAAACCTCATACAAGACATTTTCTTGGAATGCCCTCCAGGGATAGGTATTAGCTTCAGATTAAGACATCTACATTTAGGTGTCTGCAATGTAGGTGTCTATATACATGTGAAGTAATGTAATGGTCAAAGTTTCCTTGGGGGTCAACAGCGACCTTGTCAGTATGGGCAAGGTCTGGCAGCCAGGGCTTGACCCACTGCCCCAGCCAGAAACAGGAATGCTAAGGACACCTGGGCAACCCCCGGGCTTAGGCGTTGAGTACCTCCCTGGGGACAGGGATGGGCCAGGAATGGGCCAGGATGTGGGCCTGCAGCTCAGCAGGGCCCATGGCTGGGCAGAGCAGGGCTGTGGAAAGCTGGAGACCAACCCTGCTGCAGGATCACTGGTGCAGAGGCTAACGGCCCTATGGGCTGGAATGGGCTTCTGCGGATGGGGAGATGTGTGGGAGAACTGGGCAGGGACAGTAAGGCACATTAGTTACCTCAGGGACTGGACAGCTTTTCAAGCTCGGGAGCATTTGAATGACTTTTGACTTTTTCCAGCTGAGCTCAAAGCAGTCACAAAGAAATGATGGAGAATTACTAACTCAAAATCACTTGCACTTCCTTTACTAAAGAGAGACTGGACCTGTGAACTGCCTGCACAGATCCAAGGCTATCTTCTTGTAGTACAAAATTGTTATTAACTAACATGTTGTGCTTTCACCTCATTCTTCCCCTTCATTTTCTCAGCTCTTTTCCCTGTCGCTGCTGAAAGAAAGCACAAGCACAAAATGGCTGAGCAGAGCTCTCCTGCTAACAAGTTCACAGGGAGTTTGTTGCTCATGGGAGAGAGTGGGGGCTTTTCTGGGATCCATGAGCACCTCACTCTATATCTCTCTTCATGTGGCTTCCCCTGCCCTCAGAGACAGGGCGCCCCCAGTAAGATCACTGAAGCAGCAAGAAGTTTTGAGGCGGAGTGAGAGACCTTGCTTCCTATCAACAGTTCTCTGAAACCTCAGTTACGATCCAATGAGAGTATTTAGTACTATTGTAATACTCAACAGTATTATGGCAATCACTAGCTTGATAAATATTTGTGATTAATGATATGTCAGGTTTTCTTTGGAATTATTTCACTGTTTTCTTCATTAAAGAGACAAGAATAACTTTACTGCTTTCTACTTCCATCTAAGCAATGTGTTACCACAAAGATAATTATTGATCCAGCCCTAACAATTGCCAACAGAATAGCTTGTTGCAGAGTTGTCAACAATAGCTGAAAAAGCATTGAACTATCTTCTGTGATTGAGCATACATTTTATATTTAGCACCACTGAAGTTACCTTTCCTATATTTTGAAGTTAGTCACAGAAATGGGAAATGGGAAATGGAGACTGAACCCTTGAAATATACTTATCCACTGCACTTTGTAGTAAAGTGGAAGATGTGATTCACTGTTTTTATGTCTCTTTTTACTTTGGGGATCTCACAAGCCTTTCTTTTCTTCTCTATCCCCCTCACTCCCACCCTTCCCTGCCTCACAAAAGAGAGTGCAAATTTCCCAGAATTTCAGCCTTCAGAGCTAGTAAGTTAAACATAACAGTGCTATGCTGAAGAGGAATGCTGAGCTGTAGAATAGAGAAGCAATTCCATTATGGCATGTTGTCTTTTAAAATTAGCCAAGGAGTGAGAGTACTTTTTTTTTTATTATATTTTTTTACTTTAGTGGAGTATGTAAGAGGAAAAGATAGTAAGAGTTCCTTTCAATTGATAAGCAGAGAGATTTGCAATTGATTTGAACATTTCTAAACCATCTCACAGTCCTCCCTAATACTAAGAGATATAATAAAGATTAATGGGCAAAGCTAAGCATTCATTTACTTATGAATTCTAACACATTTTATGTGAAAATCTTGATTGCTTATCTTTCTAGAAGAAGTGCTTACTGACAATGTGGAAAGTTCAATTAAAATTTGTTGTGCAAATTCTTAAGCTATAGTTAGTGTATGGTGCTATCTTATAGATTTGGAAAAGTTCAGAATTTTCGTATGATTCATAAAGGAGATTTCAAAGGCCAGTGTTAGTAAATTTTTATTTTGTTGTTTAAGGTCTGATGAAAAGAAAATAGAAAGCAGTAAAGGATGATCAAAGCTAAAATTCTATACTCCTGGGATTTCACAGTTCATTCATTCCATACATCTGGAATTGTGAAAATTGACCATTTCTTCTATTTTTTGGTCTGTTATGTAGACACTAAAAGTTTGAAAACAGTTCTATACAGTTAGTAAAAAAATTCATAACATAGGCAAGATCCAATAAAATAATTAAGCTGGTCAGCTGAGATTGGTCATTTGTTACTAGAGATACATTACTAATTCTTCAATACACAGGAAAATACAGACTTACTTAGTATGTATTCCTTATGAGGAAAGGCTGCAGGAACTGGGACTATTTAGTCTGGAGAAGAGAAGACTGCAAGGGGATTTCATTAATGTTTACCAATATCTAAATGGTGGATGTCAGGAGGTTTACATATCCCTTTTTTCTATTGTTATCTAGCAACAAGACCAGGGGTAATGGGATTAAGTTGGAACACAAAAAGTTCCATTTAAATATAAGGAAAAACTATTTCACTGTTCAGGTGAGGGAGCCCTGGCACAGGCTGCCCAGAGGGGCTGTGGAGTCTCCTTCCTTGGAGATCTTCAAAACCCTCCTGGATGTGTTCCTGTGTGAACTGATCTAGGTGAACCTGCTTCTGCAGGGAGTTGGACTAGATGATCTCTACAAGTCCCTTCCAACCCTACCATTCTATGATTCTACAATTCTATTCAAAACTATAAAGAGGGAGAAAAATTCTATTAGCTGTAAAAAAAAAAAAAAAAGCCCAAGATTACTGATGAATTAATTAGTTCATTTGAAAAGAGCTGGGTCTAAGTAAAAGTTATATTGTTAATTTCTTTGAGATAGAATATTTGAATAAATGAGTTTAGGAAACTTGATTTTCTTGCCACTCTGCTATGCAAAATTTTGGATCTTAGTAATTAAGGTAAATTGGAATGTGAAACTGGAAGCAGGATTGGTAGGAACCAATCTAGTTATTTCTACAGAATACTGTATGTAACGCATAGCTACCTATGCAGTTGGTGGACGGGGCTATGTTATGCAGAATGAAGATAACAGGACATGTTAAGGAAGCATGTATGTGATTTCTGTAAACTAAAAAATTATTTTCCAAAAAATCCTCAAACATTTCAAGATTATAAAATACTTGCTGAGAAGGAACCTGAGGAATTTGAAATAAGAGCCAGCTTAGCAAGACTGTAAAATGTTAATCCACGTCTAACTCCATCAATGCTAGAATACTATCAGTCCTTTTAAAGACTCATCTGTGCTGTACCTCTGGACTCCTTCCACACCATTCACCCTTTCCTTAGATTGGGCCTTAGTGGAGGGTTCTACCACTGAGGCTTCCCACTGAGGCTTCCTGTCTCATTGTTACATCAGATGTTCCCACATCACTTNCATTTTATCTTTATTCCTCCTTTTTAGTTTTGTCTTGCTAAATTTTTTCATCGATTGAGCAAAAATAATTTTGAAGGTAGATGCCTTTCCTAAAATGCTTTGTACTTACCTTACTGTTAGTGCAGATTGTTTGTGTGCTCTCTCCTCCAGCATTCAATCCAAAGATAGCCAGAAACTACTGAACATTACATTTTGATGATTTTTTTGTCCAATCTTTTCACCATTATAACATAATGTTAGCTGCAGTATATTTCCATAGTAAAGATATGAAATACCTCTTGCTTTCCCTATCAACCTTACACTGTCAAAGAAGATGAGATGGTTTTGACAAGGTATGCTTTTGTACTTTTTTGGGATATTTCCTATCATATTTCCTTCAGGGACTAATTAAATGACTGTTTAGTACTTTGTTGTTGTTTAGGCCCATTCAGGGACAAAAGACTATGATTAGATTTAAGTACCGCAGACTTGAGAACTCCCTAAGGACAGGGAGGGCTTAATTGCTGCTTATGGTCCAGGACAAAACAGACCAGGCTACACAGCTTGGGGAATAAAAGAGAAAATAATTTAATACACCACCAACTAAAACATAACAAATGGAAAACAACACAGAGTGGTACAATGATGAGGAGCACAACCAGCCTTTAAGACCACCTTCTCTCCACCCCTCTCCTCTTCCTGGGAGAGCCCTCGTCTTTATCTCCTCTCCCATGAGCAGCTCAGGGGGGAGAGAATGGGAACTTCAGTCAGTCTTTTTCCTCATGGCTCCTGCCCTTGATTNCTACCACTGAGGCTTCCTGTCTCTGTGTTACATCTAATGTTCCTCTCAGAACATCCCACATCACTTTTTAGAAAAAGTGTCACATTGTGAACCCAGATTAAAGTGTGAGTAAACTTTAATTTGGAATAAGTCAGTCCTGCTACAGCTTCCCTCTGTCTCTCCTCTCAGCTGACAACTAATCTGCCAAAGGAAGTTATCGTTGCCATTATTACTTTTATATGGTTTACAGGAAAGCTCTCTATTTTTTTTTTCCACACTATAACAGGGAGAAGAATGAGCGAGTAGGAGAACTAGACTCTTCCTTATAATGGCATGAGTGTTTTACATTAGGGTAAAATATTTATTCAACTATTTTTAGACTCCTCATATTTACAACCTATTATGAGTCCCAGGCTTTTTCTATAGAGCT
The DNA here is from genome assembly GCA_013401255.1 of Urocolius indicus. NCBI lineage: Eukaryota > Metazoa > Chordata > Aves > Coliiformes > Coliidae > Urocolius > Urocolius indicus. The sequence goes on along the minus strand of WBNH01012693.1, from coordinate 14,418 downwards.
CCTACCTAGCCAAGTTACTCCCCATTTTATCTTTATTCCTCCTTTTTAGTTTTGTCTTGCTAAATTTTTTCATCGATTGAGCAAAAATAATTTTGAAGGTAGATGCCTTTCCTAAAATGCTTTGTACTTACCTTACTGTTAGTGCAGATTGTTTGTGTGCTCTCTCCTCCAGCATTCAATCCAAAGATAGCCAGAAACTACTGAACATTACATTTTGATGATTTTTTTGTCCAATCTTTTCACCATTATAACATAATGTTAGCTGCAGTATATTTCCATAGTAAAGATATGAAATACCTCTTGCTTTCCCTATCAACCTTACACTGTCAAAGAAGATGAGATGGTTTTGACAAGGTATGCTTTTGTACTTTTTTGGGATATTTCCTATCATATTTCCTTCAGGGACTAATTAAATGACTGTTTAGTACTTTGTTGTTGTTTAGGCCCATTCAGGGACAAAAGACCATGATTAGATTTAAGTACCGCAGACTTGAGAACTCCCTAAGGACAGGGAGGGCTTAATTGCTGCTTATGGTCCAGGACAAAACAGACCAGGCTACACAGCTTGGGGAATAAAAGAGAAAATAATTTAATACACCACCAACTAAAACATAACAAATGGAAAACAACACAGAGTGGTACAATGATGAGGAGCACAACCAGCCTTTAAGACCACCTTCTCTCCACCCCTCTCCTCTTCCTGGGAGAGCCCTCGTTTTTATCTCCTCTCCCATGAGCAGCTCAGGGGGGAGAGAATGGGAACTTCAGTCAGTCTTTTTCCTCATGGCTCCTGCCCTTGATTTCTCCTCAGGGCAGATGGACTCCTCACCAGTCCTCCCTGATTCAGTGCAGAGTTCGTCACAGGCCAGGCAGCCCTGCATGAGCCACTCTGTCAAACGGTCATCCTGAGGGCTGCAGCTCCTCTCCACCTCCTGTGTGGGTCTCTGTGGCCCACAGGCTCTTCCCAGAGCTGGAGAAAAGTCTGAGAACTCTTTACGGGACTGGCACTGCAGCCCCCTCCTCCTGTTACCTGTTAAGCAAAAGCAGATCCTCACAAACCCATGGCATACTTTTACACAGTATCTTTCTGGATTCATTATGTACAGTTCTTCTTTTTCCTCATTCTAAAGAAAAAAAACCCAAAGCTGTATTTACTGTTCTCCAGTCCTCCAGTGTTTACTGTCAATTCTGTCTCTCTCCCCTCAAGTTCTCTTAGATAATTAACTGCAAATGATTCAGAGATTCCTTTTACTGCTTCCTTTAAAACTAGGGATTGAAATCCAACCCATTTACTGTCTGAGTACATCCCATTGTTTTAAGTATTCTGAAACCTCTTCTTTCCTCTGCTGGCAGGAGCTACCCTGTTATAACGTTTGTGTTACATGCATGGTTGCTATTAATCTTTTTGTAAAAAGGGCTCATACCAAAAAGGCACTAAATATTTTGACTTCATTAGCATTATTCATTATTTATCCACATTCCCTCTTAAATAATTGATCTATATTCTCCCTCAGCTTATTCCAAATGAAATATACAGTGCTTTCTTTTTATATTACTTTCTTTATGTTTTGGTAAGTAGATCTTAAACTGCATATTTTCTACATTTTTTGCCTACATTATTTTGCTGTGTATTTACAATCCCTCTCATTCATGTGTTCTTGCTACTTTTTGTGCAGTTCTTTGTCATCAGTTTATTCAAGACCTCTGAATGGTGCTATGATATCTTTTGATTCACTTACTACCTCCTTGCTGTCTCACGTTGCCTTTGCATATGATACTTCCTATTAAGAAGCTGCAAGCTCTCTTACCTTTCTTCTTTCTGTATCCTTTTGATCTATTTTGTTGTTCTTCTGCATTCTAGTGATGAGTCAGTGTGGATTCCCACCTCTCTATCTTGGGCATTAGGTCCTTATGCTGAGCTCTCCAAAAATTGTACTGCAAAAAGACCCATAGCTATGTTTGTCCCTCCTAAAGGAGTAAAAAAAAGGTAGAGGTGTTAGTTTTTCATTAATACAAATATATACAAATGGATAACTTGCTAGAGGGGTCTAAGTTAATCAGTAAATTAATTTTTCTATATAAATGTATAAATGAGTTGGGTTTTTTTGCTCACTAACTGATATTTTTTAATTGTAATAATGCATATGGACTACTTAGGAGCCATTTGTTCAGAGTATAGTGGTGTATATCTTCATGTAATCTATTTGCCTAGTGTAAGCCTTCAGTTACATGGTCACTTGATTCTCAAATGCTTTCAGGGCAGTCCTCAGCAATTTCTGATGCACACACATGTTCGTATCAGTTGTGGACCCATCACATGCTATCCTTGCAGATTTTAAAAGTTGGAAAATTCTCTGAATAGTTAGAAGTTTAAGTTAATTGTTAAACTAAACCTTAATGTTTCAGATTTACAACAAATAAAATATATGCCCTTATATCTGCTTGAAGGCAATACTTAAGCTTCCCTAGCATGTATGAGAATTGTAATTTAACTGCAAATTGAACTCTGCCAAAGCATTTGAAATATGTGTTACACTTGATTACTCGTAAAAATATCCCTACATTATTCATTCCCTTGCTACATGGGCCTATTGTGGTCCCATGTTACAGCAATTTCTTACTTTTCAGAATCTAGACTCTGAAATGCCACCATAAAATTGTCTTATCTGTCCCCCATTACTATCATCGTTGAATCCCTTTGGTAACTTCCTCAGCATTTCCAGTTGGGTTAATTTTCTCGTATTCCAGTCTCTGACTTTTCCTTGCTTTTGTACATTCTCAGTTGCCTTAATCTAGCACCATTTAAATGCTCTCTTTGGTTTTTAATATTTATATTTTCCTCCCAGAGCTTCCTTATGTCTTTGATAAGCCAACTTCCACCCCTCTCTTTGAAATTGTTCTTGCACCAGTGATAACATATCTGTCAAACAAAGAAGTGAAATGAAAAAATGTTATAATCCTGTTCCTCAACAAACATGTCTTCCTAGTAAATGAAATATTGTGCTAACAGGATCTTTATTTAAATGCTTTATTTATTACATGAGTTTTTAAGATCTTAAAAAAATTCAAAGAATAGAAGGTTGCTGCAATTCTCAACAGAACACAGGTGCTTTTTTTGCAGTTCAAATTTTCAAGAGGATCTTGATGTAAATTCATTTTCCTCTTTTTTGCCTGTTAGATGAACCAGAAGTTTTCCATTACAGTGCTTGTGTATTTCCAACTGGCTGATGCCAGAAGTCCACTGGGGAAAAGATTTTACTGGAGGAAGCAGTGGCAGGCTCCCATGCTGCATGGAGTGAGTAAATGGCAGGCTTAGAATTGTAGCAAAATCCTGTGATGTTGGGCCAACCACCCAACAACGTGGCAATCTACATGGACTTGAAAACAAATCAGGTTATTCTTTTTGTGCCAGAAGGCAGAATTTAATTATTTTAGAGACAAAAAGCAGTATAGGATTACTTTTAAGTTTCCAGTCTAAATTGGGAACTCATGTTTTCTGGTATTTCCTAGAGGCAAAAGGTCAACAGCTCTAGGGAGTAATTTTTGCTTTTTTTTTTTTTTTTTTTTTGGCAAGATTACATTAAATGACTATTAGAAGTGACCCCATGATGAAGACAAGGAGTTATAGTAAGAATTAAATATTTGTTATTTGCTAATACCTAGCCGTGCTTTCAACCATGTGAGGAAGCTGTATTTGCTAACAATAAAATATTCTTTTCTCCTCTGCAGAAACTTTCAGTTACGTAACTTGTAGTCTGATCTGGGTTTCAGAGATTTATATGACAATACTTCCATAGAGGGCAATAACAGCAGGATACACCTGGTAATTCATAAAACAGCCTGAGTACAGACCCAAGGGGAAAACAAATGAGGAAAAACATCTGTTTAAAAACTTTTATTTGTTCACACCCAACTCTTATGCTCTTAGTAAAACCAATGCAAAGGTAATGAAAAATTTTCTGGGTAGGCCATGAACATTCTCAAGTGCAATGAGAATTCAAGATTATCACAAAGAGGTCATCTATCACTGAGATTTTTAATAAGTAACAGAGAGTCTTCTGTGAGACCTGTGAGAGACAAACATCAGGAAGAGAAGAAAGTAGAAATGCAACATGAATGCACTCATAAAACTCAGGGCTGATGTATGTAGATTCAGTATGGGGATATCTAAGTTCAATATAGTTAATAATCACAGAGATAAAAACAATAAGGGATCCTAACTAGGCTAGATTTGAAACTGGTATTTGATTTTATCTTACTTTTTTGGACCTCACACTAGAATTTTTCTTTTAGTGATTTAGAATACGTATTAGGGAAAAGTCCAAGGACATAAATATTTTCTCCATTTACTAAAGGCTAGCTTTGTTTGCTTGACTTTTCAGTAGTGCTCTGTGCCCTTAGTCACATTTGGAAAGTTTTCTCTCATCAGACAGCCGTTTTGCCAGCATAAGATTGGCAAAACAGAATAATTCTTGTCATTTCCTTCTTTTTCTAGTAGTGGATTAAAACCAGTACAAAATGTTAAGCTATGTGCATTTAAACATGCTATTCTAAGACCAACATGGATTCTAGCTGTAGAAAAAATCCTATCAATTAATTAAGTTATAGCAAAGATAGAAATGACTGAAAATGATTCAGCAGAGTTTTAGCCAGTGCTGAAGATGATATTCTACTCTGACTTGCCCATATATAATTGATTTAGATATCAGTTTTTAGGACCAGTGGTGAGTTAACCTTATCTGGACATGAGATGCCCACCAAGCCACTCTATCACTCCCTTCCTCAGCAGGACAAGGGTGAAGAAAATAAGATAGAAAAAAATTTGTGGCTCAAGATAAAGGCAATTTAATAAAGAGAAAACAAATGCCATGTGTGGAAGCAAAAGAAAGCAAAATATGTGTTCTCTACTTCCCAACACCAGCTTCCTGGGAAGTAGGGCTTCAGTATGTGTAGTGGTTGCTCTGGCAGACAAATTTGCTAATAAATGCTGCTCCATCACCCCTTCACTGTTGCACATCTCTTGTCCTTCCCTGCCTTTTCTTATACCTTTTATTGCAGAGCAGGTGTCATGTGATGTGGAATATCCCTTTGGTCCATTTTGGTCAGCTGTCCTGGCTATGTCCCTTCTCAAGATCATGCCCACTCCCAGACTGCTGATGAGGTGGGAATGTTGGAGAGACAGTCTTGATGCTGTGTGAGTACCTCAGCAGTAGCCAACACACTGGTGTGTTATCCACACCTTGTTAGCTACCAATACAATGAACAAGACTATGAAGGCTGGTATGTGGAAAGTTAACTCCATCTCAGCCAGATCTGAGGCAATTGTTTAATATTGATAAAGATCTTGAGGCTCTATTTACCTTCTCCAAATCTACTGTATTCAGGTGTCCAAGAAGTGATGTTTCCTTTGGTCAGGATACTGTATGACAATGAGCACATAATCTCTTATTCTACTCATCTACCTCCCTTGAGATTAAGGCCAGTATTGATAGGTGTTTGTTTCTGGAAATATTTAGAAATTAACTGGTAACCAATGTACAATACTTACTTAACATGACATTGATACAAGAATTCTGATTGCCTCTCTCATAGATTTTAATGAAGAGTCAGAAGGAATTACTTTTTGTTTGTTTATAAGAAGTCCTCCAATTCAGCTTGTTGGTAAGATTCCAGGCAGCTCAATGCCTCAGAGGGACTATCCAAAAGGATCCTCCGTAGTAATGAATGATAGGACATGAGGAAGTGGGTTCAAGTTGCACCAAGAGAGGTTTAGATTGGACATTAGGAAGAATTTTTTCACCAAGAAGGTTATTAAATGTTGGAACTGGCTTCCCAGGGAGGTGGTGGAGGCACCATCCCTAGAGATATTTAAAAGATGCATAGATGAGGTGCTGAGGGATGTGGTTCAGTTTAGTGATAGGCCTGGCAGTGTGAGTGAGTGATTGGACTTGATGATCTTAAAGATTTTTTCCAATCATAATGATTCTGTGATTCTGTCTGTTCCCATCATAAAAATGACATCACCCAAAAATCTCTTTTTAAAATCTCACTTGCAAGTTTTCTTTTATTTAATTTGTGATCTCAAGGAATTTTCCCTGATACGACCTGTATGCAACAGTGCTAATACTATTTAATGTGACAGGATGTGTTTCAATTTCTAGAAACAGAAATTTACCATTCACTTAGCATAGTGCTTATAGAACCTTTAGCAGCATTTCCATTTTCAAAACTGTCCATTAGGGAAATATCTACAGAGTTCTTTTGGATGCAAAGCATGTAATCTGGTCTTCCTCTTCAAAGCTTTTCAGTCTCGCACCAGAAGATGCTTTGATGGACTGTGATTCCACTAGCTGCAGAAACCATTTTAAGAAAAAAAATCCCAAGAGGAAACATTGTTTAAAATCAGGTGGCTTTTGTCATCACTACTTGAATCACTGTCTCCTATGCTTTTTTAAAACATTGACAGAATCTGAAAATGGTGCTTTTGGGGATTTAGATAACTTTAGCTACCTTTGCACAGTGAATAGTTGCACTGAAGACAGTTTAAAATAGCTTTTGAAACTTGATTTTTGTATTTCATAGTTAAGATGGCAGTAAGTTCTGAAGATCATACTTGAAACAGTTTGTATGATTTGTTGTTTGGAGAAACCTGCAAAATTCAAATCAGGTCAAGATTATACTGGTACATCAGTGCCTGGACTGAAGATACAGGTTTACTCAGAAATTATGTTCTGGATTGAAATGTTATTTTTGAACACACTTAATACTTCATAGAATTTAAATCTGGGGTTTTAGCCTAAACTCTTTTAACAATCCTAAAGCGTAGCTGAAAGTATAGCATTATTGATTCAAATAAATAAAATTCTCAAGCTTAAAATTTTTTCCTTGTCCTGACATGATACCGAATGCAGAACTCCACTCTTTCCAAGTTTCTGGCCCTTATTGGTGACAGTTTTGTTACAGAAGCATGCTGTTGTTTCACTTGAAAGACATCCTTTTTGGATGCCCTGTATTCAGGGCAAATGCCTGACTTTGAAAATCATCTTGAACAAAATAATGATCACCTGTTCCCAGCAGCATTGTTTGGTTCAAGGCTGAATGTCTTTTTGTTCAGCATCTACTTTCTCATTAAATACAAAGAAGAAGTAGATGCCTGTTTCATGCACGGTATTTTTTTCTCTCGATCATCTAACATAGCCTTTGTTTCCAAACTGTTAGGTGCATAATGATAATAAATCATGGAACATTATAGTATCACATAAAAAAATTAATTTCGGCGACTATGACTGATTCATTCTGTCCACGACCCCAATATGTATCATAATATGTTAAAACTGAAATGAGTTTAGAAAAAAAACCTCTCCATGCAAGCATGACAGCTGTGCAGAAAGGTGAAAAATATCTTTGAAATTACATGTCTTTTGCTTAAACAATCATCTATTGTGTAGATATGTCTCCTTCATTGCTGTCTGAAACAGAACCCTGTTTTGAAATATGCTTTAGGATGACTGTAGCTTTACACCCAGAAACAATGAGTATGACTTCAGCAGACTTCTCTGCTTGATTTGTTCATTTGTAATGTCATCCTTCCCAATTGTACTTGTCTTTTCTGATATATTGTCTCTCATGAAAACTGTGAGCTCTGTAAATGTCTCTATAATGACTAGCTCACTGAAGCCCTGCTCCTTGATGGCAGGTACCATAATGCAAATAATAAATAATAGTAGTGTCTGTACATAGCTACAGGAAAGTCAGTGAAGAGATATATGTTCCTGGATGTACAGGGTTTCTAATAATATATTGACCAGGGGGTCAAATCTTTTCCTTGTATTATGTGGCACTGTGTCAAAGCAGGAACTCAAGCTCAGCTTCTGCAATCAGATCTATATTTGATCCTTTCCTGAGTTAAGTGAATCTCTGTGAGCATACTGATCCACTCTTCTGTATTTATTGAGTGAAATACTTTTATCCTGTGTAGCCTGTATACTTCAGTGATGTTACATAATCATTAACTGCCCTCTTAAAGTAACATTGAGAGGACAAGTCTTCTAAATAACATATTCTGAACTTTTAACAGTATATGCTTAACTCTTATTCTAATTCTGTTGTATTTAAACATGAAATAACCTGAAATTTTTATGCCAGAGTAAAAATACTGAGGAGGGCTGAATGAAATTTCAATCAATGACTGTGAACGTTCTGTCTTAACACCTTCCTTAATGACATTTTCAAGATGCAGTGATGGAAGGAACTGCAGTCTATCCTGCTTTGAATATATGCCTCATTAGACTAAAACTGTTAGCATTGAGATGCCTCAACAGCAGTCACATTCCATGTATTTTCATTTAGTAGCACCGTTCCTTACAAAAACCTTAATTTGTAGCCACACCTCTGCCAGACATCTTTAACATATATATTTCTGTAGAAAGTTATAGTATTAATTAGAAATTGCCCTTACTTTCAAGCTACCCTACATTTAAAGTCACAGAAAGAGGTAATTAAATGGACTAGAAGCTGCAACCTCTAAACAAAGATATGTGCATGATACATGTGTGCCCATGTGCTGCATTCTTAAAAGAAACACCAAAATAACAGCAGGATAAGAAAAGCAGGTCTTTAATTTCATAAATTTGATTGCCAGCAGTGAAAAGGAAATGTTTTTTATATGGGACTTATTGTATGTACTGGATCCCTGCATCAGACACCCTAATTTAGAATTTGGAATCACTTTCTGTTCTGATTATTTGCTCTTGCTGAGCAGTGAAAAAAATGTCGGATTAAAAAGTACAATAATAGATCTCTCTTGCCAAACTCATTGCATTCAGACAACTGCAAGGCTTCCTCCCCTCACAGTTATTTGACTGAGAATATATACCCACTGTGTTGAGATTTATGCACTGGGAATGGAGCACAAAATTATTCCAACAACTTGCCAAAATTTTCAAAGCAAAAGCCTTTCAAGTCTAAAGCAGTATTACTGTTGCTTAAATGCCATTTGTAGGCAATAAGCAAACTACTGCTAATGTATTCGGATTCAGTACTTTGACTCTACAGAAAGTGTGTTAAAATATAAAACAACAGTAACTGATCCTCTGGGAAATTTGGTAGTCCAATACAGCAGAATAGTTATTTCTAGAAAGCTGTTTTTATATATGGAACACTACTCGGCTGTGTGGGCTGCTGTAATATTTTGCTCTTAGGTGAACACTCTGAAGGATTTTAATTGGCATGTGATTTCAACTGTCTTCCCGGAGGAACAATTTTAACTTCATGTACTGGTTCAGTTCATTGTACCTGTAGAACTGCTGTTAAAGGTAAATCAGCAGCTTGGATCTTTGAAAGAAGACAACATGACTAATTTTCCAACACACACACACACACACAAAAAAAAGAACGTGCTTTAATCAGTGTGTCTTCTATTAACTTGTTTATATATTTCACTAAATGAATTTTACAGAGATTGTGTTTTCCACCATTTTGTATGCTGTCAATGGCCAGAATTGCTTGGACACAAAAACTGGCTCATTGTGAAACTAAGTTCTTCTTGTGGACCACTGGATAGATTGAAGTGCTAACTGTGTCAAGGTATTTGTTATGTTAAGATGCTTCTGCTCTTTGGACAGAAGAAGAGGATCTACTCTTTCCATCTTGGTGCAGGGACTGAACTAGATATGTGTGAAAGGAATACAGTAAATTTATTACTTCTGTCCTAAAAGTGCTTGTGAAAGATGTGTAGGGTTAAACCTGCCACTAATCAAAAACTATTGCAAGCCCTTAAATTAAGTCAAGCTTGGTTGGACTTGCAAGCTTGGCACTTTGCTTGTTTTTGGGGCAAAACTGTTTTTCATGTTGATCACAAAGGACAGGCAAGACACCATACTCAGTTCTTCAACTCAAATTAATAAGTTCTAGGATTCAGGTGACTGGTGATTCTGACAGGTTTTGGGATGAAAAAAATATCCCACATAGATAAAATTCTCCTTTAGATCAGATAAATTTTCTCTGCAGTCATTATAGTAAATGAGCTGTTATGATTCAGTGAAATGCTGAAGCTATTTTTCACATATCATGCCAGGCAGCAGTGGTATTTGTCTCTATTAAGACTCTTCTCACAGCCTAAGTCAAGTGGCCATGTACTCACTGTACTCAGTTTTGATAGTTCCTTCTTGCCTCCATTTTCTTCTTTTCCTTCATCCAAAGTGCAAATTTATCCCATAGTGAAATATTGCTATAAATCGAGATCAGTGTAATTTTTTTTTTTCAAGACCTATGCAAATAAGAAAGTGCAACTCTCAAACTCAGCCACCTCTTCTTAGGTAATTTCTGTTGCTTAGATATTTGCAACTCTTTAAACTCCCTCCCTTTGAACTGTAACTGCTTGTACTCCGCCTCTTGTTACATGGAACTCTCTTGCTGACCTGTATTATTTCATTGCTTCCTTGTACATTATTCGCTCTGTTTGTCACCTTTTCATGGCCCTGTTGGATTTACCTCACAAGTTTTTCTGGGCTTTCTGTAAGAGTTTACACTGTTGAAACTAGGCTATGTGCATAAAACTCCCACATACTCCCAGAATACAAAGAATAGAGACTTACTATTCTAATGCAGGAATTTTAATTCAATGATGGAGTTTACTCTGAGCATGTTAATTCTTCAAAGACTCAAAGGAAGCCAAGCTGGACAAGACTGGCAAAAGTTCTGGGCAAGAGCTCTCAGCCAGACAAGACAGTAGCTCCCAAAGCAATGTTTTAATTATTACTAATAACAGCTGGTGCTCAGCAGTGGAAACATGGATTTCTTTCTTTGACTTGTTACCACAGTCTACTTATTATCATGACAAGTGATCAAGCTGGGATCTTAGAAACAGTAGTTGAAGCAAACCACAAGCCTTTGTCCTTGGCCAGAGTGCTAGAGGTGACAGAAACACAGAGATGGCACAGAAACAGAAGGGCTGCTGGTGACAATCTGAGCTCATTTCCTTCATGTGAATGCCAAGGCTGTTGTGTGCTGTTGTATGGCTTGGAATAAAAAAAGAAAGGAAACTGTGTCCTACTGCCTCATAGCTGTAAATCATCCAGGAGAGAAAAAAATCTCCAAAGTGTTCTCAATTGTGATGTGATCCCTTTGGGTATTACTGGTACGCAGGGTCATGTTAGTGACCTCTGCCTCTGCCCCATATCAGTGCCTGCCTGTCTTTTTGTGTGTACAGGGCAGACATTAGGGCTATAATAAGGAAACTTGGAAGGAGAATAGGACTGACTGTCCCTCCAAGAGGCCTCCTGCATTCGATCATATCTTTTGTGTTGCTTAAGGGAATCACTACATGAAAGATATATCCACAGAGTATTGCATAAAGAGCAGGCTCCATTTAATCTCTTAGCTGCCTGAAGAGTGTCTAATGTACACTTTCTAGGTTCTCTTGGGAAGAGTTGGAGATTCCTGATGATCACCATTGGAGTCACTGAGGGATCTCCACCCATCGTGGGGGAGTCCCTGCTGGAGGTGCCCTGGGTGATTCATCCTGTATGTCTTAAGAACCTGCTTGTGATACAAAGAATCATCTCGGGAAGTGCATATATCCTTCCAGTGACTAAAGAACAGCATAAGTGACTGGCTAAGCTGGGCAACTAACTTTAATATGGAAAAAATCTAAGATAAGTCCGACATTAATTTTTTGTGATAGAGGAGTTGTTAGTGTTATCATAACATATACCAGGAACCATCATTGTGAAATGCTTCTAAATATATCTGGTTTTGATTCTTCCTCTTTATCTTTCTTTCCAAATTGGCCTTTTCAGCAGGGAGAAAGGTAAGCCCAGGAGTACCACAGTTACTGTCTGTTGAAACATACCCCTTGTCTGCCTCTCCTCTGTGACTACTTGAGAAAGGTCAAATGTCCCAATTTCTTTAAGACTGGACAGAAAATTTAGAGATTAATTAAAATGAAAGAAATTAAAGTCTCTATGTCGCCATGTCTTTTTTTTCCTAACAACCCTTCCTTTGAGAGAAAATCCCATCTACTCAAGGAATAACTGTGTGTTTTGGACTGGAAGGGAACAAGCCCAAGGTTGCTACTGGGAGCAGATGTGACATGTTATGCTTTCTATAAATTGAGAACTTTCACAGATTTTTTTCCACCTCACTTGTCCTAAACTGTAAGTGGAAATATTAAACAGAGCACTGTGAAATTTCCCAGGTGAAACTGGAATGCTCTCTGAACAAAGTGCTACTAAAAATCTTAACTAGCTTTACGCGTATAGAATCATAGAATCACAGAATGGTAGGGATTGACAGGGACCTTTAGAGATCATCTAGTCCAACTACCCTGCTAGACCAGGTCCATCCAGATCAGATCACATCACACAGGAGTTCCTCCAGGTGGATTTTTAAATACTCCAGAGAAGGAGACTCCACACCCTTCCAGGGCAGCATGTGCCAGGGCTCCCTCATCCTCACAGTAAAATAGTTTTTCCTTAAGTTTAAGTGGAACATTTTGTGTTTCCTTGTCCGTTACTCTTTGTCCTGCCACTGGACACTACAGAAAGAAGTGTTGCCCCATCCCCTTAACATGCACCTTTCAAATAACTGTAAGTATTAATGGAGTCCCCCTTCAGTCTCCTCTTCTCTAGACTATACAGCCCCAGTTTCCGCAGCCTTTCCTCATAAGGAAGATGTTCCAGTCCCGTGATCATCTTGATGGCTCAGCGCTGGTCTGCCTCCAGAAGTTCTCTGTCCCTCTTGAGCTGGAAGGCTCAGAACTGGACACAGGACTTCAGATGAGGCCTCACCAGAGCAGAGGAGAGAGGGAGCAGAACCTCCCTTGAGCTGCTGGCCACACTGTTTTTGCTGCATTCCAGGATGCCGTTGGCCTTCTTGGCCACGGGGGGCACATTGTTGGCTCATATTTAGCTTATTATCAATCAGGACTCCCAGGTCTCTGCAGAGCTGCTCACCAGCAGGTCGACCTCCAGCCTGTACTGGTGCATGGGGTTGCTCCTTCCTAGATGCAGGACTCTGCACCTGTGCTTGTTGAACCTCATGAGGTTCCTCTCTGCCCAACTCTCAAGCTGGTCGAGATCCTGCTGAATGGCATCACAGCCTTCTGGGGAATCAGCCAGTCTTCCCAGTTTGGTGTCATCAGCCAACTTGCTGAGGGTACACTCTGTCCCCTCATCCGCGTAATTGATGAAGATGTTGAACAAGACTTTCCCCAGAACCAATCCCTGTGGAACTTCAGCTTTTCTCTAGTCTAAGAGCTTTCTTCTCTAGTTGAATTGAAATCTCACATTAACTCCTATTATTCTCATTATTAAATTTTGAATGTAATCTAAATATTTACAGTTATATGAAAAAAATGCCTTAAGACAGGAATAAAAGTTTGGATTTGAGTTGTACAGATGAGAATTATGCAGACTTACTGTTGTGGGTCTCTGTACAGAAGGAAGTAAAAAATAAACTGTAAGTAGTAGATGCAAACCAATGGGGTACCTTTCCGTCTGGCCTTCATTGTAGAGAGATCTTACAGGAAATTCTTCTGAAATATGAAGCTTATAAAAACTAATGAAATTGTGGGTCAAAGTACTTATTAACATTCTAGGCACCTCGGGTCATATGTATGCATAAAGCCATATCCTTTTGTTTCTGAAACAAGTGAGTATTTTGAGTGTCTTGGCACAACTCCTCTGTGGAGTCCAAATTCAAATTAGGTCAGATTATGTTGGTTTGGTTGAACTTGTAAACTTAAAAGTAAAAAATCTAAAATATATCAGAACTGCTGCAAGAGTCCCCACCGAGACATTTCCATCAGGTTGCATAAATTAGTTTGCATAATTATTTCAATTAAATAAATGTGAGTTTTGTTTATAAGGAAAAACTTCAATTTTAGTACATGCACTGGACCTCAGCAGCTGTGTTAGTTGTTTGGAAAAAAATGACTAGACATCAATTCATTGATATTTTTAATGTTATTTCTCATGGTTTTTGTCTTAAGTTTTGAAGAAAAGTTCCACAGAACTAGCCTAAGAATGCTACATTTTTTTCCACAGTTGTTCAGATTCACACTAAACATTTTATTGGGCCATTCCCAGCACACACCAGCTTTAGGTTTACACAGTACCATATCAGGAATATAGAAAAAACCTCCAGCTTTATTTAGTTCTATCATATGATATTGGAGGGGCAGAACTAAATAAATATGGATTGCAGTTGCAATACATTTTAAAGAACTTTCCAACAAGGGGAATGTCTGGGCCAAGATTCATTCCTGTGTGCATAAGGAGATACAAACTATTGTCTAATATTTATGTTACTGTAGTGCCCGGCTGGCTTGAGCCTGGAATGTCCTGTAAAGCAAAACTTAGTCCTTGTCAAATAATAATAAGATTAGACTAAAATGGAAAAAAAAGAAAAGAAAAACAA